>CM060922.1:38052329-38562329 GCA_030737875.1 Allium sativum
TTGGCGAAATCGGCCCTGGGCGCCTGCACCGCTGCACCACCACCATTTGCAGCATTAGGGGTTGCTCTCCGAACATCCCTAAGCATCTCTCTCATGAAGTCAGGGAACATCGTCCTCATATCAGGAGCATTCCCATTATTGGCTCCTCTACTAGTACCCCTAGTATATCGGCTCATCGTTCAATCTGTAAGGAGAAAATGATTAACCATCTCTTCAATGGTGCCAGTGCATTGCGACTTCATCCTTAAATATACTTATAGTATATATATAGCTATTGAAAACCAAAATATCACAAATACGAGCTCTCATATATGTATAATGTCTCTCCCTGGTGTCTTTCCCTAGGTTAACTACGCAACCTAGAGCTCTGATACCAAGTGTGACGGCCCACCCCGCACCAGCCTACATTGCCAATGAAAGTGCGTTGTGCCGATGTCCAACCAGCATGGGACGGTCGTCAAAGAAAGGAAATAGGGGAATTTGAACTAACAAGGAACCTGTAGAATGTCTCACAGCGCATGGAATAAAATATAATAATAACATACTTGGCATATAACAGGCGAGATAGTGCATAAGCTGAGAACTAAACCATAATCATCATAGCAGCGGAAATTCAAAATACAGCTTATTTTCCACATCATCATTATTACAACTTTTAAAACTATCTCTAAAGCAAAATAAGAAAGGTACACTGCTAATTCCCAAAGTAGTGACCATAAGCGATACAGGGAGAATATATATATACGTATCATATGTAGAAGCCTCTTACTCGTCTCCGATACAGCTACTTGTGCATAATCACCAGACCTGTCTCCAGTCTACCCATTTAAGAGCACCTAGAGTAATAAGAAGAGACATAAAACTTTGGGTCAGACAAAAATCTGGTACGAGCGATAAGCAGCAAAACAAAACAATAACAGGTATATAAAACCATACTTGAACCTGGACCTGCAACCAAAGAATTAGCACAACAAGATGTACAATACTCTAAGGTGACACTAACATATGGTGTAAAGACACGGTGGAGGGGTGTGCATGCCATAGGGATATCAAACAATCATGCATAGCAACCATCCTCGCATCTCTCACTCGGTGCGTAAAGCATACGATGTCCACCGCTTTGATCACCCAAATCCTTGCTATGATCACTCTGCCCCCATGGAGTCATGGCGACTCCACAGCACTGATCCATAGCTACTAGTCCTTGTTATGTCCATTTTACCCCATGAAGTCATGACAACTTCACTGCACTGGCTCATAGCCATGCTACGATCACTCTGCCCCATAGAGTAATAACTACCCCAACTGCACTGATCCGTAGCCTAACATTCATATCCCGGTGGTGAATCAAAGTTATGGACGTCGACAACTCCTTAGCACACGTCCCGCAGCAAAGTCCAACTCATGAAGTTAACTCGTTGGTCCCCAACTGGGCCCTGAGTATAAAATTCCCATTTGTACTACCTTTGCATCTCGGGTTTTGGTCTCTTCCGGATCGGTTCAATATTTTCTCTTCACCGTACCTCAGATCGATTAGTGAGTCATAAGGTTCCCCAGTTCGGTTCGGTCACCTTCCGCTCGTGGTCAAGCTTCAGGTCGTGGTCCACATCCCCTGGAGGTTCGGTTCGTGACTATCCTCCAGCTCGTGCTCATGAAGGCTCCCTTTCCAGATCGGTTCGTGACAAAGCTCTGGTTCGGATCGGACCTTCAGATGTGAACTGTTCGCGAGCTCCTGGTCGGATCGGGATCTCCAAGCGGTTCAGGGCCAGTGATCTAGCTCATGGTGCAGCAGTTCGGAGGAGTTGTTCATGGTGCAGCAGCTTGGAGAAGCGATACGTAGGTGGGCTACACGACCCGACCCGGTCCCCCTTCCACCGATCTGATCCAGTTCCTTCACCACTTCCTGCAACTTTTCCAGCGACTATTCTACACCACAAGACGGTGTTTTCGACCAATTGAACTATTCTAAACAATCACAAAACATTCCAAAGAGTCATAACAACATGTATAATCAACCACAAACACCAAAACAACAATATGGTATGTTAAAATAGATCAAACACACCCAAAACCAATATTTTCCCCATAATCCCCCTTAATCATGTGTAAGCACACAATTAACAAAACTTATCCAAATTAGCCCTAATTTATATCAGAGCCCTTAAATAATATTTTAGTGTTTTACAAATTTTTCTAGATTTTTCTAAGTTATAATTTCGCTAATTAACACTAATTACCTCTAATTTGCCATAATAAGTGAAAAACAATGCAAATCACTCACCTTAGCCACAAATTAATTATAGGTCTGAAACTATCTCTGAATTGAGGTGTTTTCCTATGCAACACAGCAGCTCTATTCCCAATTTGATGCTAATTTGCCTTGGTTAGATGTAGATTAGGCTAAAACTTGATTAAATGGTGATTAGTAGGTCATTTGGGTGCTGGAGGCCATTGTTAGGGTTAGGAAAATGTTTTAGGCGGTTGAGAAAATGAAAATAGATTGTTTCCAAACTGATTTCAGCCGCCCCATAACCCTAATCTTGGGATGGGTTGTGCGCCTAGCTGCTAATCATCCTAATTAGGCCCGATTAAGCTTTTTTTTTTATCTTTTAAACCTGGTTTCATCCATATATCCCAAACAGTGAGTCCGTTTGGCTAACGTGACTACTCTACGGAATTGTAAACCATCATCCAAATACAATGGAAGTGGTTTCAGGTCAAAAATCCTTAGCAATCAAAAGTTATAGCCGAAACAAGATCAGCTAGGGCCAAAACGGTCATTTAAAAATCCGCAAAAATCGTGCACATGGGTAATGACCCCAATAGTTGTTCCCCAAAGTTACACGACTATACGACCTCATATGAAAAAGGAAATAAATATTCTATGATCTTCCGATGCGTAAAATGCGGGTCGTTACACGTACTCTCCTACTGCATCCAATATAGGAATCACCCCATGGATCAGTAGCGAATACTCCTTGCAAACCCGCAGATTTCAATTATGAAAGAATTACAGGTTATCATAACTCTGGCAGCCACCAGAGAATTCAAGCAAGCAATTACTTCACTCATGGAAATCCACGATCTTCAATTTGGTCATTTTTAAACATATCTGTAAAGCCAGTTCGAAGTGGTTTTGGGTCCAGTTCCCATCCTGGTCTCTTCGAACTAACACGTAGGAATATTTAGTTTATAGTCGGTGTTTTAACTATCAAATTTATATAGTGTAATCAAGTGAAACATTTATAAAATTTTCATGGCATGACTACTAACACAGTCTTATTCCAAATTTTATAAGAATAATTAGTTTGAGATGATTTAAAATTAAATAAAACATGTTAATAATTTATTTATTTAATTAGACTAGTTGGTCATTTCATAGCATAATCAACGACAACCACTAATTACGAAAATAATGATCAACCAACGATTCGACGATAAATTTCAAACTTAACAACAGTTTGAAATATGCGATCACAGATAATAACTAATTTTACATTATATATATTCTCATTATTTTGGAAATAAATACATCGAATTCATTTGAAACATTTATTTTGTTTCAATAGACTATATACCAATACGAATGAGTTTATACGACGACGATTACGAAATAACTTAACAGCTTCTCGATCCCTTTTCTTATTTTAATTTACTCATATATATTTTAATCTCTAAATTAAACAGTTGATCAAATTTGATTTAAAAGAAATCACACCATAAGCCCATGCCGACAACTAGATTATTGGTTGTAAACCTCTTAAATAAGTCCTTTTATTTCCTTTTTCTTTTCTTTTTATTTATATATGTTGTTTTCTATTTGAAACTTTAGGATTTAACAAACACATTTTCTTTTCTACTTTACAAATATCAATTTATTAGATCTAGGCCCAAGCCCATCTTGGCCCATGCAATAATCATTTACCCAAATTCTCCATGATCAGTGACCATATTACTTCGATCACCAATCTTCCTTTTGTTATGCCAAAAGGATCGAACCCAGGCAAAACTTTGTTTTGGTAATACATAACAATGGATTTATTTAGATGATCCCTTTATTCCTTTGACCTACTCCTCTCTTTGCTCATTTTCTTTCTTCTTCTTCTTCTTCTTCTCCTCTTCTCTAAAACCATTCCTTATTGCTGGCTGTGTGAGCTTGGTATGCATGATAGAGGGTTCTCGCTTCGCGTTAGTTGGCGGTCGGGGGACTCTTACCTTTACATGTCCCTCGAAAGTAAGGGAGGGTTATATGTGAAGTCGAAAGGCTGGCTATAAAACAAGTGACGGGGTACCTTTATAAGCCACTGGGGGAGGTTAGCCCTCTACCTGAGGGGATGAGAGGATGGTTGAAAAGCCTACTTGAATTCCCCGGGTCATGACACATACACTGCGCTACCTTCTTCATATTGTTGAACGATAGCTTCCAACACCGCGCTTGAAGCATCACGGGAACCACTTCATTGTTGTGCCACTATAGGTGAGCATCTCACTCACGATTAGTCATTGTTCAAGTAAATTAACTTCAATATAATCTAAAATAAATAAGTTAATCTTAACCAAACCAGAAGTTAATAAATCAAGAATACACGCCGAATGTCAACATGCGTGGTTTTTATGACATGCTGAACACTACAAGGTCATACGATTTGGAGTTTTCCAAGAAACTAGGCTATGATTCACGCATGATGGTATATGGATTCATTTTTCATCAATAGGGTATGCATCTCAGAATATTTAAGCTATAAAGTTGTGTTGTCTAGTTAGATATTATACTTTTGGAGCCCAAGACAAGCATACACAAACCATAAGTGGTACACGCCTTGGTCTTAAATCGGACTTAAGCAAGCACTTAACGTTAATCTATTGTGAGACAAAGAATAACAGTTCTAATTCAATATAGCGACATCCCAAAGTAGTTCCTTATTCAGCATGTATAATAAATGCGTAAGAAAACACTTTTAAGTTCTTGCCAGAAAAGTAAAACGAAAAATATAATAAATATATGTTTTTTCAGAAACAAATACATTGAAGGCATATGAATAAAAATATAACTTATGATCATGAATAGTAAAACAATTTATTCAAATGGCATTTGGTATGATGATATTTTGCGTAGTGCACATGTCTATCCAAATATCATTTCCAACTTAAACATGTAAATGATCAGTCTGCCTTAGTTTATGGAGTGTAGAATATAGCCACTAAACAAGACTACAAATGATCATATCGTATGTCTCCAGAATACCGGTTTCTATGTACAAGTTTACATAACCATATTTTAGACATTCAAAAATCCCAGAATTTTTAAAATAAAATAACCTACTCTGAATGAGGTTACCAACTTATCTGTAAATTGTTCATACTATGCATTTTGCTACTCATAAAGTAGTAGTGCACTTTTAAACATATACTTTGTACATGTGGATATACTTGATTAGTTGGTTATTTCTAACATGTTTCTTAAACATAAACCGAGGCTTTTGTTGTCTTGTTTTATTTTCATCCATGTCTGTTTTTGTACGGAACTGTGAAGTGTTTTTCTTTGCACTGGGTCCATTAACATATGTCTGTTTCTAACACATACCATGCTTAAACATATTTACATGTCTTGTTTAAATTAGATATATGGCTATATATTCGACAAGGTCGGTTATAAATTTTACATATTCAGATACAGAAGTTTTCTAATATATCCAGTCATGCTTTGAATAGCTGGATGCACTTCTGGCCGTGATTTTGGCCTTGAATTGGGTATGTCTAGTCATTTAAATTTGAAACGACATTACTTCTTTAATGAAGATCTACGGTCAGTCATGGGACTGGTGTGAGTATACTCCAACCATTGATTTAACTTTCCAAATCCTATTATTTACCAATTTCTACCTAGGATTAACAGAATAGCCCTTGCAATTTACTCCGTCTTCAATTATCTTCAGCACAAGATGGTTCTTAACGCTTATGCCAATACGGAGTGGTTTTTGTAATACCCCACCTCCGCTAGGGTCGCTCACAAAGGGAATGCACTAGTTTTGGAGGAGCTTTATCGAGGTAAACAAACACAGAAATTTTACAAGACAGAACATAGATAAAATATCGGAAGAATCAAAAGATAAATTTCATTACTTTCAAAAAGAGTCAAAACCTTTTACATCAAATAGCCAAGGTCATTATTTTCCATTACAACAAATTCTGTCTTGCATAAATAAAGAAGCGTAATCTTAAAACAACAAAGTAGTTTAATTCCCCAAAGGTAGCAGAAATGCAGCCATAGCATAGCTCAAGATCAAACCATACATGAGCTGAACCGAAAGCGAGCGAAATCCAAGTTAAGTGCTAGAGTTTCCTCCCTGAGAACCGGGGAGGGGGACGGAAGAAAAAGAGGTGAAAGGAAACGGGTCAGTCATAAAGACTGGTAAGTCCTAGTGAGTTTCAGCATAAAAACAGGTAAAGGTAATATGACATGTACAAACTGAAAGTAAACGTAAGGATGATGAAAAGATGGGAAAGATAGACTAAGATAGCATGATAATTCAAGTGTAATCAAGTATAGCATCACATAATCAAGGTTCACTGCATCAACTGTACTAGAATCCAAACCCATTTCTCATATTAATCATGAAATATTACCTTGGCCCAATATCACGAAATGACCTATTTTTAGGTCCAATGAAATGATCCACTAGTCGATCGGCTCCCTACAAATTCAAGCTCGTCATGTGTCTGTGTCATACGGCCCTATCGCGAATGTAGTCACCTGTTCTAGGTCCACCATAGGGTGTATCAAGCCATATGGTGTCAACCACCGACACGAATCAAGCATGCACAGTAAACCTACTGATGCCCAATGCCTGCTTTTTTGACTCCGGACCACGTGCACGACCATAGCCCGCCTGAACCTACACTGGCGCACCAACACAATCGTCGTTTTGGTCGCTTACAATCAGCCCAGTAATCGTGCCCCACCCTGCCTAGTTCCAGGGTACCATGATACATCTAGTAGGTTACTGCTAAAATGGACCGCGTAACTAGGGTTTTCTTCCAATAGGTTAAGTGTTGTCATTTAAATTCGTGACTTAACCCTTATCAGTCTAGCATGTCAAGTTGGCTAAGTGTTGTCATTCAAGTTCGGGACTTATCCCGCCTACGAATCATGTCAAATTGGCAAAATGTTGTTGTTCAACTTCATGACTTAGCCCCACGAATCATGTATCAAGTTGGTTAAGTGTTGTCTTTCATGTTCATGACTTAACCCTATCATGTGGCATTAATTTATTAATGCACCCCAACCTCTCACATCAAACCTATTATTGTGGTCACTGGATATGTCGGGCGGTTCCGGGCAGAATTACACCACAACTCAGTCTGACCTCAGGTTTTCAAGTGCAATATGACCAACTACCCACATTGGATCCTATTGTTTGCAGTAACTGGATTTGCCGGGCGGTTCAGGGCAGAATTACACTACAAACTCAACCCAACCTCGAGTTGGCCATTTTCAAGTTCATTCTAGTGTCATGTCCATGTTCAAGATTCATGTCAAGTTCGTGCCAAGTTTCATGGCAAGTTTCATGCCAAGTGTCCTATAATTACCAATTTTTCCCAACGTTACCCCGTCTAAATATTAGGCAAACAATCTTAGCCTAATTTTCCGTCTGCATGATTTTTGACATATAATATTAGGCTAAAAACTTAGCCTAATTTAACGTACACAAAATGTGCATAAAGAAATTCATTAACATAAACATGACATAGGTGTAAACTTGGCATTCTTGGCATAGTCAATATGAACACCACCGGTGTGTACTTGCAAAATAATGAACATGAATATCATAGGTGTGATCTTGCAATGTAGACTAAATCAACATACATATATGTGAATTTTCAACATAGACTAAATCAACCTACATATATGTGAACTTGCAAATCAATCATGAGCATATGTATAAGTGTGATCTTGAAATATGACATAGGTTTAACATATGCACATAAACATGTAGATCTAACTTGTGGTCGCATATGTGATATGATTTTACAACCTAAAACTTGCATAACATGATAAACTACACAACTTGTCATAACAGGTTATACTCCAATATACATATGAACAGACTTATTCTTTAATTTCCAATTCAACATGATAATAAAATAAAATATCATTCAATTTCACTTATAGCATAGTAAACATTGTTCTATTATCAATTTATTTCCAAGACATAACATAACTGAATAAATTGAGTAAAACATCGCAGGCCTATAGATCGGATAACATTATGAACATGAAAAGGTTTGAATAATAATCTAGGTTCAAGAAAATGGATAGATCTAACTTAAATAGAAAAATCCCCAAAATCAAGATCCAAGGGCAGATAAAGAAAATAGGTCTGAATAGAAAAATCAAGCTTAGATCCCATTTCATAGTCATAATCCTAGGCAATAACCTCGTGGTCATGAATCATAGGTGATTAGCCACAATTTTCCTTGTCATAGTCATAGGCAATAGTCTTATGTTCACAGTCATAGCCATAGGCATAGTCTTATGTTCACAGTCATAGGCATAGTCTTATGTTCACAGTCATAGGCATAGTCTTATGTTCACAGTCATAGGCATAGGCATAGGTATAGTCTTTTGTTCACCGTCATAGTCTTAGGCCGTTAACAATAGTTTCAACGTCATAGGCATAATAATGTTATGGACATGAAAGAATCTGATTTACAACATGAATGGTTCAAACTGATTTCATAGCAATATTCCCAAAAGTCAAGATCCAAGATGAACAAAGATAGATATGAATCATACATAGATCCAATTCCAATTTATAACATGTCCATATTAAGTTTATAGTTTTTATCTAAAAGTAACTTGAACTTACAGATCATGGTCTAAGAAATTTAGATGCAGAAGTCAAGTCTAGAAGTTAGTCGTTGAATTGTTGAATCGTTGAATCTTGCTTTGATTGTAGAAGAAAATCTCCAACATATGAAATTCCTAGCCGTAGTCTTCAAGAAATAATCTTCGCGTTTTAATTTAATTTAATTTAGAGGAGGAAGAAGAAGAAGCCATGTCTATCAAGAATTTGTGCAGCATAAGGTTAGAGAAGAATAGTGTAAAGAGAATGAGGCTAGGAGGCTGTTTATATAGGGTTAGGCGGATGAGTCTGGTCACGAAACGAGTCTAAATACATCAGAATGCATTAGGTTCAAAAACTGGGTTCGGGAGGCAGGTCGACCCCCAGGTCGACACTATGGTCGATCTGGTCACTGGGAGGTCGACACTATGGTCGACCCCCAGGTCGACCTGGTCCTGGGCGGGAAATTTCCCGCCCATCCTGTTCTAGGTTTTGAATTCGAATTTGAATTCGAAATTTCGAGCTGTTTTCGATTCTGAAAATTTCTGAAACTTCGGAGGGTCATGTCTCCCTCATACGGACTCCGATTTTTGATAACTCGGACTCGTTTTCAAGCATAATTTCGAGATGAACGCAATGGCGCAACTCGTTTCCCTTGATTCTTATTTTAAAAATTAATTCAGCCTTGATTTATGGTTTTTAACACGTTATAAAAATACGGGTTGTTACAGTTTTTAGATAATAAATCTGATCCCGGTCTTACCGTATTGACAACGGGGGTATAAAATAAACTAAAACTTTGATAGCCGGTGATTTAACTATCAAAGGAACATCCATACAACCAACGATCCTATTTCCAAATGTAAATTTTATCGATCAACCATCAAACAACTCTGGCCCCTTTTTAAATCAATTCCTTATTATATTATCATTTCCAATTACATTTTACCATTTTTTGTATCCTTTCAAAGCTCTATTTTCTCTTCCGATTCTTGGAAAAACATTTCCAATATACTAATTTCTTTATTCGAGAAAATATTTCTTATTCCAGTTAGAAAACATTTCTAAATATTCATGAATCCTTATTTTCTATATTCAGAAAATATACCTTATTGATATCGAAAAATATTTCCATGTTCCATTTCTTAATTCCTTGTTGACTAATTCAACTCATTTTCTATGCATAGAAATTACATCTTATTTTATTTGGGGAACATTTAAAAATCCTTTAAATTAACGTGATGTTATAAAGCATCGTTATTATAACTCAAACCATTAATCATTTATTAACTAACCATATTGCTAACCAATCTTCACTATCGAACCTTAACCATTCCTCCATCAATCATGAAGTCAACCAAGTTGGGGTATTATTACCTTTCAGACTTTAATTGAACAATATTCTCAAATCTGGAAGAGACAAAGCTCACAACTTCAAACAAAACATTGCTTATGCGACTCTCAGATTCAATCTAAGAATCCACTTTTTTTACGGAAAACATTGATTACAACGGTAGTATTATAATCGCTGTTTCCAAATATTTGATTTATAAAAAATTAACTATAATGGTAGCATTAAAATCATTGTTTTGGTTTACAAAACATTCATTATAATGGTAGCTTATAATCGCTGTTTAGATTTGTAAAAACATTTATTATAACAGTAGAGTTATAATCGTTGTTCCCAAATATTTGGTTTAAAAAAAATATAACTTGTACTTATTAATTTCAACAAATAAGTTAATAATCAAATAATTAAATTTGATTCAAACGGAAAGTTAAAATAACTACTTCCCCAAGTTCGATATAATCGAACCGCAATAAATAACTTTCTCCTGAAAAATCTATGTTCGATTTTTATTACAAACTTCGGAATTTATCTACCATTTCAGGTTAATTCAGATTCTAAATTCACATTTGAATTTATCCTTCCGAAATCATTACCAAATTCCTTTATGACCATTTCAGTCTACAAAACGTTATCACACTTTATTTCATATTCTGAATTTAAACTAAAACTCATTGTTTTCTTTTAAACGATTACCCATTTCCCTTTTTATTCAATTTCCAATTGGGATTTATATTTCAAATCTAATTTTCCTTTATACATAGCTCATTTGCAAAATATTTGCTTTAAACAATTATTTACTTTAATCATGAATATATTTCTTTAATATAACAAACCCGCCTATTTTCATATTTTTAAATAATATTTAAAAGTCGTAATTCACTTTATAACTTCTATAGGTATAATTATTCAGAATTTTTTTTATTTCTATTCTATTTATTTATAATCCCGTTCAAAATTTTCCTTATAATTGCTAAGTTCAAATCTCTTTTCATACACGGGATACAAAGCTAATTTCCATTCTTCTATATACATTCAAAACTTGAATTTATATTTTTATTTACCTATTGATTAAAATTTTACTTAATTAATAAATTCATTTATAAACCACTCATGTTTTCTCCATTAAACAAGTTTTTAATTTCAACTCTATTCGAATTTACACTTCTGTTTTTGGAATTAAATTTTCTTTTTAAAATCTCATATTCATTTTTTTATATTAAAAAAATTTACAGTATTTAAATACCAAAGTTCTAGGGCCAGGTAATTCAACATAGCATAATCAATCATAGTATTCCATTAATTTCATTTACTAATTTCATTTACGTTAATATTTTTCTTTCTATTTACGTTAATCATCCTTTAACATATTATATACGAGCTTCTATTCTATTCTAAATAGAATCCTTGAGAAAATTCCTTAATATCTCTTTATTATTATGATTAATTTCAACAACTCAATTTCATTTGTTTAAGACCATATAAATGAAGCTTTTATAAATCCTATATTAATATCTTATACGATTAATATATTGATATCCTGTCCAATTCTTATATTACTATTAATCAAAACAATTTAACTTATATTATCTGTAACAAACGTTACAGAATTCATTTCAAAACCCTTTTACCTTCATTTATCCCATTCCCTTTATATCATACTCTACCACTTATTCGTCGTCCGAAAACATATAATAATCCTTTAAAACAACTTATATCTAAAAATAGTTCACCTCCTTTGTAACAAACTTTACAAAACACATTTACAAACCACTAATTTTATTTACTAACTCAAATTCATTTCCAAAATTTTAAATTTCCATTTACAAAATCTTTTGTAAATTAATTACAACAACTTACCATTTGTTTTCATTTTCACATCTTTAACTGCATTTAAAAATCCCATTTTTAATTCATTATCGACAACTGATATTCGTTATTGTTTTTCAAATTTTTAACTTCATTTATATTCTTATCTTCAGTTAACATTCCGAACTTCGGAATATCGTATTTTTAGCCTCGGAATAAAACCCACTTCGATTAACCATTCCGAACTTCGGAATACCACATTCTGAACCTCGGAATAAACCTAGCTTTCACTTATTCAACTAAGTCCCATTTATAAATTTCATTTATAAATTCATATTCATAATTTCAAGTTTTATTTCATTTACAATATGATATCTCATTTCCAATATGAAATCCCATACCTTGTCATAGTCAGAATCCAATCTCCAATAAGCGCCCAACGATTTTTGATTTTATATTGTGTATGTGGCGTGAGATGCAAGCGTTCCGCTAATTGCTATTTATTTGATGCAAACACTATTATAGTATCACTGGATTTGGTATCAGCAATATTTTGGTTATCGTAAGGTAAAATTAATCCGTGTTTATGTGTAGATCGGTCTTACGATTTACATTTCTTTTGACATGGATTTTTAAAGTCAAACAAATGGTTGGAGTTTACTCACACCAGTTCCATGACTGACCTAGAGTTTATTTTGTTTTGTTTTTCCCTAAACTCTTGGATGCCGAAATTTGTATGGGCAGTCAAGTAGTTGGGATTTTTTAGATTCACTTGGAGGTGCTTAAAGCAGGAGGCTCCACCAATTAGCTATAGTTTTCCGTATCAACAATCAATTTAGCCAGATTTTGATAGTCGATGATTTAACTATCAAAATAAACAACCATCATTCATAGAGAAATAAAGTGGATTAATTGGTTCAGTATACAACTTCACTTGGCCTCTTTAGTTAAACATTTATTTATTAAATTTCTAAATCTTCAAATCATTTGGCATACCGCCCATTCACTTCTTATTTTCAATCAAATTATTTAACTTAACTCTTTAATTTATAGTTTATAATATTCCTCATGGAAATATAACTTAACTCCTTCAACTACCGTTGTTTCTAAACTAACATCCTTCTTGGCTAATCATGAAGTTGTTCAAGTTAGGATATTTTATTTACCTCTCAGACCTTGAGTCGACAACATTCTTATCTTTGGAATAGATAAAAGTTTATCAATGAAATATCATTCTAACCCTTTCCCAACACTTCTATTTATTTTAGAATTCTTTTTAAATTACCAATTTCTTAATTTTTGTTAAAATAAACTTCTTTTACATTAAAAAGTTCATCATTGGATCATTATCGTTAGAATCTCACTTTTATAACCAAGTTCCATCTATTAAAGTCTCCGTTCAATTTAACTCACATTAAATCCTATTTAAAACTCTTCTTTTATAGAGTTCCTTTCCGGAAATAAATCCATATTCTAATTCATATAAATATGTGTAAAAATTATTTAAAAATCCTTTTTAATTATAACCAAGGTCTTATTTAACTAATTCCCTTTATCACCATTTCCATCTCAACCTGGTTTCTTTCAAACATTATTCACTTTAGAAGTTAATATTATTCTTTTTATAGAAGTCTAACTCGATATATCAAAAAAAACTTGGTTTCATTTAAAAGCACCATTATATATTCAAATCATGTCTATCGAGTTACTTTATGAATTCACATTCATACTATACTTTGAAAATCTCATTTACAGGTTAATTCCTTGTTGTTTGTCTAACTTTCTTTAGACCAAATAGTTTACTTCATTATCGACTATAAATAAAATATTTATTTTTTCTTAAAAGGTTATTTCAAATGATATTTAACTGCAATAATAATTAACAATCCAAAATTAGTTTTTAATAATCAATTCTTGTGCAAGTAGTCGACTTGGTTATCTCAACAAGATTACTTTGTTAACCATTTCCACTTGGTTATTCCTTTTAAATTAATAAATAAAATTAATTTAAATACTTCTATTTGATTTCACTAATAATCTAATTAAATTAAATAATCTCAATAATTTTTTTATTGAGAATAATTAATTCAACTCTTAACCATTTGTTATTTGCTGCTCACATGCTTACAAAACTCATTAACCTATAAATCTAGCTTATATACTTGTTTTATAATTACAAGATAAAAATAGTTAGTTATTTATTTCCTTCAATAACTTCATTTTAAAATAATCTATATAAAATAGATTTCAAAACCAGTCTTTAGTTTAAAAAAACAATTTTATAACCTCTTCTCAGTTGATTTACCTAACGGTAAATCAATTTCTACAAAACGATTCATTTACAGGCCATTTACCAATAATTACTCAACCAATATCACCCATTGGTTAATATCAAACAAGTGTTGAATTTGGTTTCAACAATCAACGATCAACCAGATTGATTAACAGTTTATATAAGTAACAACATATTTGAGGAATCCGGTTGGATCCCTCCAACCTGTCCTTTCCTGCATCACAATGGGTTACTTCACAATCAATACAACAATATATTTATTTATTACGATAACCAGAAATAAACAGTTCAGTTGATAACAGTCAACAAACAATTTATAACATCCAACCAAGCATTCAATTATTTATTTAAAACGTTTATATTATTATAAATGTAACCAACAAGGTAAGTTACCTTATTCGGGATTTAATCATTAAAATAATGATTTAATCCCGTTCTTTCCGTACCAACAATTGTATTGGCCAGATTTGATTGTCGGTTATTTAACTATCAAATAAGCATTTAAATCGTGAAAATAAAAATAGACTTACCAGTTCAGTACTCGACACCATTTGGCCATTTTTATTTATAAGTTAACGAATGGTTAAGTTAAAACTACTAAAACATTATATTCAATTCTCATTTCAATATATTAATCTTCTCAAACCCTTTCAATCTAAAATTTAGAAAATATATTTAATAACCATATTCAATTTCTATTTTACTATTATTTCAAAACATTAATTACATCACCATTTATTATTTATCATGGATTCAACTTGTCATGCGTAAAACAATCGTTACGACACCTCTTTTGATTTCGTTATTTGGACGCTATAATCTCACTTACCTTTTTAGAATAAACTCATTCAAAATTTCATCTTCTTATCTCGGAGATATTGTTATATTTTCACACTCTTCTTTGTTTTCTTTTCTTTGGAAATATCATTTCATATTCTCAAATTCATTTTAGTTTCCTTTTATTTTGAAATCCATTATATATTTCCAAATTCTTCAAATAACATTGCATTTTTATTTCTCAAAATAAATTCCTTTTAACATCTTCACCATTTCAACTAATAGCATCACTCGATAATCCTGAAATCGTTCAAGTTGGGGTATTTTATATTACCTCTCAGACCTTGATCAACAACATTCTTATCTTAAGACGGGAATCAGTTATAATACCAAAACCCATATTCATCCCCAATATCAAGCCAAATCCCATTTTGGTTATAACTGATGAAACTTCATCTCTTATTTAACATAGCGAATTTAGATCGCATCTTATTGTTTCAGAATTAAGTAACTTAATTTAATCTTAATGTTTTAGCCTCACACTCCTTTTATAACATTATTTATAACACTTGGATTTAATATAAAACCCCTTTTTATCCCGTTTTTCTTTCTCTTAACATTAAGTATAACATTCAATTTAAACTATCATATTTTCTAAAATCCCTTTTATAACTTTGTTTCAAAACCAGGTTTTAATATAAAAACTCCTTTATAAACTTTTCTCAAAATTTCATTTGTACTTAAAATCAACTTTGATTACTTACTTCATCTAATCTCATTTACGAATTAGTCACTTAAATTATTATTCATTACAATAATAATTTAAATCACCATTAACTATCATAGAATTAGTTAACTTCTTATTTAACTAAATTAAAAAGTAATTTTCCCTTAAGAAAATCTTATTAAAGTTAAGATAAATATTCGTTGAACTAATAAATTAATCAAATAACCAATTCCAATCAAATCACTTGACTTCGTCAACTTAAACCATGATTGTCATGTTAATCAACTCCAATTAATCCTTCTTCAAAGTAATTAATAATATAATTAATTAATTAATTTTGTTTAATTGTTTCTTCTAACCAATTAATCCAACTCTTTAACATTTTGTGAATTTCTGCTTGTCTGCTTATTAATCTTATTAACGTAAGAATTCAATTTATAAAACCATTTAATGATTTCTTAACTTAATTAATAATAAATATTAATTTCCTTCATTAAATTTATATTTAAAATAAAAGGTTCCAAAAATCTATTTTGATTATAAAACATATATTTTCTTCATTACCGTTGATTTACCTGATGGTGAATCAATATTTCTAAAACGATATAGTTTTAGGCCAACTACTACTCAACCAATATTGTCTATTGGTTAAAATAAAACAAATGTGTAATTTAGATTTGACAATCAACACCCAAATTAATCAGTCAATCATATCAGTTTATATATAAATGAGAATATGGATATTAATAACATGTAATATATTTAAGGAATCCTGTTGGATTCCTCCAACCTGGTTTTCCTGCATCCAAATGCGTAATTTCAACAATATTATTTATTTTGATAAAACGGATATAATATTCGACAGTCGAACCATAACAACAATTTAAACATCTAATTTCAATTTAATACGTTCATATTATTATAAACGTAGCTAACGTGGTAAGTTTCCTCATTTGGAAATAATCATTACAATTAACGATCGGTTTAAATTAAATTAAACGAACGTTTAATTTAATCAATTTAGTTAACCCTTATCAATTCAGTAAACATCCATCAGTAAACAACCATAGCACACAAATAATTAACCCGACTTAAAATATAAGTAGGATAAAAACTGAGTGATTTGAAATCACCTTGATTATTTTTGTCACAAAAGCGGTTCGAGTTCTGTTAAATTAAAAATGTTGTAATTTAATAAAATTAAAATCTATATATTTGATAAATATTTGATAAATTCCAAAAATATATTTATGTTGAAGATTTAAAAATTTCTTAACTAATATATATAAATGTATTGGTGATTTAAAATTTCAATACTATAATGTATATTTATATATTTAAGGATTGATTAATGTTTTATCATTGTATTGCTCTTAAACTCATGTGAATAAATATATTACTCCACATGAAAGATAAAAACAAAATGAATTAAGATCGTTACTAGAAGTTAAAATAAGAAATTCTTACATAAGTATTGGGTAACTTCATAAGAAAAAAAACCAAAGGAGATATGAATTAAAAACAAAATATTCATAAATTTGATGATGTTAATGAGATCAAATTTCATTTAAGTTAGAATAATATTTTTATATAAAATCATGTAGGCATATTGTGACACCCCACCTCCGTTAAGATCACTCACCAAGGGAATGCCTTAACTTCGATGGAGCGTCTTAGGTAAAAGATGCAGATAAATTACAAGACAGACAAATAAAGCAACGGAAAATAAAATCATTTTATAAACAATGTGGCAAGCTTTTACAATAATTGTCTCAATCATACTTAAAAAGTAATACATAGAACTTCTGTCTTGATTCAAAAACTTCCAAATGTAAAAGAAGCACAAAAATAGCAATAATATTCCCCAAATGAAGTATGAACCAGCCATAGCAGTGGAAGAGAGAGTCCAAAGAAATACATCGACTATCTCCATGCTTAGAAAGAAGACTGAGCTAAGTGGAGCCTTTCCTTCCTGTGAGCCTTGGGGGGGGGGGGAAGAAAAGAGGCGAAACAGGCATAAGTCTGGTAAGTCCAGTGACTTTCAGCATGTAAATAGGCAAAAGCATCATGACATGAATAAATTGAATATAAGACAATACCTGATAACATGGATAACAAGATAACCTAAGATTTGTACAAGATATGTTAAGGCAAGATAAACTGAGTGCACTTCTACTCTTTCTCTACTTCACTACAACCTTGTTATTCTGATTTCTGTATCTATACACCACCTAACTAGTGTCTCAACTAGTAACCTGTATAAAATGATCATATTATAATGTGATCCTAATCCCCGCAATTGTGGTAGCCTTCAAGTGTACATCAAGTATGAGGATCTTACCTCAATCATTCTAATTGCCATGAAGATGTTAGTTGTACCCTTACTACCCTATCGACCGACTCCTTACACGTATTAATTTTCCTTGTGTCTATGTCAATCGGCCCTCTCTTACGTGTAGACACCCTGTGCTGGTCCCACCGTAAGGTGTATCGATCCTTATGATAGCAACCTGACACGATTCAAGATGCATAGTGTATAACTACTAGTACCCAGTGCCTGCTTTTTCCCACTCCGGAGTACGTGCACTCCCGTAATCCGTCGGAACCTACACTGCAGTACCCCCTGCCGCTATTTTGACCGCTTATAATCAGCCCAGTAATCGTGCCCCACCCTGCCTAGTTTCGGGGTACCTTGATACATCTATGTGGGTTACTGTTGAAATGGTCCCCCGTTACTAGGGTTTCTTACTGGTTAAGTTTGTGGGCCTATACTTACTAATATTACCCACTAACCCGATATGTACTTAACCCTCCCACCGATTCAAACATGTTTACTTAATGGTTAAGTTTGTGAGCCTATATTTACTAATATTACCCACCAACCCGATATGTACTTAACCCTCCCACACATTATGTAATATTGGTTAAGTGTTTGTCTGTAACAACCCGCATTCTACGCATCAGAAAATCGTAGAATATTTATTTCTTTCTTATACGAAGGCGTATGGTCATGTAACTTTGGGAAACGACTATTGGGGTCATTTCCCATGTTCATGATTTTTCCCGATTTTTAAATAACCATTTTGCCCCTAGCTGGTACTGTTTTGGCCATAACTTTTGATTGTAAAGGAATTTTGACTTGAAACCACTTCCACTGGCTTCGGATGATGGTTTACCTTTCCGTGGAGTGGTCACATTAGCCAAACGGGCTCACCCTTTGGGAGATATGGCTGAAACAAGGTTTAGAAGGTGAAAAACAGCTTAACCGGGCCTAATTAGGGTGATTAGCAAGAGGGCCCAAGATCCATTTCGGAATTAGAGATGTATAGAGGCAGATTAGGGTTAGAAAACATTTCTTTCAGCCGCCATTTCCATTTTTGAAACCCTAACAATGTCCTCCATCATCTAAAAACACCCAAATCAACTTCTAATCACTTTCTAATCAAGTTTTGGCCTAATCAACATCAAATCAAGGAAGATCTTCACTAAATCACTAGTAGAGCTGTTGTGCTGCATTGGTATTTGCACCCAAATAGTAGGATTTCAGTGCTAAATGTTTTATTTGTGGCCAAGGTGAGTGATTTGCATAGTTCCTCACTAATTAAGGTTAATTAGGGGTAATTAGTGAAGATTAGCGAATTTATACATCAATAAATTCTGGAAAAATATTTATAAATTCTTAAATAATGTTTTAGACCTCTGATATGAATTTGGGTTAATTTCGTTAAGTTTTGCTAATCATATCATTAGTTTTGCCTAAACATGCTTAAGGGAAAATATGGGATTTTGGGTAGGTTTGATCCAAATTACATGCTATGGTTGTTGTTTTGATGTCTATGGTTGATTCTCTATGTTGCTATGACTACATGGTATGTTTTGTGATTGATTAGAATAGTTAGATTGGTCGAAAACGCCGCCGTATGGCGTAAACCAGTCGTTGGAAAGTCATAGGAAATATGCAGGGTTTCGAACTGAATCGGATCGGATAATTGGGCTCGGATCAGATAGGAGAACTGGGCAAGAGGACTCGATTCGGATTGGAGCTTAGCATAAGAGGCTTGGCGAGAAGGAAGGCCATTTGCTTAGAGTTGGAGCTGGGTAGGGGATCGGATCGGAGAGGCAAAAAGTGGGATCAGATCAGAGGGACCAGAAAGGGGATCGGATCGGGCAAATGGAGAAGGATGGGATCAGATCGGGAAACCTAGAGGGGAGCAACCACCGAACCGAACAGAGGATGGGAACTATAATTCCGAACCGAACCGAGGAGCGATGCAGCACTGATCCTGGCATGGACTAGGACCACCGAACCGAGCTAGAGGGTTACACCGAACCGAGCTAGAAGGGCAACACCGAACCGAAGCGTACGTGTGTTATTACTACTACGCGATGACTCTTTTGAAGACCAACTCCAATTCGACCAAAACCCGAGATGCAAAGGAAGTCCAAATGAGGAGCTTTGACTCAGGATCCAGTTGGGAACCAATGAGTGGGCTCCATGAGTCGGGCTTTGCTACGGGACGTGTGCTAAGGGGTTATCGATGTCCGTAACTTTGGATCACTTTGTGTAGGAAGTACGCGAATGGATTCAGGGCCATAGTGGCCTATGTACGACTAAGGGGCTATAGACCAATGAAGTGGGGTCATTTGTAAAGATTTGGTCATGACTCCATGTGGTAAGCTTGGTAGTAGCAGTAGTTGTACAAGTCGAACTACGTCACTACTTCGATGGGTCTAGTGATTGACAGTGGTGGACATCGTAGGCTTTATGCACTGAGTGAGAGATGTGAGGATGGTTGCTATGTTTGATTTGTTTCCCATCACTATGACATGCACACCCCTACCCCCGTATGCTAGTACACCATATGCTACTGGCACCTTAGAGTGTTGTACAGTATGTAGTGCTAACTCTTTGGTTGTAGGTCCAGGTTCAGGTATGGTTTAGTGTACCTGTTATTGTTCTGTTTAGCTGCTTATCGCTCATACCAGATTTTTTGTCGGACCCAGAGTTTTATGTCTCTTCTTGTTACTCTGGGTGCTCACACGAGCAGACTAGAGACATGTTAGCTGGGGGATGCGCGAGTAGCAGATTCGGAGATGAGCAGGAGGCTTCCACGTATGATATGTATAGAAATTCTCCCTGTGTCGTTGCTGGTCACTACTTTGGCATTAGTTGTGTATCTTTCTTGTTTATCTTTTGAGACAGTTTTAAAAGTTGTAATAATGTTGGCTATGGATCATAAGCTGTATACGATAGTTTGTTTTTAGCTTATGCACTATCTCACATGTTTTATGTCAAGTATGTTGTTATTATATTTTGTTCTATGCGCTGTGAGACATTCTACAGGTTCCTTGTTGATTCTTCGTCTTCTTTCCTTTTCCGACGACCTTCTCGTGCTAACTGGACATGTGTACAACGCACTTTTGGAGTAAATGTCGGTTGGTGTGAGGCGGGTTGTCACATTGTCCATTCATGTTAACTTAACCTACCTACTCATCATGTCATGTTGGTTAAGTGTTTCTTATTAACCCATCTCGCTCGTCATGTAGGATTGGTTAAGTGTTTCCTATTAACTTAACCCTGTTCTTTCATCATGTTATATTGGTTAAGTATTTCCCATTAACTTCACCCCATTCGTTCATCAAGTTACATTGGTTAAGTGTTTTCTTATTAACTTAATCCCATGCGTTCATCATGCTGTATTTGTTAAGTGTCATCAATCAATTCAAGTTAACTTAACCCACCCACTTGTGTTACATTTGGTTAAGTGTTGCATTTTTGTGTTAACTTCACCCTTCCAGGCATCCTGTTATATTGGTTAAGTGTTGCTCTCTTGTTTTAACTTAACCCTACCCATTCATCATGTCATATTGGTTAAGTGTTTCTTATTAACTTAACCCTTCTCATTCATCATGTTGTATTGGTTAACTTAACCCTGCTCACTTGTCTAATTAACATGTTATAACGGTTAAGTGTTCTAAATTTACTTAACCTCACCTTCTTGTCTAATTAACATGTTATAACAGTTAAGTATTCTAAATTTACTTAACCCTATCTTCTTGTCTAATTAACATGTTATAACGGTTAAGTGTTCTAAATTTACTTAACCCCATCTTCTTGTCTAATTAACATGTTATAACGGTTAAGTATTGCCTTAGTTAACTTAACCCTACCATTCTAACCTGTCTCGTTCATTAGCATTAATTGATTTATTAATGCACCAAACTCTCACATTAGGTCTATGTTGTTGCGGTTACTGGATGTGCCGGGCGGTTCCGGGCAGTTTTGCACCACAACTCAATCTAACCTTGGGTTTTTCTCGGGCGTGATGCACTAACCTCTCACATTAGATAGGTGTTGTTGCGGTTACTGGACATGCCGGGCGGTTCTGAGCAGTTTTACACCATAACTCAATCTAACCTCAGGTTAGGCATGTTTATCTTTTAGCGTATTTACCATACATGTCCGAGTATAGATTTTATATGCTAATCATCCCAATTCACAAAACTAGTCATGTTCCAATTCCCAAGTTATAGCTCTACAAAGCTAAATACAAGTTATGCCCCACAAATTCAAATTCAAGTTATTACTCAACATAGGTTACACCCAATCATCCCAAATTTGCAGTAATAGTCATGCCCCAAAAATCACAATATAGTACATGCCCTAAGGTTTGCACCGTATAAAATATTCTCCAAAAACCCTAATCATGATTCAAGGTATAAACTATGCCAAATTATAGCCTTTAATTATAGTGCATGCCAATTACCCAAAAATCTCAATTTAGGCATGTTCACATTTAACAGTTATCCTCATCTTATTATAGGTTTTCGTGCCTAAGCCATATATCTCTATACACAATTATCTCCTTCTTCCAAGTCATAAACTATCATATATAATATGCCGCAATTTTAGGTCTTAAACCACAACATGTACTATGCCTTACATGTTTACAGTTCAATTTACGCCCTAAATACCAAGTCATATGTCCAATATACTTTATGCCTCAAATCTCAAGTCATATGTTCGATACACTTTATGTTTTGAATACAACATGTGTTATGTCCTCAAATCAATTACAAATCAGTTATGCCCAATTATACTTAATTTAATATTTTTTTCAAATTTTAGCGCTGGCCGTGTCCAAATCATATATTATGCCCAATTTTTTTTCCAACGTACGTTCATCTCTTATGAGATTCTGCTCAGGCTCGCAGAAACCTGGCTATAAAAACAAAAAGGAAAGAAGGAAAGAAGAGACAAAGAATGGACATAATAATATCAATAGGATAGATCCAATGGATATAGAAAGACAGATAGAAATAGGCATAATCTCAGATTTAGATTTATTACAATATCAGAATCACAATTGAATTTTACTTCTGAAAGTAACATGAACTTACAAATTACAGAAAGGTATTGAATTCTGGGATCTAATTTCTGAATTTGATTAGCTATTCCTTTGATGTAGGCTTTGATTGTTAACTTGAAAACTCTAATTTGATTGATTAAGGTGGAGGCTAGGTCACTTCAGGTTTTAGCAGCATATAAATGCTTATGAATTCGTGTGGAGAAAACAATAGGTTTAGGGGTCTTTTATAGGTGTATAGGGAGATATAGAGCCTTCAGATCAGTCTAGAAGTCATTAGAATCATCCAGAGCAGAATACCACGTCACATAGTGAATCAGAAAGCAAAACGTGGCGAAACACGTCATCGGCCAGATCTGGGCCAACAGGGGTCGACTCCCCTATAGGGGGGTCGACACCTATGTCGACTCCCCTGGGAGGGGGGAGTTCGACACCCCTGAGCGGGAAATTTCCCTCTCAGCCTACATTGACCCAAATTCGAGATTTGAACCATGTTTTGACTTCTGAAATTATTTTATATGTATATATATACTTCCTTGGGCGTATACAAACTTCTAAGGCTTATAACTTCTTCATACGGTGTCCGATTTACGCAAACTCGGACTCTATCTCAAGTAGAATTCCGAGATGAATGCAATGGTGTAACCCATTTCCCTTAATTCCTACTTTTAAAATTAAGTATTCTTTAATTCGTTACTTTAATATCCATAGGAAATATGGGGTGTTACACATGTTAACTCGTTCATGTATAATCAATTGTTTGTTGTTTAACATATTTGTTTACATTAATTTTTCTTTCAACCCATGAAGAAATAGAAATATAGAACTACCTATATATATAATCTAAATCTCATCTTAATTCACCTATTAAGTACATAGGAAATCTTGGTTATTAAATACATAAGGGTATGCTTTTATATGATAAGGAAAGGAGCTGATTTTTTTGGATCTTGCTTGGATATTAAGTAATATACACACATAGCTAGGATAAGAAAGGATACATAGCATGGTACATAAAAATCAAAATAGAAAGGGAAATCATAGCTATAGATATGCAGCATAGACATGTCATTAGAAAAGAGGAAAGAAAACAACACATGAGAAGTGTAGACCTGCTAATTTGATATTCCATTGGTTAAGGCAAGTCTTAGACATGTACATTTCATATTGCAATACCATGGCATGAAAGTGTTTGCTTCGAGACAAAGTTTAGAAGCATTCTGTAAAATCACCAATCATCTCACTTGCAAGGCTGTAGCACCACTTTAGAGACAGCCTACCAATTATCTACCCAAAAACCAAGCCCCTAAACCATACTGCACATGTTTGTACACCCATATGTGTACATCAATACACAGCTAGAGATGTAGCTGACTATAGCCTAGAAGAGGTAGTAGGATAGAGACTTAACAATTTTTCTTTTCAGTCAAATATTACCTCTTTGAAAAGTTGCTGAAATCTATAGCATGTTGCATTATCACCTACCCAACATAAAGCCTCATTGTTTCACCTATATATATACATATAAACCCCACTACAACACACACCCACACACACTAAAATAAATGAAAACAATGAGCTGAAACTAGAAATGGAAGTGTCTGAGAAAACATGAGCATGAACCTGGAACAGAGAGCAAAACTGAAATAGGGTATTGCAAGTCAAATGGTTGAACTCATTGACAAGATTTTGCATAGAAAATAATGTGAGTAATCACTTTAGAATTTCTATACTATTTTTGTCTAATCTTGTATATGTATGCTAGTATGCTCACATCATATTGAATGAAATTATTAAGATAATTACAGGTAGTTAGTTTAAGATTTAAGAGTTGAACAAATCGGGAAAACAAAATTTGAAGTTGATATATATTCTGCTAAGTGTATAACATCATGTATGTAACGACCCGCACACTACGCATCATAGGATCGTAGAATATTTATTTCTTTTACATACGAAGTCGAATATTCATGTAACTTTGGGAGACGACTATTGGGGTCATTTCCCATGATCGTGATTTTTCCCGATTTTTATATGACTATTTTTCCTCTAATTGATCTTGTTGTTGCCATAACTATTGATTGGAAAGGAGTTTTGACCTGAAACTAATTCCATTGGATTCGGATGATGGTTTACAATTCCGTAGAGTGGTCACATTAGCCAAACGGACTCACCGTTTGGGAGATATGGCTGAAACAAGTTTCAGAAGGTGAAAAACTGCTTAACCGGGCCAAATGAGGTGATTAGTAAATGGGCCCATAAACCATTTCGGGATTAGGGTTATGGGGAGGCTGAAATGAGTTAGATTTTCATTCTATTTTAGTTTTCTAGCCGCCACTTACCTCTTAGAAATCCTAACAATGGCCTCCAACCTCTAAAACACCTCCAAATCACTTTCTAATCAAGGATTAGGTTTAGCAACATCAAATCAAGGCGGATTAACACAAGAATCGAGGTAGAGCTATTGTGTTGCATTGGTATTCGCGCCCAAACAGTAGAGTTTTAGTTCTAAAGGTTTTATTTGTGGCCAAAGAGAGTGATTTGCATAGTTCCTCACTATTTATGGCTAATTACGAGTAATTAGTGTTAATTAGCGAATTTAAGCATGATTAAATTCTGGAAAATATTTATAAATTCTTAAATATTATTTTAGACCTTTGTTAGAAAATTTGGCTAATTTGGTTAAGTTTTGTAAATCCAATCATTAATTTTGCTTAAGCACGCTTAAGGGAAAATATGGGGTTTTGGCTATGTTTGATCTATTTTAACCTATCAAGTTATTGTTTTAATGTTTGTGACTGATGTTATATGTTCCTATGATTGTTTGGTATGAATTGTTGTTGTTTAGAATGGTTAGATTGGTCGAAAACGCCATCGAATGGCGTAAACAGTCACTGGAAAGAAGTGCAGGAATTTGGCCGATCCGGATCGGGTCGGAGGAAGGAGTCCGAACCGAACCGATGCACCATGTAGAAGCTTGAGGGATCTGGATGCTCATCCCCGAACCGATGGTGCAGCTGTGAAGCCCGGAGCTCGTGAACTGATAGCCGAGGAGTCCTCCGAACCGCTCCGCCTCTCGTGGCATGTACCACCCCGACCCGTATGGCCGCCTCCGAACCGAACCGATGTATGGCGATTAAACTTGAAGAACCCGACCCGATCCGCCAGAAGGTGATGACGACCGATCCGAACCGCCACGAAATGAAGATCACGAACTGAACTGGGGAAGCACGATCCGAACCCAATAAGAATACGATCCGAAGCAAAGTAAAGTGGGGAAACCGAACCGATCCGGGAAAGGAGACCAATAACCCAAGATGCAAAGGTAGTCCAAATGGGAAGTTTGTACTCAGGATCCAATTGCGAGTCGACTTCATGAGTGGGGCTTTGCTGCGGGACGTGTGCTAAGGGGTTGTCGATGTCTGTAACTTTAGATCACTATGTGTAGGGGGTACGTGAATGGATTCAGGGCCACAATGGCTTAGGTACGACTAAAGAGCTATAAACCAATGAAGTAGGGTCATTTGTAAAGGTTTGGTCATGACTCCATATGGTGAGCTTGGCAGTAGTAGTAGTTGTACAGGTCGAACTCTGTCACTACTTCGATTTTTCTAGTGATCAAAGTGGTGGATATCGTATGCTTTACGCACTGAGTGAGAGATGTGAGGATGGTTGCTATGTTTGATTTGTTTGCCACCATTATGACATGTACAACCCCACCCCCCGTTATCTTTTCACCATCTGTTCAGTGGCACCTTAGAGTATTGTATGGTACGTAGTGCTAACTCTTTGGTTGCAGGTCCAGGTTCAGGTATGGTTTAGTATACCTGTTATTGTTCTGTTTAGCTGCTTATCTCTCATACCATACTTTTTCTTTGACCCAGAGTTTTATGTCTCTTCTTATTACTCTGGGTGCTCTCACAAGCAGACAAGAGACAGGTTAGCTGGTGATGCACGAGTAGTCTTACCAGAGATGAGCAGGAGGCTTCCTCGTATGATACATATATAGATATTCTCCCGGTGTCGCTGCTGGTCACTACTTTGGGCATTTGCAGTGCACTCTTCCTTTCTTTTGTTTAGAGATAGTAATTTGAAAAGTTGCAATAAGTTGTATTTAGACTTCCGCTACTCTGATGATGATGTTGGTTTTAGTTATCAGCTTATGCACTGTCTCTCCAGTTTTATGTCAAGTACATTATTATTATATTTTGTCCCATGCGCTGTGAGACATTCTACAGGTTTTTGTTTAGTTCATTCTCTTCTTTCCTTTCTTCGGCGACCGTTCCGTGCTAGTTGGGCATGTGTACAGCGCACTTCTGGAGGAAATACCGGCTGGTGCGGGGCAGGGCCGTCACACTTGGTATCAAAGATCTAGGTTGCGTAGTTAACCTAGGGAAGTCATCAGGGAGAGATAGTATACGTATATGAGAGCGCGTATTTGTGATTATTTTTGTTTTCAAAGGCTATATATATACACTATTAGCATAGCTATGGATGAAGTCGCACTGCACTAGCACCGCTGTGAAGATGGTTAATCGTTTTCTCTTTACATATTGAATGATGAGCCGATACGCAAGAGGTGCCGGTAGAGGAGCCAATAATGGGAATGCTACTGACATGAGGATGATGTTTATTGACCTCATGAGAGAGATGCTGAGGGATGTGTAGAGGGCAACTCCTAATAATGGTAATGGTGGTGGTCCAATAGTGCAGGCGCCTAGGGTCGATTTCGCCAAGCTGAATAAGGATTATACGAGTCTTGGTGGGAAGCCGTTCAACAGAACGGAGTCTGCTACGGTTATTCAGGATTGGTTGGATAGCTGCGAGCGTATCTTCAAAGACTTGGTATCGAGGATGCGATGAAGAGAAGGGTAGCATCCCGTCAGCTGCAAGGACGGGCAATGAATTGGTGGAATGCTATAAAGGCAGCTGCTCCCGAGGATCAGATTACTTGGGAGCAGTTTAAGGCTCGCTTTAGTGATAAGTTCATTCCAACTGCTCAGAAGTCAGTGCTGTTTAAGAAATTTTTGGAGCTCAAGCAGAATCGCAGAGCTGTCTCGGAGTATATTGCAGAATTCGATACTTTATCGAAGTATGGACTATCTCTTATTGATACTGCGAGAAGAAGAATGAGAAGTTCATAACTGGCTTGGATGGATACTTGGGGGAAAGGCTAATTAACCACATCGATGAGACGTTTGAGTCGATTGTGGGAAAAGCATTGAGGTCCGAGAGTATTTAACCTAAGTCGAATATTGAGGTTGCATCTGCGGAGGAGGAAAAGTCGCAAGCAAGTGGTGGAGGCAAGAGTGGTTCTCAGAATAAGAGGAAGCAGAACCAGAATAAGGATGGCCAGAAAAAGAATAAGAAAGATGTTGAGTGTTTCAGTTGTTGTAAGAAGGGCCATTATGCTAGTAATTGTCAGGCCAAGCCAGCGGATAGGAAGTGCTTCAACTGTGGCCAAGTGGGACATCACAAGGACAAGTGTCTGCAACCCCCTAAAGAAAAGCAGGTGGTGAAAGCATATGCCCTTAATGTTATTCCTTCTTCATCGAATGCCCCAACTGCGGTGGATAAAGGAAAGAATGTTGTTGTTCAAGGTATGCTTTCTTTTTATGATGTGCCTGTTAGAGTTTTGTTTGATACCGGAGCTTCCAGTTCATTCATATCTAGTGACCTGGTAGATAGGTTAGGATTGGAGCTCGAGATTGTCGATAGACCTTTAGTAGCGACGAACCCGATTGGTGGTTCGACTAACCTTAACATGATTTGTCGCAATGTGGTCTTATCGAGTCATGAATGCATGTTTGTTTGTGATTGCTTTGTTTTGGGCTTTACTGGGTTTGGCATTATTTTGGGAGTCAATTGGCTCCAATGATACGGGGATGTGGTAGACTATGAGGGCTTTTTGGTGATAGCTAGAGCGGATGATGGGCAGAGGGTAGTGTTTGGTGGTATACCCGGTGATTGGGTAGTGGCTAGTTTTCTGAATTCCCTCGACATCCCGCATAGTGAGTTGTCAGGTTTGCCGTGGTTGGCCAGTATCCGGACGTTTTCGAGGAAGTGACCGGGCTTCCACCACACAAAGAGATTGAGTTCCGTATTTATTTAGTCAAAGATGCCGGACCTATAGTGATGCCACTTCGTCGTATGGCACCAAGGGAGCAGCGAGAGCTCGGGGTGCAAGTCAGCGATCTTTTGAAGAAGGAATTTATCAGAAGGAGTGTTTCTGAATGGGGAGCACCAGTTGTGCTGCTACCAAGGCGGATGGTTCCCTTCGTTTCTGTGTAGACTAACGCAAGTTGAATAAAGTGACGAGGAAGAATAAGTATCGTCTATCGCGGATAGATGATTTGTTTGATCAGTTGAGTGGCGCGAGAGTATTCTCTCAGTTGTATCTCGCGACAGGATTTCATCAGCTTAGAGTGGAAGCTGAGAGTATAGCTAAAACGACATTTCGGACGCCGTCTGGATTTTATGAATAGTTGGTCATGCCATTTGGGTTGACTAATGCCCCAGCATTTTTTGTGGATCTTGGAGGAGGCTATGCAGCAGTATAGGATCGTGTAGTATGTAGAATATGATATAATGCCTGTATAGCAGAGTAGAAAGCAGTAAATCACACAGTCGATTTATACTGGTTCGGACCACTGTCCTACGTCCAGTCCCAGACCCACTTCTGGTATTTTCACTAACACTAAAACCCTCACTTAACCCGGAGGAATAGGTACACAATTGCCCGAACCACTGAACGGGATTTCTTGCCTCAACCACTGAAGAGGTCTTCACTATTACAAAGGTTTTGACTCTTGAATGTGTTCCAAACAACACTGAGTCGTCACAATATAGTACAACTCTCCTATAGCCCTCACAAATGGTATTTTAGTGGACGTACAAAGGCTAGGATTAATATTAGATCGATTATAAAGGATGTGAACGAAAATAATCGATCTTTTTAATGGAATTTGAGAGAATGATAGTTGTAGAGCAATTTTAGAGCAAAATCAATAGATTTGATCAAAATAGTTGTTGTAAAATCAATGGAGATGTTTCGGGCTTATATAATGATGAAGGGATGTCATTAGAATAGTCGTAACCCTTTTGAAAGATCAAAAAACTGAAAAGATTTGGTGAAAAACGAAGTGTCTTTTCATAAAATATAGCCGTTATTTACAGCACTTAAGACAACACTGAACAGTAGCGTTTAGCCCGAAAACGCTATCATATGTCTATAAAAATATATCCGTTTTACCCTTTCACAGCGTTTCGGAATATAGCCGTTACAAAATGCTATGGTTTTCTGCTGCGAAAAATTCTACAAAAACAGCCTTCTATATTCATCATTTTTGACTTTTTTTATCGTTTCTCTTGCAATAAAAAATTCCAAAAAATTATGAAAAATGCTTTATGATATATGAGATGTTATGTAGAAATTTTAGGTGAATTGAAGTTAATTTTTAGGGCTTTAACAATTGACTATAATGACTTTATGTACACTCAACATATGATATGCATTCTTCTGAAGCTCTTGAGTCCACTTCTTCTTTTCTTCTTCCATCATTAGAATCCAAATAGATTTTCAATCACCATAATAGATATTTAAATGCTTGAACACTACATAATTGATTAGCATCCTTCATGTTTACGCTTTTATCCTCTTTTGTACTGTGTATCTTCATGCTGAACTTATTTTCTTTTCTCTTTTTGATACCCATGTACCTGCAAGTTAGCTCAGAAGTTCTTTGATATAATTGTATAGTTGTTTCCATCAAAATCTAACAATATAGTTTCCAACAGATCTTATGAATATAGTATTCAGAGATCAGTTGAATAAGTTTGTCCTTGTGTTCATGGATGATATTTTGGTCTATTCGAGGACAGAAGAAGAACACAAGGAACATTTAAGAATAGTGATGGAGATGTTGAGAAAACACCAATTGAAAGCAAAGTTTTCTAAGTGTCACTTTTGGAGGAGGGAAGTGAGATTCTTGGGCCATGTTGTTTTAGAGAATGGTATTGCCGTGGATCTTGCGAAGGTGGCTACGGTACAAGATTGATCTATGCCTAAGAATGCAACGAACATAAGATGTTTCTTGGGGTTAGCTGGGTATTATCGTAAGTTTATCCAAGACTTCTCCAAGATAGCAACACCGTTGACTCAGTTGACCAAGAAGAATCAAGCTTTCGTCTGGGACGAAAAGTGCGAGAATGCATTCAAGAGCCTAAAAGAAAAGTTGATATGTGCACCAGTGTTAGTCATTCCTAAGGGGAACGAAGAAATGACGGTATATACGGATGCATGTTGTATCGGACTAGGTGCTGTATTGATGCAAGAAGGCAGGGTTGTAGATTATGCAAGTTGGCAACTGAAACCGCATGAGAAAAGATACCCTACCCATGATTTGGAATTGGCAGCGATTGTGTTTGCATTAAGATGTGGAGACATTATCTCTTGGGAGAAAGATTCGAGTTGTTTACTGATCATAAATCGTTAAAGTATCTCTTCTCTCAAAAGGATCTAAATCTCCGATAACAAAGGTGGTTAGAATTCTTAGCTTCCTATGACTTCAATATCGCATACACACCAGGAAAGGGCAATGCAGTAGCTGATGCATTGAGTAGGAGACATGCCAGTTTAGGGGCTATATTTCTAGAATGGAAGCAACTGGAGTACATCACTGGGTATGATTTCAGACCAAAGTGCGAATTGGATCCTGAAATGTTAGCAAGTTTGACGATCAGACCCACTTTGATTGAGCAGATTGGTTCCAGTCAGAGGAACGATCCTAACCTATTGGAAATCATCTCAAAGTTAAATACGGGAATTGACGGAGAGATGAACAGGTATGGGCTTGATCGAGATGGATGGCTTAGAAATAACGAAAGACTAGTTGTACCCAATGACAATGGATTGAGAGATGAAGTGCTTAGAGAATGTCATCACTCAAAACTGACTATACACCCCGGTGGTAACAAGATGTACCGAGACATGAAGCAGACGTACTACTGGGAAGGGATGAAAAGAGACATTGGGAAGTTTATATCCAAATGCATGAATTGCCAACTAGTTAAAGCTGAGCAAAAGAAGACTAGTGGTTTGTTACAACCATTAGAAATTCCAGAATGGAAATGGGAACAAGTGTCAATGGATTTCATTGATGGGTTACCAAGGACTAGATCGGGCCATGATAGCATTTGGGCGATTGTGGACCGATTGACCAAAAGTGCAAGATTTATACCGGTCAAGTCAAACAGGACGGCAGCTAAGTTAGCGGAACTGTATATAAAGTGGGTAGTGAGATTTCATGGAATACCCAAAGGCATTGTGAGTAACCGACATCCGTTATTCACTAGTGGATTTTGGAAGAGCTTACAAGAGGCGTTAGGATCAGAACTACATCTCAGTACTGCGTATCATCCTGAAACCGACGGACAGACAGAGGGGGTGAATCGTATTTTAGAAGACCTCTTGGGAGCCTGTGTATTAGATTTTGGTGGATCATGGGACGACCATTTGCATCTAGTAGACTTTGCATATAATAATAGTTATCAAACCAGTATTGGCATGGCTCCATTTGAAGCTTTGTACAGAAGACCGTGCAACTCACCGTCATGTTGGGTAGAACCTGGTGAGAAATTTGTACTTGGACCCGATGTGATAAGAGAAACTTCAGCTAAGATTAAGATTATCCAACAGCGAATGAAGGCTGCCCAAGATAGGCAGAAGAGTTATGGTGATAAGAGGAGAAGAGAATTAAATTTCTCCATTGGCGACTTGGTGTTTGTCAAGATTTCTCCGTTGAAGAGCGTGATACGATTTGGCAGGAGAGGCAAATTAGCACCAAGATTTGTTCGTCCATTCCTAGTTCTTGAGCAAATTGGGAATTTGGCATACAAAGTTGAATTACCAGAGAAGACGGCAGGAGTTCACAAAGTATTTCATGTTTTCCAGTTAAGAAAGTACGTACATGACCTAGATGTGACTATTTCACCTGATCAGTTGGATGATATCGAAGTTGAATCCGAGGCAGTTGGGAACCGCAAGCCTATGCGTATTATTGGGAACGATACGAAGCAACTTCGAAGGAAAGCAGTGAAGTTAGTAAAAGTTCAGTGGGGCGAGAATGAGAATGACTGTACTTGGGAGACAGAAGAGAGCACTAGGAAGACGTATCTAGAACTCTTCGCTGGTAAGATTTTAACTTTGATTTAGTCTTTCAGCATGCTAGGATAGGCTTGTTTGTTTGTTTTGCATGTTTGATTGTTGTATATGAATGGTAGGCATGCGGGATCCTTTGTATGTTTTGGGTTAAGGAATTTCGGGGACGAAATTTCTTAAGGGGGGAGGGGAGGTGTGTAACGACCTCCTTTCTACGCATCATAGGAACGTAGAATATTTATTTCTTTTACATACGAAGTTGTACGATCATATAACTTTGGGAGACGACAATTGGGGTCACCTCCCATGTTTCTGATTTTTCCCGATTTTTAAATGACTATTTTGCCCCTAACTGATCTTATTTTGGCCATAACTTTTGATTGGAAAGGAGTTTTGACCTGAAACTACTTCCATTGGATTCGGATGATGGTTTACAATTCCGTAGAGTGGTCATATTAGTCAAACGAACTCACCGTCTGGGAGATATGGCTGAAACAAGTTTCAGAAGGTGAAAAACTGCATAACCTGGCCAAATGAGGTGATTAGTAAATGGGCCCATAACCCATTTCGGGATTAGGGTTATGAGGAGGCTGAAATGAGTTAGATTTCATTATATTTCAGTTTTCTAGCCGCCACTTACCTCTTAGAAACCCTAACAATGGCCTCCAACCTCTAAAACACCTACAAATCACTTTCTAATCAAGGATTAGGCTTAGCAACATCAAATCAAGGCGGATTAGCACAAGAATTGAGGTATAGCTGTTGTGTTGCATTGATGTTCGCGCCCAAACAGTAGAGTTTCAGTTCTAAAGGTTTTATTTGTGGCAAAGGTGAGTGATTTGCAAATCACTAATTATGGCTAATTAAGGGTAATTAGTGTTAATTAGAGAATTTAAACATGATTAAATTCTGGAAAAATATTTATAAATTCTTAAATATTGTTTTAGACCTCTGTTAGAAAATTTGGCTAATTTGGTTAAGTTTTGTTAATCCTATCATTAGTTTTGCTTAAGTACGCTTAAGGGAAAATATGGAGTTTTGGCTATGTTTGATCTATTTTAACCTATCAAGTTATTGTTTTAATGTTTGTGGCTGATGTTATATGTTCCTATGACTGTTTGGTATGAACTGTGATTATTTCGAATGGTTAGATTGGTTGAAAACGCCATCAAATGGCGTAAAAAGTCGCTGGAAAGAAGTGCAGAAATTTGGCCGATCCGGATCGGGTTGGAGGAAGGAGTCTGAACCGAACCGATGCACCATGGAGAAGCTTGAGGGACTCGGAAGCTCATCCCCGAACCGATGGTGCAGCTGTGAAGCCCGAAGCTCGTGAACTGATAGCCGAGGAGTCCTCCGAACCGCTCCGCCTCTCGTAGCATGTACCACCCCGACCCGACCCGTATGGCCACCTCCGAACTGAACCGATGTATGGCGATTGAACTTGAAGAACCTGACTCGATCCGCTAGAAGGTGATGACGACCGATCCGAACCGCCACGAGATGAAGATCACGAACTTAGCTGGGGAAGCACGATCTGAACCAAATGAGAATACGATCCGAAGCAAAGCAAAGTGGGGAAACCCAACCGATTCGGGAAAGGAGACCAATAACCCGAGATGCAAAGGTAGTCCAAATGGGAAGTTTGTACTCAGGATCCAGTTGGGAACCAACGAGTCGACTTCATGAGTTGGGCTTTGCTACGGGACGTGTGCTAAGGGGTTGTCAATGTCTGTAACTTTAGATCACTATGTGTAGGGGGTACGTGAACGGACTCAGGGCCACTGTGGTCTAGTTAGGACTAAAGAGCTATAGACCAATGAAGTAGGGTCATTTGTAAAGGTTTGGTCATGACTCCATGTGGTGAGCTTGGCAGTAGAAGTAGTTGTACAGGTCGAACTCCGTCACTACTTCGATGGGTCTAGTGATCAAAGTGGTGGATATCGTATGCTTTACGCACTGAGTGAGAGATGTGAAGATGGTTGCTATGTTTGATTTGTTTGCCATCATTATGACATGTACACCCCACCCCCCGTTATCTTTTCACCGTCTATTCAGTGGCACCTTAGAGTATTGTACGGTATGCAGTGCTAACACTTTGGTTGCAGGTCTAGGTTCAGGTATGGTTTAGTATACCTGTCATTATTCTGTTTTGTTGCTTGTCGCTCATACCATACTTTTTGTCTGACCCAGAGTTTTATGTCTCTTCTTATTACTCTGGGTGCTCTCACGAGAAGACTAGAGATAGGTTAGCTGGTGATGCACGAATAGCCGTATCGGAGACGAGCAGGAGGCTTCCTCGTATGATACATATATAGATATTCTCTCGATGTCGCTGCTAGTCACTACTTTGGGCATTAGTAGTGCACTCTTCCTTTCTTTTGTTTAGAGACAGTAATTTGAAAAGTTGTAATAAGCTGTAATTAGACTTCCGCTACTCTGATGATGATGTTGGTTTTAGTTATCAGCTTATACACTGTCTCGCCTGTTTTATGTCAAGTACATTATTATTATATTTTGTCCCACGCACTGTGAGACATTCTACAGGTTTTCGATTAGTTCATTCTCTTCTTTCCTTTCTTTGGCAACCGTTCCGTGCTAGTTGGGCATGTGTACAGTGCACTTCCAGAGGAAATACCGGCTGGTGCGGAGCGGGCCATCACAATGTACATGTTGAATTGTTGGAATACATTGCTGAAAGGCATTGCGGGAGGCAAGTGAAAACTCTGATAAACAGTTACGAAGAAATGAACAAGTTTAATATATAAGTAAAACACCTAATACTTTGTTTACATTTTTATAGATTCATACTATTTGTATATATATTGATAGATTCACGTTATTGAATTCAAATATATAAGTTATTTAATGGGTTGATCTCTAGAACTTGTTAGACTAGGACCTAATGGTTTGAAGAAAAATTAAGGAACAGAAATGCAGTGAACAACTAAACACTGTAAACATTATAATATGACTAAATAACCTTAACTTCTTTATTGTTTTTTTATTCATCTATAAGTAACTTAAACTATATGTGGATCCATTAGACTTACTCCAAAAACTAAAATTGTTTGAAAGGGGTTTAATTTATGTAAGACAGTTAACTTAAAGTTATAAACAACTTAAGAAACATAAATGAACATAGTAATGAATATAAGTGAGAAAACACCCCTACTGTTTTTCTTATCATTAGTGTTACGGTCATGATTCAAGAATGCATACAAACGTATACATCTGATTGTATTATCACCTTATGGGAATTTCATATTATGAGAATTTCATGACAAAAAACAGAGGTTGTAAATATAGTAAAAATACATGAGTGAACACCCTACATTACACTACTGTTTATATGTAACTCTAGTGAAACTAAAACCATATGAAAGTTGATATGTATTCAAGATAGTGAATGCAAACAATTAAGTGGTTTAATGGTGTGTAGATTATGATTTAAGGATTTAACAAAACAGAGAATGAATGAATATAGAAAGACGGTGCAAAGTTCCAATAAACCCGGAACAAGAATTTTCTAAAGACGGTGAAGAAAATATATGTAAATTCTAAATCTACTTCTCTTTGATCATATTTAAATCTATATGTGTATGAAAATCTATGTGTAAATGCTTTGCTGTCAAGTATATAACATCATATATATAACTATTCGGGTTGGTTAAATTACTGAAAAAATAATGGGAAGGTGTTTGATGGTTTAACAGTAGATAAATATGTTTTCTCTAAGGATTTCAAAAAATCTAATGCATGATTCCTACTTTGATTCAGGAATACAAATCAACATGAAAGTTGCTCACTTTAGTCTTAAGTATATTTTAAAATTTATTTCAATGCAAACAATAACGCACATCTCTTGGATTCATTAAATCACAGTAAAGGGGTTAAAAATCACAAATTTCCAAACATCATTATATGTAGATTCAGACATGTATCTGAAATTACATTCGAAAGACATGAATTTTAATAATTTAATCTCGATTTTTAGTGTAGGGGTTGGGTAGAATTTCGGTGTTCATCAGAAAAGGGGTTTGGGCTTATTGCTGATAACCCAGTTGATCGGAGTTCATGGAATTCGTACTAGAGGAGGTGGGTGGTCGAAGATTATGGGAAAAATACTATATTAATATTTAAATGAGTAAATTAGGGAAATCAATTTAATTAGGGTGGAATGGCCATTTTGGGGTAGGTTGGGTTAACTGTCGAACTGCAACTTCGACATGGCGAAGTGGTGTTGCGCACCAAGGGGTTCGGAGGAGAGTAGTGACGACAAGCTCGAGGTACGGTCTGGTGGTGATCGGTTGACCATGATGGAAGTACGAGGTGTTTTCAATGGAGTTTGGCTTGCATGATGTTCAGCTTGAACAACATATTTAGACGCAGTAGGGTAATGAGGTTTTCAACTTGTGGAAATGAATTTGGGAATGGATCGGGATTTGCTGCAATGGTCAGAACGAAGACATAGCCATTGAAATGGGTGTGCATGTGCATGAGTAATGTGGTGTACGTGTGGAACAGTGATAAAGAGAAGAAGAAAGAAAAAGAGTGGCGAGAGGAGAAGATCAATGTAATAAAGGGATCACTTGAATAAATCCAATGTTATGTATTGCCAAAACAAAGTTTTGCCTGGGTTCGATCCTTTTGGCAGGACAAAAGGAAGATTGGTGATCGAAGTAATATGGTCGCTGATCATAGAGAATTTGGGTAAATGGTCGTTGCATCGGCTAAGATGGGCTAGGGCCTGGATCTAATAAATTGATATCTATAAAGTAGAAAAGAAAATTTGTTTGTTTAATCCTTAAGTTTCAAATAGAAAACAACATATATAAATAAAAAGAAAAAAAGGAAAGAAAAGGACTTGTTCAAGAGGTTTACAACCAATGATCTAGTTGCCAACGTGAGCATATAGTGTGATTTCTATTAAATCAAATTTGATCAATTGTTTAATTTAGTGATTAAAATATATATGAGTAAATTAAAATAAGAAAATGGATCAGGAAGCTGTTAAGTTATTTCTTCATCGTCATCGTATAAACTCATTCGTATCTGCAATCGGTATATAGTTTGTTGAAACAAAATAAATGTTTCAAACGAATTCAATGTATTTATTTGCAAAATAATGAGAATATATATAATGTGAAATTAGTTATTATCTATGATCACATATTTCAAACTATTGTTAAGTTTGAAATTTATCATCGAATCATTGGTTGATCGTTATTATCGTAATTAATGGTTGTTGTTGACAATGCTATGAAATGACCAACGAGTCTAATTAGATAAATAAATTACTAACACATTTTATTTAATTTTAAATCATCTCGTACCAATTATTGTTCTAAAATTTGGAAAAAGATTGTGTTAGTAGTCATGCCATGAAAATTTTATAAATATTTCACTTGATTACACTACATAAATTTGATAGTTAAAACATCGACTATAAAAAAATATTCCTACCTGTTAGTTCGAAGAGACAGGGATGGGAACTGGACCCAAAACCACTTCGAACTGGCTTTACAGATACTTTTAAAAATGATCAAATTGAAGACCGTGGATTTTCATGAGAGAAATAATTACGTGTTTAAATTCTCTGGTGGCCGCTGGAATTATGATAACCTGTAATTCTTTCATAATTGAAATCTTCAGATTTGCAAGGACTATTCGCTATTGATCCATGGGGTGATTCCTATATTGGATGTAGTTGGAGAGTACCTTCGGTTCATCCTGTTCCTGGATGACTTGTATGGACGAATGTCTGACAGAGTATTTCCTAAAAACCATGTACGTTGATTTTTACAAATACACCAAGTTAACGGCAAAGAAGGGCACTTCTTTTACATCCAGAGTATATTTGTGGACGTCAATCAGTGATTTGACGAATCTGACATTGTGGCATTCAAAGTAAATGACGACCAATTGTTCTAAAGGTAAATTCTGACCTCAAGCTTCGTCAACCGGGAAATGACAAAAATCAGGCAGGCAATATGGCTATGTGGGTCGCTCCCATTAGGGTGTATAATCACCTATCTAGAGAGAATCCATTTCCTTCTTTGTTCTATTTCGATGTTGTCCCTTTTTGGGAAATGGTTTCCATACGCAACCGTTGGTGATATACATTTGATACACTCAAGCGAAATGAGTGGTCGGTCATGTGTGACCGGGTTACAAGACTTTCTTGTTAAACCCAATGTATTCCGCTCTAGAGATACACTATCGGCAGGTGGTTTCATACCTTGTCATAGTCGGAATCCATTACCCAATAAGCGCTCGCGGTTTTTATTGTATATATGTGGAGTGTGAGATGCAAGCGTTCCGTTAGATTGCTTTTTATTTGCGTTTAGACACTATGATAATATCAGGATGTTTTTATTTTAAAAAATGTTTGGGTTATCATAAGGTAAAAACCATCCGTATTTATGTATGGATAGGTCTTACGATTATCATTTATTTCAAAAGGATTTTTGAACGTTAAATCAATCTATTTAAAAATCGTTTACTCACACCAGTCCCATGACTGACCCAGATTTTATCTTTCTGTGTTTCCCTAAACTCTTAGGTGCCCAAATTTGTACAGGCAGTCAGGTAGTGTAGGATTTTATAGATATCCTGAAGGATCTTAGAGTAGGAAGCTTCAATATCTTACATATAGAGTTTATTTCCATTGCGTTCTTTGTATGTTGTACTCTGATGCTGTATATAAGTACAAATACAAGTTTTGTATTCCAAGTATTGTTATATAATATATTTTATTCAGTTCCGCTGTAAGATTCGTGATACTCTGATTCTGTTTGTGTTTTGTTCTTCTTTTTCTTCTATTCTAGTTTTCTTTCTTTCTACTTCTCACCCTCTAACTTTTCTCTATTAACGATCTGTTAATTTCTGATGCTTGATTAGTCGATATATGATACAGGATATGTATTTGTGTCGATGATCAGGAACGGAAATTTTCGGGTCATTACAACTAATTTCAATTAAAATAGTCGGCTTAGTCAATTTAAACCACGGTTAACACGTTAACTCATTTGAATTATTCCTGCTTTTAAATTAATTAATTTGAATAATTCCATTTAATTGTTTCTGATAAACAATTTATCTAACTCTTTAACAATTACGTTAATTTCTGCTCATCTACTTATAAATCTTTTTAACATAAGAATTTGATTTATAAAATCATTTAATAATTATTTATAACTAAAATAATAAATAATAAGTACTTGTTTAAATAAACTTTTATTCTAATTAATAGATAGATTTAAAAGTTGTTTTGTTTTTAGGATAATTGCTGCCGATTACTCAACCAATACTGGACATTGGTTAAAATAAAACAAACATTGAGTTTTAAGTCAATGATTAACAACCAAATCAATCGTTCAATCAGAACATTTCATATAATGATAATATGGAAATAAATAACATTAATATATTTGAGGAATCCAGTTGGACCCCTCCAACCTGTTTTCCCTACATCCAAACGTTATCTAAATTAAAATCATATATTTTGATAAACAGATATAATATTCAACTATCAAACAATAACATCAATTCAAACATCCATTTTTAAATTTAACACATTTATATTAATATAAATGTGACCAATGAGGTAAGTTACCTCATTTGAAAATAATCATTAAAATAACGATTTGTTGAAATTAAATTAAAGTATCATTTGATTTAATCAGTTCAGTCTGTATAAAATATTATATACACTAAAAAATCAATAATAATAACCAAAGCACATAAATATTAAACCTGACTTATGTAAATATAAGTGGGTTAGTAAACTCACCTTGTCATCGTCAAAACGGTTTGTTTTACAAGCTTCTGGCTACGTTCAACTCCGACCATCCCAATTCCATAATATTACGTTCGTCGGTACAGTCCCAATGTCCTATGCTTTGTCCGGATCTGTTAGTTCGAAACTGTATTGCTGAACGGTCCGCATACACCTTCCACCTTCGCCCATACACCGCGCCACCTTCTTCCACTGCCCTTCGACCATCGCTGAAAATACGCTCGCTCCACCGACCCTACTCTTTCCCTCTCCACCTTTTACGTCACTTGAACCCATCGTTTTGTTCTTTCGCTCCTGTCTCCTTCCTTATCCCATTCTTCTGTCGTACGTTCAAACCGGAACTCCTCAATACACCTGATTGCCATCTTGCCACCCACGTCGCCACCAGCAGGCGTCCCCCTTCCGTCCATCTGCTTCCCGCTTATCTCCATTTTCTGCCATCACGTTATGATAAATATTCCATCATGTTGGAGAAGAAACTACCCATGCCTTCTTGTTTACATAATAAACACAGTAGGTCTTTACCAATCCCGTTTCATTTTTTTTCTGTGCATCTCATATAACTGCCGACCTTTCCCTTTATAAACACAACGACTCAACCTCTCCTTCTATTCTTTTCGTTCTACATTTTCACGAAGGCACAATAGCGTTTTCCCTTCGACATACAATCGCAGCTCCTCCTTATGCCAATTAGAGGTGGATCAGACCCTGCCAGCTCACTTCTCAGACCTTCATCGACCAACACCCCAAGTCTAGTGCCATCCTCTGCTTGTAGTAACCGCATAAACATCGCCGCCTTCGACATACATTCTGACCACCAAAACTATTCAAATCCGATCATGACCGTACACATCGCTACTCGTCGATCGAGTAGTTTATCTATGGGAGAGTTTTAAATACGAGGAGCAGATTGAGAGGTATTGGAGAGGAAACAAGGAAATTCATTTTATAAGGGTGGAGTGTAAGGTTTGTTTCCATGGTTTCTTTGCTTGCAAAAAGATACATTTATGGCCATATATATATGCGTGGATAGGGGAAGATAAGCACCACGTCTCCTCGGCACTACACACAGTAGCATGTGAAAATAAATAAATTAGGCAACCTACGGTTTTAGTGTGCAAAGTAATGTTGTCATGCAAATATAGGGGTGGACTTTACTTGTGTACTGTCTGCGTAGAACAGGTAGAATAATTTTTGGTTAAAATATGCATAAAGTTTAACAATTTAATTTAATGACATGTAACCTTACAGTAGATGCATACGTGGTTGTACTTACATGTATAGGTGTGGACTTTGTTTTGTGTAGGCACTGTGACCTAAGCCAGCTGAGTCCTATCAACTATACACATCCATATACAGACCATGAGCAAAAAGAAACTAAAGGCTCATGAAAGGTTTGTATTTGTACGTGAAAGAACAAATTATTTCACATCATGATATGGTTTTAAACTGGCGTTATGTGGTGTCCTCTCAGCATGAACTTGAGTCTGCAGCGTAGAACAGAAGGTAGAAGCTATGCATGTCGGTATATACATAGGGTATAATGTTTTCAGAATATATGCTTGGATGAGAAGAAATATGGGTAGCTGAGTATATTATACTAGGTAAGTTGCAAAAGAAAAGAAGTTTCATTTCAGGTTGTACCGCAGTGCGTGTGTATGTTGTTTCACTTTGCTTAGAGTTGAAGGATATTTATTTTATACTATTTGGTTTTGAAACAATATTTACTTCTACCGCTATTTACGTTAACCGTTCTATATTCGCATCGCCATGCACAAACTCCAAACACAACAAAAATGGACATACCATTACATCTCAACGTTCTGAATCAATTGGAACTTGTTTGGTCAGAAACCGACTCCATTTGAACAAAGGTGTTACTTTATTTTTAATTTATTTATTGATTCACCTCTAAATTGTATGCGCCATTAAAACAACTCTGATTGGCTCCAAATTGAAAATCTAGCAATAATTAGCAATATGTATTCCAATAAAATTTGTTTCGTCGAAAACGGAGGTCGTTTGAAAAGAAAACATTTTTAGGCTTATATAATATTAATAAAATATAACTAATTCTAAAATAATTTAATTTAAATAATAATAATATATTATATTATATCCTTTAAAATAAAATATCTCATAGTTTTAAAATAAACCAATATATATTTTAAATTCAATCATTAAAATTTCGGATTAAGCGATTTCCAAATTATATAAAAATTCCTTTATATTTATTAAATAAACACTATTGTTTATTAACAAATTCCATAGCGACTATTTGAAATTTTGAATTGGACATAACTCACAAAGTATAACATGAAATTTCCATTTTTCTCTTTCATTAGAAAATTATAATCAAATCAATCCAAACAATTCTTGTTTCACAGAATTTCGACTTATATCGGATTCTGTATATTCAATTGAAGTTCAAAACATAAATTATGAACTACCGCAACGTTTTGAGTCCGTTTTATAATTGAATATCAATTTAACGTTCAAACTTCCTTATATAATCGAATTATATATTATAAATCCATTTATAATCCCAAATCAATGTTTAAATAAATAAAATATATTAAATATCCGATTACCGGAAATACGGGACATTAAATTAAATTTAAAAAAATTTAGGTTCCTAAGGGTACAAAAGTAAATTTAAATGGTTTGTTATATAAACAAGTTTTGGGTACCAAAACGTGTGAACGAAAATGTGAGTGGTTTTAAAAATTTTGTTAGACCACTCGATCCTCTAAATGCTCGGGTACCAAAGGAGGATGAGGAGCCACTTTTCCAAATAGAAACTACATTCAAGTTATTCCATATCTTTTAAACATTCATTAAGGAATCAACATTGTCATATGTAAATCAGGTATGATCTCTGAACTCACATTTTTTTTTGTTTATATTGTCTATTTTTATTTTTCCTTATTTATTCCTCCTTCTACTTCTTCTTTTACTCTTCCTTCTTCTTACTTTGACTCATTTCGACACTGCCATATCATTTGTAACATATCTTTTGCCTTCCTAACTTCAAAATTCTTGGTTTTCTGGAAATTTTCTTCATTCGCATAAAACCCTCATGTTTTAATGATTTCCACATATTGAATTTAAAATCGTAAATATTTTGTTATTCTTTTGAAGTTTAATTTTTTTTTATGAATTCCTAACAGTGCTGAAGCTATCTTATCATATCTTGAACACTGTTAATTTGAATTATAAATTTTTGAAGATTTGAAAAACAAATGAAATTTCACGCATCTCTGTTGTTTACGAGTTTATCCTACTTCATTTTAGAAAGACTTAAAAAATTATACTCATTCAGCACATGACTATTTTTTAGTTGTGATAATTTCATTGTTTTTTAGATGGGCTTGATTTTTTGAGTTGAAATTTTATTTGGCATGAATCATTGTGTTGCATCTTGAAACTCATTTTTTTCCATGATCATTTGGCTTGGTTATTTGATTTATTTTGAAATTGTTGATATCTTGAATCTCACACACTTCTTGGATTAAAATTTATAATCTCGTATGATCGATTCATTGAATCTTGAAATTTACATATTTCATCAAATGATTTCAGATAAACTATTTCTTTAAATCTTGGATCACGATCTATCTCATGGACTTGTTGTAAATTTCTGAAAACTCCCTTGTGAAACTTGTCCTGGAATTGATTGTTTTGTTGCTTTGATAAGAAGAACTGAATTGTTAGATTTGTTTACTTGGTCTTGGTAATTGGATATTCATGCTTGGATCTTGTAATTATGGGCTTTAGAACCTCCAAGTGGTATCAGCCTTAGATGCTTTCAAATTTTCTCATTCAACTGCTTGATTTCTTTTTAAACTGATTTTTCAAATTGTATAGATCTTTAAAGTCCCTCTTGTAATTGATTTTAAATTTTAAAACCATTTGTTGATTATTTATTCTGAAATTGAAATCAATAACTAAATTGAACTGTATTTAGAACTCTTAATAATTATTATCAGATTTTTGAAATTGTGATGAGTTATGACAACAATATAGTTCGCAACAAGAGAAATTTAATTTAAATTCTCAAGATGTTTGAACAGTTTTTATAATATTTTTGAATTGGCACGTATTTCATGAACAACTTCTTCTACTGTCATCATTCTGACATTCATCATGATTTTATATTAATGTGGAGAGTTTTTTTTTTTTTGAAATCATCTTAAATATACATTTTCAAAATTTGTGATGGAAATGTGATTACATTACTTTCAGAAAAAGAAAAAATAGTTTTTTTTTAAATCCCGGTACAGTTGAGCATATTTCATAATATGATTAATTTAGAAATTTATTTCACAATCATTTCTGTACCTACCATATTTCTATCATCTATATTGGTTTTATATAATGAGGAGATTTTGTATAATAAGTATTTCTTTAATTTCATTTAAAAATCCAAGATCTGGTCATGCATGGATAAGTGATTACTTAATATTTAAGTTGCAACTGACCTCATTTAAAAATCCAATCTTTGGTTATGCATGGTTAGTGTGCTCTTAAAATTAAAAAGAAAGGAATATATATATATATATATGTATGTATGTATGTATGTATGAAATCCTCCTTAGTGTGTAAAAACTAGCCTACCAATTAGTTTTCTATTTTGTAAAATGTGTTACTATTTTATGATATATTGTGATTTCTTGATTGATAGTATTTAGGATTTGAGAATAATTGATTTTGTCACTTGATTTGAATTTATACTCATAGTCCAAATCCATCTCTGTTTTGTGTTCATTTTTAAAATTCAACTTGAAAATACTTGGAAATCATATATTTTAAAACTCTCTCCATTTTTTATAAAACTCATCGTAAATCCATCATTCTGGAATGTGAAACGTGTCGCTAGTTCTTAGAATATTATGATTTTTGTTCGACTAATTGGGATTTATGATGAACATTCTCTCTCTTGAACTGATTTTATATTTCTAGTCTATTTTTCATCACTATTTTAATTTATGTATCCTTTTGATGATAACTAAAGGAGGAGAATGATTAAGATTTTGATCAATGAGTGAATATTCCTTTAATATTTTAATATTGCATTTCAATTATTATTTTCTTTCACTCATGCACTATCTAGGGGGAGTTCTGCTGTAGGGGGAGCATACATATAGAGGGAGTTCTACACTTCACTATCAAACACATTTATTGTATTCAAAATCTTGTTATATGTTTATCATCATCAAAATGGGTAGATTGTTGTAAGATAACTATATGATTTTTGTTTAATGATAAAAAACATATATATATATATATTATAAATGTGTTTGTAATTATTCTATTATACTACATCATAAACATAATAAATTATTTATATTCAAATAGAATACTAATGTACAAGAATTTAAATATTCAAATAGTATTTTATTGAAAATATAAATATTTAATTTTAAAAAAATCAATAGTACAAATTTTATAACTTCTCTATTTTCACCTCTCGCTGCAATACAATACCTTCCATTTCATACTCAATTTCATATACATAATTTCTCATTATAACTCCTAGTCACTCTGTTTACACATACACCCTCATATTCATTTACTGACTCAATTACACACTCTCTCATATACAGACACACTCACTGACTCACACTCTATCTCAGTCTTGTCTTCTGTCGGCTTCACAGTCAGTCCATCACCTACATACTTGTCACAGAGACACAGATAGTAATCAAGAACAAATATATTTTTAATTTCTAGTAGATATATATTTATTTTAAATTTCATTCGCCTTAGAATTTTGGTGTGTTTCTCATTGTATTTCATGACTTGGTTTGATATGCATATTTATCCATCTATGTCTAGACTGCTTGTGATATTCAAAGTGATTCACTAGAAATACCATAAGGTGAACACTTTCAAGAAATAAATTCAACAGCCAAGGACCACATGCTCAAATGCAATGTGAAGTATAAGGAAGCTGTGTACAAATAGATTGTTCAAACATGCATGCAACAAAGAAAGTTTCAAACAAGACAAGCATGAGCCATATTGAACAAGTACACAAACCAAAGTGAGAAATGTGCAGTAGCTTGTGTACAAGTGCTCATAAAGGATTTAATGGCAACTGGAAATCACTATCATGCATGTATACATAACTGGAGCAACATGTCAAAGAAATACAAGCACAAAGGTGAAACAACATGTGCTTTGCACGGTTGAACAAAAAATTATTAGTGCACATCAGAATGGTCACAAGAAAAATAATTGTTCAAATACAAGATTTGACATGTACATTGAAGAAAATCAAGCCCAGAATTAATGTTCTTAAGAATTATGCAATGCAACAAGCATGCTCAGACCAGTGTAAGAGCAACAAACATACACAAGGCAGTGTACATACTGCAAATCAAAGTCATGTGCAGCTGTACATGCAAAAAGAACAAAGGTGACAAATGGCTACGGATCAGAAAGTGGTACAATTGATTGCATAAATATAATGAAACAAGGAAGAGTAAACATGTTCATAAATGAAGGCAGCAAGGGTTATATGTATCTACATACACAATTATGTGTATATATATAAATATATGTGTGTATAATGGATATAATGAAATAAGCATGATAAGTCAAAGAATTTAATTGCCAAAACTCAATACAATAGGCAAATGTTTATGCATAGAATTGAGGGGACAAATTCTTTTGGAAAGAATATCTCAAATGGCTAGAAAGGATATGTAATAATAAAGCATGCAAGAATAAACAGTGGGGTTTAGCAATAAAACAATTTGACTGTTTCTAGAAATGAACAATCAATCAGTTTCGACAACACTATTTTATTTCACAATTTAAATCATTCTAGATTTGGGCTTGAAACAAATTATACGTTTCCAGAAAACACAGTTCGATTTCAGGCAAAAAACATTTAAATTGATTCTAGTATATCCAAAAGCACTCAGCATTCATTGCATATTTTAATCAAGGCAACAATGGGAAATCTTGCACAAACTAGACCAAGATCAGTTCATGAAGAATCATTCAAATCAAGGCAACAATCACACGAAAAATCAGACCAAAATCATTCATGGAAATTAGAGTTAATCAAGGGTTTTCATTAACCCTATATATACACACCTATTCATCATTGACATAATGTGTCGAATACCAAAAGCAGCAATTCGAGAGCAAACCGAAGAATCAAATCAAAACTCACATTGTTTTCAATCATATGCAAACCAAATCGCCAAGCAGAGAACCAGAAGGAATCAATTGTCAGAGAATAGATTTCACAAGTGATTTGAAGTCACGATTGGGACAAGGAACCAAACCCTAATTTTTTTGTTCATCGTCCATTGAAAATAAAAAGGGGACAAATATGTTGAAGTGTTGGCCGACCATTCTAGTCTTTACATAAGGGAGTTTCTCTTTTTATTTTTATTTTGAATTGTTTTTATTTTGTTTTGTACATCGACCAATCAGTTTTTCTAATTTATCTGTAATATTAGGGGTTTACTAGCTATAGGATTATAGTTAGGGTTTACAAGTTTGTAATTCGAGAAAAATCTGATCTTAGAGATAACAATCAGTCCAGCAGTTTGATTGTAGGATTAGAGAAGGAGTAGGGTTTGCGAGTTTACAGGATTTTGTAAGTGAGATCTGTTTTAATACTTAGTACAAATATTAGGGAATGCAACAGTATATAGGGTTTGCTGAAGCTAGGTAAAATCCGTGTTATTTACTTTCTACATTTATTTTCACTATTACAATCTGTGCTGTGATAATTTTAATATCTTGTAAAAAATTAATAAACCCTATTCACCCCCATTTAGGTTTAATCTAGATCCAATAGAACCGGTTTAGGAGCAGTTCTTATGCAAGAAGGAAGAGTTTTTGCTTATGCCAGTAGACAACTCAAGGACTCTAAGAAGAGATATATAGTTCATGACCTAGAATTAGGTGTAGTAGTGTTCACCTTAAACATGCAGAGGAATTATCTTTTAGAGGAGAATTTTGAGCTTTTTACCAACCATATATCCCTAAAGTAATTTATTCTCTCAACACGACCTGAATTTAAGGCAACAACGATGGATGGAATACATTGCCTCTTTTGATTTTATGATCTAGTATACCCAAGAAAAGGGAACGTCATAGTGGACACGTTAAGTAGAAGGCATGCATCTTTGAATGCAATTTTGGAATGAAAACAGTTGGAATTTCTCCCTAACATTAACTAGCAACCCCCATTAGTAGCTTTTAGTAGATTTCTTGGAGTTATGCATGTTATACCCACTCTAAGAGAAAATTTAGAGTATGCAAGACCTTGACGAAGAAATAAGAGACCTGAAGAGAAAAAGTGGAAAGAGGGAGACCTTTTCCCATTCAGTCAGATATTATTTAGGCAATGACGAAATTTTTCTTAGGGATGTACGACTTTGCATCCCTAAAGATGAGGAGTTAAGAAAAGAAATTTTAGAGGAGTGCCATAAGTTGAGGATGACCATACACCCCGGTTGAGATAAAATGTATAAATATATGAAGAGGAACCTTCATTGGGAAGGGATGAAAAGAGAGATAGCTGAGTTTCTAGCCAAGATTTTAACTTGCCAAAAACTAAAAGCAGAGCAAGGAAGGCCCATATAATCACTGCTACCTTTAGAAATTCCCACGTGGAAGTAAGAACATATTACCATAGATATGTGGATGGGCTTCCACGAAGTCAGAAGGGAAACGAGGCTATTTGGGTTATAGTAGACCATCTGACCAAGAGTGCTCACTTTATACCGATCAAAAGGAATAAGACTACAACTTCATTGGCTTAGTTTTATGTCAGAGAGATAGTAAGACTACATGGTATCCCATCGGGTATAGTAAGCGATCGAGACCCCTTATTCACGAGTGAATTTTGGAGAAGTTTACAAGCAAAATTGGGAACGACCATCAATTTAAGTACATCTTACACCCACAAACCGATGGCCAGACGGAAAGAGTGAACCAAATCCTGGAAGATTTTGTCAGAGCTTGCATTATTGACTTTAGTGGAGTTTAGGAACAATATCTACCAACTGTGGAATTTACTTATAACAATAGTTTTCAAGTGACAATTGGTATAACCCCTTTTGAAGCGCTTTATGGGAGGCCATGCAAATCCACAAGTTGTTGGTGGGAAACTACCGACAAGGTTCTACTTAGACAAGACTTTGTTCGTGATTCCACAAAGAAGATTTATTTGATTAGGCAGAGGATGAAGGCAGCCCAAGACCTCCAGATATCATATGTGGATATGAGGAGGAGGGAACTTGAGTTTGATATTGGAGACTTGATATTTGTAAAGGTTTCCCATCTCAAAATGACTGTTTGGTTTGGAAAGACTGAGAAATTGGCTCTTAGATTTATTGGGGCTTTTCGCATCAATGATAGGAAATGATCTTTGGCCTATCGAGTAAATCTTCCATAAGGCCTATTGGGAATTCATAACGTTTTTCATGCATTACATATGGAGAAATGCCTTCATGATTTTACTATCAGACTTGAGCTTGATGAAATTGGAGACATAGGAAAACTCGAGTTGGAGTCAAGGGTGCACAGTGCTACTGCAATGATTATAGAGCATGGAATCAAGGGACTCCACAATAAAATAGTTCACCTCGTCTGGGTACAATGAGGAAACGATCTTGTGGAAAGAACATGGGAGACCAAGGAAAAGATGAGACAGACCCACCCTGAGCTTTTCTCGTTTAATGTTTCCTCTAATTGTGGATGCACTTTGGTTGCTAGATTAGATGTTAGGGCAACGAATGCAACACAATTGCACAACACACTCATATAGATATATGCATATTAGGATGTTTTACATACATGCAACATAACTTATTCCATATACACACTAGAATTGAGATCACTTTGGGTTTGCAATCACTGCGAGTCATAGATGCTTATGGATGAATTAAAAATATAACGGGTGTACAAAATGGATGTTTAGAGTGAGTTGTGTTTTTCTCCCCTTCAAACAGATTTCAGGACAAATCTATTTTAAGGGAGGGAGAATGCAACAGCCCTTAAAAATATACCTGAAACGAATTAATAATAATAAATAATGAAAATTGACAATAAAGTAATAATAAATGAATAGGCTGAAAATTTTATTTTCTGCAGCATCAAGAATTTGGCAACAAAAATAACGTAGTTATATTCATGGAAAAATATTAATCAACTTTCATACATAATATGTCAAAATTCAAGCCTGTATGAAAGAATTACACTTAAAAGAAGTTGTACATTAAATATATATATACAACAATGTTTGGAATTCAAATTAGAATATAAATATATGGAAAAATATATGACCAATAAATGAGTGATTGGAATATTCCATCCAATTTGAATTTGTGTGTATATATAAGTATACAACAGGGGACAACGATAACATTTAAAAGGCAAGAAATATATGAAATTAATAAACGTTATACATTGTCGCCCCATACCTCAAATACATTCATTGAGAAAAACTACGACCAGAAGGTCGACCGCCCCCTAGAGGGGTGTCGACCGCCTGGTGCGGCCAATGCCAAGAGAGGCCTGGTTTGGGTTTGGGTTTGGTGTTAGTTTATAAATTTAAATAGCAAGGATTTAATCTTAGTAATCATATGGCTATTAATCACTCACATACCTATAAACAACACCCTAGAACTCAAACCTAAACCTAGTCCCCTTCTCCTTCCCTACCATTTATTCCAGAGAAATTTTATTGTACGTTTTATTCTTCCTCTCTTAAAACCTATTTTCTTTTTCTGATCTCTTTCTTATAGAATTTGAATAGGATCTGAATTTGGAATCATATGATTTATATATATAAGAATTCTAACTCTTAAATTCCTATATATATATATATATATATATGGGATTGGAGTTCGCATTCGTGTTCGTTCTTAAAGATTCTCAGATATGGTAGGCAAAAAATCGTCATATCTGCGAAATTTCCATACAGCCAAATCATTGTGAGTGGAAATAATAATTGTTTACGCATATTCCATATTTTGTATATTTATGTATTGATTAACGATAATATCGAACTCTAAAACCACCAACCCTCCTTTTTTATTGTTTCGCAAGAATTGTCAATAAATGTTTAGGTTTGTGAATTTGTTTGGGTTATGGATGAAGAATATTTTGGGTGATTTACTTTTGTTTGAATTGATTTACCTTTTTATTTAAAGGTTTTGTGATGTAAAAGGTTTCATATTTGATTTAGTTTTATTATATGAATATGTTTGGATTTCCATGCTAAATGGATAATTTGAACGTATTCAAATTTGAAACAAATTAAATGTCAGTGTTTTTATGTACAACATGGAAAAGGTTAAATTGGATTAAATAGTGGTCTATCTATATATATGTATTTATGTTGTATGAATTTTTCGCCTTTTTCTTGATTCATTATCTGAATTGTTCTAACAAGCCTAGGATGCAAGTTTTGATAGTTAGTTGTATATTCCCATTAATACTATCATTAATTATGCCATTATGCCATGTATTTAACAGTTTGATATGAAAATTAAATTGCAATTGAAAATTTACATGCTTAGAACAGTTCTTCGATCGGACAAAAATTAGCGCTGATTATACGTATTAAATATTCTATTTATATAGCGTAATTAACATAATTCAAAATAATAATGACGATTAAATACGTTAGAATAAGTTTTGAATTTGAAACGTTCGCAATTAAATTGTTGTTTGTGTACGTGTATAAAATAACTTATCTATATATTAAATAATGACACACAGAAACCAGGTTAGTCCTCATTTGTGATAGAAGTCTGCCCAGAACCAACCAAAAAATCCAGCAACCACAATTGAGTTTGGATAATGTGAGAGGTCTGGATGCCTTGGTCCATTTAATTTATTACATTATAACACGAGGTTAATCCCACTTGTAGTAGAAGTCTGCCCAGAACCGCACGACATATCCAATATCTATAGGTAGACAATTTAATGTAAGAGATCTAGTGAATATATATACGTATTATGTGTGTATGTAGGTAGGCTTACTACATCTTGAGAAGGTCTTAAGTTGTTGACTTTCTTCTTATCTTGTTCGGGTCTTAAGTGGTTAGGACTAGGACCATTTTGAAGTTTTATTCCTTCGATGTGGTCAAAGTCATTGGACCCTCCCTTATTAGATTCGAAGTAGGTCTATGAAACCTCCTTCTCTAAAAGTGGTTTAGTCATGGAAACAACGGAGCATGGTAGTTTACTGGAATGTCCACTTCCTCTAAAAGCTTTTTGAGGTCCAACCTAGGGACAAGATTAATATACATGGGACATAGCACGCTATTTTAATTCACCAACTTTCTAAGGGAATTATTAAGCGACATAGATGTTGTACCATAATATCAGTTAAATAGTAACATGAGGCATCCGCCGAAGGGGTCTTAAACGGCTATATGCGGGCATACCCTAAACCCGTGCTAAGTGGTGAGATGCTACTTCTCAAATTACTTATGATAATATATACTTAAAAATGTTAGTGTATTCAGACTGGGTCTTAAAGTGGCTAGGGTCCGTCTTAGGGTCATAAGAGATAATAAGAATCCACCATTAATAAACATGCTAGAATGGGCCTTAAGTGACCGAGAATGTCCACCTCGTTGGGTTTTCATCCTAAATGAATTAATTGAGGTTCTAAGCGATTGAATGAGATATCCACCTCATTGATTAGGATATTTCTTTTTATGTGTGTGCTTATGTGTTTGCAGACATACATTCACGCACACACACACACACGCACACGCGCACAAACACACACACACACACACACACACACACACATATATATATATATATGTATATATAACCTGCCAAATCTAGGGTATGGTCTTTATGCAAATATTATTTTTAGTCACACAGGACTTTATGTTCAGACCCCTCTCCTTAACAAACCTAATAGGCTAATAGGTGGGGTAGCGACTCGATGGCCGAAACGATGATGAAATTTGATGAAGACTGCGACGAGACTATTATGATATCATTAGCTATTATTGCTATTTTTTATGAAACTCTATATTATGGAAAATGATGATGTTCTGTTTTAATAATTGTAATTGACAATTTGAATCTGAATTTGTGGCTTTTAATTAATGATACATCTTATTTTGGTATTATACATTTTCATTCTGCTTTATGAGATTCCATAACGTTATACTATCTGTTATTCTATGCAAATGTGATTCCTTATAGGAACCAATGATCCGTTTAGAGTAGCTCCAAGTTTCGATAAGCCTTTTCTAGGTCGAAATTTAGGCCTATTCTAGACGTGTTGTTACACCTTATCAAACAACTTTTATTGGCGTTAACACCTAAATAGCGTTACACATTTTATTTTAAATGTGTGGTCCACATAATTCCCACATAATTTAAATATTCTAACAATCTCCCCTTAGGCCACATATTTAATAACCTTAAATGTGTTTAACTTATAAGCTCCAAATTTTGCTATTTATACAACAAGGTGTATCCAAAAAAACAATCTCGTCCATTGATTACATTGACAATGGATCAAAGTAGCCTTTGTTACATTAATTGTAAGTAATTAATCAATGATCACGTATATAAATGCAATTAAATGACATAGATTAATCATGGATGCGCAAAATGGAAATTACATGAAATGTGATCCATACATGTCTTTTTCCAACTGATCCTTCTTTAGTGAGATCAATACGCTCAATATTTGAACAAACTAAGTGCAATTTTATTTACCACTTTATTATTGATCAAAAAAAGAACTTGATACACATATATCTATAGCTAAAATATAGAGCAATGAGTCATATGCCAATACCTAAATGCAAACTCCCCTTAGATCAAAAAATTCGTACATAAAAGTTACACCGATTGAGCTACATGCTCATGAAAGACATATAATTTTTGGTAAGTGGATCCACTATAATGGAATTTGTCAACATATGCTCTATGAATTACAATATATTTTGCGCTCTTCCAATATCGGAAAATAATATGTTCTCTACTATCACAATACAACTTGGTCTTTAGATTCTTTATCAATAACTGAAGTCTTGTGACAAAATTTCATTATTATTTTTCATAGTTGGATGTCTTATAATTAAACATAAACAATATTTCTAAAGTGGTGGAAGTTATAAGTGTTTAATTGACACTTTTCCTTATATAATTTGGCCTATAAAATATAATATCATTACCTAAAGTGGATCTTTTGCTATAACGACTAGCATTTTTTCAAATCGACAATAATCCCCATATGTCGACTTAAAAAATCTAAAATACAGATAGTTATTGGGATTCATATATGAAAATAAAGAAAGAAGAAAAATAATCATAAAATCTCACATCGGAAGGACAAAGTAAAATAAATAAATAAATAAATAAATAAATAAATAACAATTCATGAAGCTCTTAAAACATACATTTGATTATGCTTTACAATAATTATCGGAGTTAAACAATCATAAGCATACCAATGCAGTGAAAAATACTAACAAGTACGTCATTTAGGCCCTATCTATTGTATATAACAATTCTATGATTTAGATAAATGTATTTGTAATTGTACTATTCTACTACATCATGGATATAATTAAATATTTATATTTAAATAGAATATTACCACACAAGAATTTAAATACTCAATAAACATTTTATTTAAATATAATATTTTAATTCAACATCTGAATAGTACAGATTTTTTTCTAACTCCTCTGTTTGTACATTTCGCTGATATATTACAATTCAATTTCACATTCAGTTTCATCAGTTACATAAGTTTCTTACTACAACACTCTGTTACTCATTTACATGACATAGTTGTACATATACAGTCAGTATCTCTCAGTCACTTGTATACATTCATTGGCACATACACCGACACTTGCACTTGTCTTTTGTCTGCTCCTTTGTCAGTCCAATCACTGCTTACTTGTCATAGAAACGCACACAGTAAACTAGAAAAAAACATTTTTAAAATTTTGGCAGATATAATTTTATTTTATAATTTATTTGCCTCAGAATTTTGGCGAGTTTATCATCATATTTCATGACTTGATCTGCTTTGTATTTATTTCCATATGCGTCTAGACAACTTGTGATATTCACCGTGATTCACTATAAATACCACACGGTAGACAAATCCTCTAGTGCTCACATATATAAACTGCCTGTGCACAATACATGTATACACATACATGTATGTATATGTACATATTTCTTTTCAGGCATACAAGGCAATTTGGTCAAAAATTTAAATTCATCATGGATAAGCAAGTGTATGCAGCTCAAGTGCAAACTCATCAGTTAGAACAAATGAAGCCAAAGAGATATGTACATGGGTATACCAACAAGAAATATAAATATGTATATACACACATTTGTGCATACATATATATATATACACACACACACACACACACACACACATATATATATATACCATATATATGTATATATATATGCTGTATTGATCATCGCCAAGCTACAACAATGTAAATGAATGATGGAGCGCAAAGTCCACTAAAGCTAAACACACATATACATATACATATTTGAATGGGTGTGTGTGTGTGTGTGTATATATATATATATATATATATATATATATATATATATATATATATATAGACACACACGTGTATACATGGAAGTATCAAAAGCAAGCGCGAGTGACATTATCAATACAACAGTTGCATAAATGGTCAGCAAGAGGAAGTAACTCAAATAGGTTCAAGCATGCATGCCGCTTTAAGTACACAATGGTAAAAGCCAAAGCCACACATCAAAGCCGTACACACATAGCCAACATGAAGCGTAGAGGCAACAACAAACAACATGGTGAGATATGGAGAAGTGTACAAACATACAAAGATCAATATAGCATGCAACAAAACAACAGGAAGAGATGCACATTGGCAAAGTATATGGTGCAATAGGGAGGACAACAACACAAAAAGTGTATGCAGGAAAAAGGCGATGGAAAGTAACACAAGTGCATGGAAATGCAACATTTCAAGTTCAAGTGCACAAGTAAATGCTGTGTACAAAGCCAGTATGAGCAAGTGAAACAAGTGTACTACATCAATATACATACACACACATAATTCTTGTGTATAGATGTATATATGCAGACATGCCTTAATCATTGTATATACATACACATGACTTAATCATCTACACATTGTATTGCAAAGGAACATGGTGCAAAAGACATGCGCATGATTTAATAATTGAGTAGATGATCAAGACTCAAATCAATGTGTTATGTATACATTCACAGACATAACATGATAGGGCAAGTCAGGGACAAATACCAAGGTGCAAACTCATGTAACAAATTAAGGAAAATAGACATGTGAATGACATACAAAGCCAAAGTGAAAATACATATGTGCATGAAACTGAGTTCAAGTCACAGCATGACACACAAACGAGCCAGCTAGCACAAGGAGCAAGAAGACAGAAGTTTAAAGCAAATGTTTAAAAGAAGCAAGCAAATCTCTAGAGTGTTTTTAGTCACCAAGATTTTGTTTCCGGAAATGTGTATATGGCATAGTTACAAATCAACATGTGATAAAGCTAGCAAGAGGTGCAAATTTGCTGAATTTTGTTTTGCAGATCTCGCATGTATTTTAATTTGAAATTGGATATTGGAATTCAATGCACCAAATCCACAGAGTTATAGAAAATCGACTAGGTACATCAATAATACCAAGAAAGAGCTCAATTAAAAAACACAGAGTTAATTTTTGGGAAAGTATCATTTTCAAAATTCAGTGGCACTCCAAAATACACAGTGCAATTTCAATGGCCCACAAAATCATATGATGTAATTCTATAAATACACAATCAGTTTTGATTAAGGAAATTCACTTATTTTTTTCCTGAAATCATGTTCTAGTTCACATGTTCAAAGAATTTGCTCCAAATATCACAGTACTTCTTTTATGCTAGAAAACACTCCTTACAAATATTCACAAGTTTTGTTTTAAAAAGAAAATTTTATATTTCTGTATATATGGCAAGAATCTGTCTTCACAAAAAATGGAAAATCACAATCACAATTTTTAGGTAAGAAACACATTCCATGTTTTTTCAGAATTCAATCTCAAATTCACGGCCATTTCAATCAAGAATCAATCACGCAGTTCAAACCAAAGCAACAAGTCATGACAATCATTCAAGCAAATAAATCATTTCCAAAATATCATTCAATGCTGTGAAAAACAAAGGAGGTTAATAATGCAACAATCAGGTCAAGCCATTCATGGAAATCTAAGAATACAATGGATTTGTTAATCCTATTTATACACAGAAATCATCACTGGAAAACGCATCAAAAACATCAATCCACAAATTCGAGATCTCAAAGAAATCAAATCAGAAAACTCACTTTGTTTATTATCGCGAGCCCCAAATCGAAGTACTGGGGGCAAAAAACTTCGAGGATCGTCTGTGAAACATTTTATCAAGCCATCGCATCGTGATTTGGAGGAAGACTAAAAAAACCACAATTTGCTTAGGTTCGGTCACTATTGAAGAGCAAAAGGGAGAAGCCATTTTTAAGTGAAAAAGAATAGTTCAAAAGGGTCGATATTTTTATATTAGTTTATAAACTAGGGTTTTCTTTTGGTTTTTATTTTATTTTGTGATTTTTTTTGAATTGTCCATTAGTTTTCTAATTTTTCTATAAATTAGGGTTTTCTAGTTTGTCTGTAAAACTAGGGTCTACTAGCAATATGATTTATAGTTAGGTTTTACGGTTTACAGATTGTAATCCAGGGAAAAATTGATCTTGGGGATAAAGATCAGTCAAGGGTTTTGTGCGTAAAATTACAACAAGTGCAGGGTTTGCGATTTTATAGGGTTTTGTAAGCGGGATCTGTTTTAACACCTAGTAGAAATATTGGGAATGCAGCAGTAGACAGGGTTTGCCGAAGTTGGGTAAAATATGTGTTATTTTATTTCTGCATTTATTTTCTCGGCTGTTATCTGTGTTGTAATAATTTTAATATCTCGTAAAATTCCAATAAACCCTATTCACCTCCTCTAGGGTTAATAGAGACCCAATAAGTGGTACTAGAGCCTTTTTTTCATTAACTGTAGAGTAATGGTGTTCCCTAGTTGTTAGTATAACGAGAGTCAGTCCAGTAATATTCCAATTATTTTCAATGGGACATATTTTTTAATTTGGAAATCGAAAATCGAATTCTATTTAAAATCTATTAATTCTGAATATTGGAATGTTATTGAAAATATGGAAGATATGCTAGATAAAAGGAATAACTTTTTCAATGCTCATGCTATGCATATTATTTATTCCAATCTTAGTAATGATCAATTAAAATTTATCTCTCACTATTTAACTGTGCAAGATATCTAGAAAACACTCGATGCATTGTATGGAAATGGCAACAATAACTCAAAACCTCAAAAGATCAATTCAGATTCAGCTGTATGCTTAACAGGAGTTACAGATGTAGACTCAACAGACAATGATTCAAACAATGGAGGTTTTTTACAGGAAGATTTAATTCATCTTCGTAATGTAAGAGGCTCAAATCTCAAAATAAAACTCTAAAATCAACGAAATTTGAGTTAATCAACAAAAATAATATTTTGGTTAAAACATGTCAGAAAATTAGAAAAATCTAATTGCAAAAATTATTTGAAATTTGAAACTGAATTAGCTCAACATAATGAAAATTTTCAAAATCTTAAAAAAGAAAATTTGGTTTTAAAAGATATAGAGGATGAGCTAATTTTTAAAAGTAATCTTTTGCACAAAGAATTGAAATTTTTTAAGATGAATAAAACCTCTAAAAATAAAATTATTGACAAACAAAAGTGGCTGAAAACCGAATCTATTTTGAATAAGCTTGAGAAAGAAATTGGGAAATTCAACAATTTTGAAAAACATGAATATGAAAAGCAAAAAAATTTTGAAAATGAAATTTTTGAGTCTATGATCAAAATTGAGATGCTTGAAAATAAAAATTCGATCTTAAAATGAAAGGATGCCGAGGAGAGAGTAATTTTGACCAACCATTGTTCTGAACTAATAAACAAGAATGATGTTTTGAAATCTAAAATCAGTGGTGTTGAACTGAGTTACAACTTTTTTCAACCAGAGAAAAACCATTGAATATGCTATTGAAAAATAAAATTTCTTCTGGAAATAAGCATAGTCTTGGGTTTGAGAAAATTGATGATTTTGAAAAGCTGAATTCATATGGTTTTAAAAATCCTTCAAATTGTTTTTGTAAAGATCGTTTTGAAATTTTAAACTCAGATAATTTCAAAATATTTTGAATCATAAACGAAATGAGAATTTGTTTGGTAACAAACCATTTCAACAATCTTGGATCTCAAATGGAAATAAAACAAATTTGACTAAATTCAAACAGATCTGGGTTCCTAAGGGTATGATGTTAAATTCAAGTGGATTGTTGCTTAAACAAGTTTGGATACCTAAAGTCATGAATACAGTTCATAGTGGTTTTAAAAAAAATTAGTCCACTCGACCCTCTAAACAGTTTGATACCAAAGGATGGCTGAGGAACCTCTTTGCAAAAGAGAAACTGCATTCAAGTTATTCCAATCTTTGAAACACTCAAGGTTCCTTAGCCAGGTCTGTTGAAGTACATATTCATCTGCTCGCATCGAATTTAGGTATGATCTCTAGAATCACACTTTTTTGCGTGTATATTCTTTTTTTTACTCTTCCTGTTTATTTCACCTTCTATATTTTTCTTCCTTCTGATTATATGCTATACTGACTTGCTTTGTCGCTACCACATTTTCTTCTTCTTGAACTTCTTAACTTCAAATTGCAGAATTCTTGTTTTTTTTTGGGAATTTGCTTCATTTCTATAACACTCTCATGTTTTAATAATTTCTCGATCCTGAATTCTAAATTGTAAATTTCTGCAATTATTTTGAAGTTTTTTTTTCTGATTTATGTATTCCTAATAATGTTGAAGCATTCTTATCATATCATGAACACTGTTAATTTGGATTCTATATTTTTTGAAGATCTAAAAAATTAATGAAAGTTCACACAACTTTATTGTTTTCAGTTTCTTCTAATACATTTTGAAAAGACTTGAAAAAATTTACTCATTGCAGCACACTACTATTTTTCAGTTGTAGTAATTTCATTGGTTTTTGGATTGGCTTGCATATTTCTGAAGTGGAAAACATTTGGCTTGAATCATTGTGTTGCATCTTGAAATTCATTTTTAATTCATGATCTTTTTGCTTGGTAATTCAATTGTTTGAAATCATTTGAAATTTTTGATTACATTAGTCTCACATACTTCACGGATTTGAAATTAATAATTTTGTGTGATCGATTCATTGAATCTCAAAATTTTCACATCTGTACAAGTGATTTCCAATAATCTGTCTTTTTAAATCTTGGACCATGAATTATTACTTAGGCTTGATGCAAATAATCCGAATTTTTCTTTGAAAATCTTGTTTTGAATCTCATTATATTTAAATTTCATGATGTTTTGAATAGTTTTTATAATATCTTTGAGTTGGCACTTATTTCATGACCATCTTCTTTTTTTATCATCATTCTGTCATCCATCATGATTTTGTATTAATGTAAAGAATTTATTTTTTAGAATCCTCTTAAATATACTATTTCAAAATGTGCAATGGAAATGTGACTGCATTATTTCTTTCGAAAATAGAGATAATTGAAATTTTCGAAAATTCCAGTATAATTGAGCATATTTCATAATACGATTACTTTAGAATTTTGTTTACAATCATTTCTGTACCTACCATATTTCTATGATCCATTTTGGTTTTATATGCTAAGGTGTTTTAAAAAAAGGAAAATGATAAATATATAATATATATAAGTGTTTCTCTAACCTCATTTAAAAATCCAAGATCTGGTCATGTGTGGTTAAGAGATTACTTATAATTTATGCTACAACTGACCTCGTTGAAAAATCCAAGGTCTAGTTATGCATGGTTAGTGTGCTCTTATATGAAAAGAAAAAAGAAAAGAAAACAATTTGAAATATATATATATAATTCTCCTTGGTGTGTAAAAAGCGACCCATCAATCCATTTTCTAATTTGTGAAATGTGCTAATATTTTATGATATATTACGATCTGTAGATTGAGAGTTATTAGGATTTGAGATTATTTGATTGCATCACTTAAATTGAATTTATAATCATAGTCCAAATCAAACACTGTTTTGTGCTTAATTTTTTAAAATTTTTATTTGAAAATAATTATCGCATATTTAAAAACTCACTCCATTTTTTAAAATTTTATCATAAATCCATCATTCCACAATGTGAAATTTGCCTCTAGTTCTTAGAATATTATGATTTTTGTTTGATTGAATGAGATTTATGATGATCATTCTCTCTTGAGCTGATTATATATTTCTAGTCAAATTTTTCATCACTATCTTAATTTATGTATCCTTTTGATGATAACAAAAGGGGGAGAATGGGTTAAAATTTTGATTTATGGGTGAATATTTTATAAACATTTTAATATTGAAATTTCATTTGATTTATTCTTTTCACTCATGCACGTATTTAGGGGAGTTTTGTTTAGGGGGAGCATGCGTATAGGGGAGTTCAACAATTCACTGACAAACAATTTTACTATATGTAAAATCTTATTATATGTTAGTCATCATCAAAAGGGGGAAATTTTTGTGTATAATAATTCTATGATTTTTGTTTGATAATAAAAAACAAATAAACACACACACACACACATATGTTATTATAAATGTGTTTGTAAGTGTACTATTCTACTACATCACAGATAGAATTAAATATTTATATTTAAATAGAATACTACTACACAAGAAATTGAATATTCAATCAGTATTTTATTTAACTATATTATTTTATTTTAACATCTGAATTGTACATATTTTTATAACTCCAATATTTGTACATTCCACTGATATATTACAATTCAATTTCACATTCAGTTTCATCTTTTACATCAGTTTCTTACTACAACACTTTGTCACTCATTTACATACATCACTCAGTTGTACATATACATTCAATATCTCTCAGTCACTCATATACATTCACTGGCACATACACTGGCACTTGACTTTAGTCTGCTTCTTTGTCAGTCTAATCACTTGCTTACCTGTCACAGAAACACCCACAGCAAATTGGAACAAAACAGTTCTTAAATTCTAGCAAATATAGATTTATTTTATAATTTATTTGCCTCAGAATTTTGATGTGTTTCTCATCATATTTTATGACTTGATCTGATTTGTATTATTTCCATCTGTGCCTGGATAACTTGTGATATTCTCTGTGATTCTCTGTAAATACCACAACGTAGACAAATCCTATAAAGCTCACATATATAAAATGTCGGTGCACAGTACATGTATCTATATACATAGATTTCTTTTCAGCCATACGGGGAAGTTTGGTCAAAAAATCAAATTCATCATGGACAAGCAAGTGTATGCAGCTTAAGTGCAAACCATCAGTTCTAACAAATGAAGCCAAACAGATATGCATATAGGTATAACAGCAAGAAATGTAAATACGTATATATACACATTTGTGCATATATATGTATATATATATATATGTATATGTATACCATACATATATGCTGTATTGATCAATGCCATGCTAGAGCAATGCAAATGAATGATGGAGCGCAAAGTCCACCAAAGCCAAACACACATATACATATTTGTGTGTGTGTATATATATACATATATATATTTATGCATGTATATATGACAGCATTGAAAGCAAGAGTAGGTGCTATTATCAATACAACAGTTGCATGAATGGTCAACAAGAGGAAGTAACTCGAATAGGTTCAAGCATGTGTGCAGCTTTAGTACACAATGGTCAAAGCCAAAGTCACACAACAAAGCTATATAAACACAGCCAACATAAAGCGTAGAGGCAATAACAAATAGCATGGTGAGAGATGACAAAAGTACACAAACATAAAAAGATCAATAGCATGTGACACAACAATAAGAAGAGATGGATATTGGCAAAGTATATGGTGCATCAGGTAGGATGACAACACAACAATTGTATGTTGGCAATATATGATGTCAAGTAACACAAGTGCATGGAAATGCAACATTTCAAGTTCAAGTGCACAAGTAAATGATGTGTACAAAGCCAGTATGAACACGCGAAACATGTGTACTACATCGATATGCATAAACATACATAAACCTTGTGTATAATGTATATATGTAGACATTCCTTAATCAGTGTATATACATACCCATGCCTTAATCAGCTACACATTGTATTACAAAGGAACATGGAGCAAAAGACATACACATGATTTAATCAATGAGTAGTTGATCAAGACTCAAATCAATGTATTGTGTATACATTCAATAGGGAATGTCAGGGACAAATGCCAAGGTGCAAACTCATGTAATTAGATTAAGTCAAATAGACATGTGCGTGACATACAAAGCCAAAGTGAAAATATGTATGTGCATGAAATAAGGTTCAAGTCACAGCATGACACACAAATGAGCTAGCAAGCATAAGGAACAAGAAGACAACAGTTTAAAGCAAATGTTAAAAAATGGCAAGCAAATATCTGGAATGTTTTTAATCACCAAGATTTTGTTTCCAGAAATGTATATATGGCATGGTTACCAATCAGCATGTGATAAAATTAGCAAGAGGTACAAATCTACTGACTATTGTTCCCTAGATCTCACATGTATTATAATTTGAAATTGGATATTGCAATTCATTGCACCAATTCCACAGAGGTATAAAAATTTGATCAAGTCCATCAATAATATCAAGAAAGTGCTCAACTAAAAATCATACAGTCAATTTTTGGGAAAGTATTATTTTTGAAATTCAGTGGCACTACAAAATACACAATGCGATTTCAGTGGGCCAATAAATCATACGTGTAACAACCCGGAATTTTGGGTCCAATTTAAAATTTATTTTAAGTGATTTTAATGAGTTTTGATATTTAAATAATCTATTTTAAATAATAATGATCACAAATTTGATTTAAATCGAAGTTACAATGAATAATTTAGTTTTAATTAACAAAAGAGTTAGAAATAGCGCGGTAGTTTGAAAAGTCAAACTTGAACTTTGACTGACCATACATGACGCAAAATTTAATGGATTTTAGTGAAATCAAAAATATTAGAATCTATTTAAAAATATCTTTCCAACGAATCCGAAAAATCGAAATTTCATAACGGGAATCAAAAGTTATGTCAAAATTAAAATCTAGAAAGGTCTCTATGAAATTTATAAGGGCCAAAATGCTACTTTTAGCATACGAAGGAATTTGAACTCGAAACCACTTCCATTGAGTTCAGAATGATGTTTCTACATTGAAAAACAGTAAACACTTATATATTTTGAGTTTCGGGATTTATTTGTTTAAAATATATTTTTAATATTAAATATATTGGCCTTAAAAATAGTCATTTTTCAAACGACCTCGGTTTTCGACGAAATCACTTTTGTTGGAACCGGAATGTCAAATTATTGCTAGGTTTCAATTTTCATAATTTTTCGAATTAATATGTGAATGTGGGAAAAGAAAATGTGTTTTGACTATTTCAGTTAAATTTAAACGCCTTAAAAATAGCCATTTTTCAAAAAGTATCAGAATCCGACGAAATAAATTTTGTTAGGACCGTATCGTCATAAGAAAGCCAAAAATAAATTTTCTAGATTTTTCTGAGCTAGTGTCTAGTCCCGGTAAAATTATTTGTACGGAAAAATTAGAAATAAAGGACTTAAATTTTAAAACTGCAAAACGGAGGCCTAGATGACAGTTTGGGCTGACGAGACATGTGTAGATGAGTTCGAAATGGGGGCTAAATGGTTGGTACGACAGTCGTTGGGCCTAAATCGGAGTTCGGACCAAAACGGGCTTAAACGGGCTAATTAAATAATAATTAGATTAACCTAATATAATAATATAAATTCAAAGTCGGGTTCTTCTTCCTCCAACGTGATGTAGCCGCTCCTTGGAACCCATCATGGCCGAAACTTCTCTCCTCCCTATCTCCCAAACCACTAAGAATTAGACCATGCCGTAGTGAAACTTTTTGAAGCTCTTTTCTTCCTCTTTCTTCTCCAACAAATCTCACATCAAAACCGTTGCCCGTAGCTCTCGATTCACCTCCGCAAAGTTCGGCCAAACATGCCGCCGTCGCACCTCCTCCTTGCAGCCGCACCCCTTCATCTTCCCGGTGAAGATAGCCCTCTCATAGCTCTTCAATCTCCCGCAAACCGTTCGTAAAACCGTCGACTATTGCTCCCGAAATCCGCATTCAAAGTTTTGAACAATTCTGAAAATTGAGGTAAATAGCTTCAGATTTTGTCACGCTTTTAAGCGTCACTATGTCAGTTGTTAAAGGCCAGAATTCTAATTTTTACATAAATTTTAATTTGAAATCTTTCAGATCCGTAACCGCTGTGACTCCAAACACGAGATCTGATTTAAAACACTTCATTTCAGAAATAAGCAAGGTGAGATTCTATATTTTTTTATATATAATTAATTTAATTTAATTATATTATCATTATACAAAATGAATGTTGTATGGATTGAATTGTTGTATGGTGGAAATTGATGTTTGTGGCCTATATTGTTATTGATGTGTTGAATGATTGGTGTTGGAATTGATTGTGGGAATTGTTATTCGATGACAAGTAGAAAGATTATAATAAAAAGTTTAATCTTTGGTTTTGATTTATAAATAAAGTTTAATCTTTTATCTTGATTGACAAATCAAAGTTTTGATTTTTATTTTGAAATGAATAACATTAATAAAGATTCGATCCTTATTTTTGATTCATTAAAATGAATCTTTGTTTTTTTTGTTTGTATAAAATGAATCTTTGTTTTATTTTTAAAACATGAAATCTTTTTGTTTATTTATAAAGATGAAACTTTTTTTTTATTCATAAAGACTAATTCTTTGTTTTTTTATTTTAAAGGATGAAATTTTGTTTTGGTTACAAAAGAACAAATCTTTGATTTTGTTTACAAAGAACCAATCTTTGTTTTAAATATAATAAAGATTACATTGCATGATTTACATTTTCTTATGTAATTAAAAGATGTGAAATTCGCATCGCATATACAATGCAATTATTTACATTCTCTTATGTAAATAAAAAGAATAAAATTTAGAGAAATATATTATTCACATTTTCTTATGTAAGTAAAAAGAATGGAATTTGAAATTACAATTATTTACATTTTCTTATGTAAATAAGAAGAATGGAATTTAGAAATACACATATTTACATTCCCTATTGTAAATGAAAAAGAACAAAATAATGTGAATCCTTTTATTTACATTTTCTATTGTAAAGAAAAAGAACAAAATTGTGTGAACCATTTTATTTACATTTTCTATTGTAAAGAAAAAGTAAAAAGAGAGTTATATTTCTTATTTGCATTTTTAGATGCAAATAAAGCATAGAAAGAAAATTCTACTTTTATTTGTCATTGTTTTGTTAAATAAAAGTACAAGATTAGAAATACACTTTTATCTACACTGTATTTGTTGAAATAGAATTGTTAACAAAATGAGTATATCACTTTCACTCATCTTTGTAGGAAACAGAATTTATGTGCAAATATAAGGATTACTTTTATTCGCATAATATACAGTAGAATTTATACGCCAATATAAAATCCAATTTTTATTTGCAAAACTTGCATTAGAATTTATATTCTAATATACAATTGTATTGTTGGTCAAAATATACACTGAATAGTATTGTTAAGGAACTTCATACAAATATAATGGAATTTATATTCCATTTGTCATCCGCAATAAAGCTATATAAATAAATTACTGTTTATGTGACTTTAGAAGTATATAGGGAAGTCATACGAGTATAATATATTTTACTCGCTATAAGTGACATGTTTAGTGAAATTGAAATTGGTTAAACCTTTTAACCAATTATGTATTTATTTATTTATATGAACTGTTGTTGGCTGAAAACCCCACACGGGTATTGGGACGATACTTGACTGACACAAGTCCCAATGTTTAATTATATGTCTATCGATAGGCTGCGATGAGCGTTATTGTTTTATTTTAATGCTCACACAGTTGATATTGTCACTTTGGTTGTTAATGGGTGGATTGAGGATTATTTCCTGTTATTACCCTATACATGAAATGTATGAAACCCATATGACCCAAATTATATGGTGCATGGTTGAGTCGCATTCCAATGCAGAATTTCTTTTTAAATAAAGAATGTTTACATAATAAAAGAATTTTTGTAAAATAAAAGATTTTGTATTATAAAGAATATTTTACATAAATAATATTTTATTGATTATTTTAAATATTTTTAGGATAAATCTTTTATTTAAGATCATTAGATCTTAACATTTATGTTTGGTGATTGATATGTAGATTGGATTTGTAGTGGACGATGTTTTAAATAACATTTATCCTTTAATCCAATTTACATTGAAAGTACTATTTGAAATTTATAAATCTATTTTATAAATTTAAAAGAAGATTTTCAGAAATCATACTTTTCCAAATTAATATATTAAACAGGAATTAAATGGAAATTCGATTGATAATAATCGAGATGGGCTTCTGTAAAAGAAGACCGACATTATATATGGAATTTAAGAGGCTTTGCCGTTATTCCATTTATAATATTAGTCCGATACAGAAATTTATAACGATTATTTGTTGATTTGATTTCTGTACAAATTCCATATTTTGAAAATTGGTTTTGGGTTTATCGTGAACTATGTTTTAAATGACACTAGTTCTTTAACCCAATTTAAGACAAGATTGGCTTATTAAAAATTAATAATCTTGTAATAATGATTTTTGTATTAAAAATCAAAATTGGAATATTAATAAATCTTTTTAGAAAGATTAAAATTTAATTTATTTTATCTTTGATAAAATTAATGAGAACCTTTTAACATAAATAATAATTTTTATTTAAAAGGATATTCAAAGTTGGAATGTGGCGTATGGTTGTTTTAATTACAAATACGCGAGTTATTCAGAAAGACCGGGTCTAACCCATTCTGGATAATCATCACGACGATCAAGAGTCGAAGATGAAGACGGTGACTGAAGACCGGAGAGCTTCACATCGTTTGGTTGATGGTGACCGATATCTTGAATTTGGACAGATCCCCCAAGGCAAGGTAAAAAGTGATGATCTTCCAGACGTACTGGAGATCGACGGATACGTTGTTTCGTTCAGACCTAGAACGGACTTGTAAATGGATAGCATGCCTGACATTGAAATTTATTTCATGTAATTAAATTGGTTTTTATTTAATATATAAATGCATGGTGGCGGACGATTTATTCTCTTGCTTAACACCCTTTTGTATGTTAAATAATTACCGATCGCATGATATGAGTTGTTGATGTGGTATGCCAAGTTGCACTTGATCAAGGCTTATTGTTGCAAAGCAGAGTCTTGTGGGATGATCAAAGCATAGTATATTTAGGCATAGCTTTGTGTAACGTGACTTCGCGAGCCTCACAGCCCGGTAGAGTCTAAAACGGGAGAAGGGAACGCAGGGAGTGCACACGTTTCTTTCTAGCTAGAGTGATGCCAGGGACCTACCAGCGCTGGCATTTATTCATTGTGGTTGTTGGATTTTCGAGGCCTCGGTTTATGCGGTCGCCACTGGCCGTATTATAGGTCCAAAATGACCGGGGAACGTGTGTTCAGGCATTTCTAATCCACAAAAGTAAGTGTGGACCGGCCCTGCAGGATCCAAGGGTTGGACAAAGTACCAATCCTGGGGCATTTGCTAGAGTGTCTCGAATCGGTAAGGATCTCCTCCCTAACCTTGACTCGGATGGAAACCCAAATTTCCAATACGACATCACGCGGTTTTGATTGTATACTTATATATGGCGACATAGTGGGATGGGGCACTCATGCCGTCTAGGATTGATACATTTACTTTGATGTATTTCAAATTGGTTGCGCACTATTATTATATAATACCGTGTTTATCGTATCAAGCATCTTTTGATCATTATAAGGTAGAACCCTATCCTCCGGTTTGCGTTGCATTGTGTGATGGGACTTGGGTCTTATAATGGTTTCATTTTTCTAAAAAGCATTGTGTTATTTTGACGATTTACTTTAGTCATGCACTGGCAATCCATAGGAGAAAACCCGTTCCGCGAAAGTGGCGTGGTCCTGTGATTAGCCTTATTATATTATATAGGTTAAGTAGAATTCTCACACCAGTCCTATGATTGACCTGTAGTTTGTCCACTGGCAAACTCGGGTGCCCATATTTTCCACACGGGCAGTCGAGTAGCTATTTTTGCAGATTTATTAAACAGGATTCTGGGTTGAAGCTTAAAGCTGTGTCCAGAGATAGAGAGTCTTCCGCTGTGTTCTTCTGTTGCAGTATATTACATTTTTTTGTATTTATCTTCCACTGTAATTATATTCCAATGTACTCTGATATGTATATTCTGTACTCTGATGTAACATTTATTATAGTGTTATAAAAGTCTTCTGTTATCTATTGTAATGTGTTGTATGCCCAAAGTTAAAGTATTCGTAGATTTTCACTTTTTGGGTCAGACCTGTGTGGTTTATGGTCGTTTCAAAGGGTGAGAATTTGCGGGTCTTTACAGTTGGTATCAGAGCTCTGGTTAGCTCAAATCTTTGGGGTACAACTCATTAGAACTGAACAGAAGACTCATCAGAGATTGGATTAGTAATATCCGATAAGAATACTCATTAGAGATAGGATCAGTAGTATCCTAGAATGAGTAAGCTCGTTAGAGATGGAGTTAGTAATGCCCTAGAACGAGTTAAGAGTTACGAATTTATAATTAACGCATTTTTGATATTTATAATCTATTCTTTGAAATATGATTTTTATATATATAAAGTTATATATATTTTGAAAAGATAATCAACCATTAAAATTTAAAATTAAGATAGTTAATTTTACAATTTTTAGCTACGTTCCTTTTCGAGGACGAAAAGTTTTTAAGTGGGGGCGATTGTAACAACCCGGAATTTTGGGTCAATTTAAAATTTATTTTAAGTGATTTTAATGAGTTTTGATATTTAAATAATCTATTTTAAATAATAATGATCACAAATTTGATTTAAATCGAAGTTAGAATGAATAATTTAGTTTTAATTAACAAAAGAGTTAGAAATAGCGCGGTAGTTTGAAAAGTCAAACTTGAACTTTGACTGACCATACAGGACGCAAAATTTAACGGATTTTAGTGAAACCAAAAATATTAGAATCTATTTAAAAATATCTTTCCAACGAATCCGAAAAATCGAAATTTCATAATGGGAATCAAAAGTTATGTCAAAATTAAAATCTAGAAAGGTCTCTATGAAATTTATAAGGGCCAAAATGCTACTTTTTGCATACGAAGGAATTTGAACTCGAAACCACTTCCATTGAGTTCAGAATGATGTTTCTACATTGAAAAACAGTAAACACTTATATATTTTGAGTTTCGGGATTTATTTGTTTAAAATATATTTTTAATATTAAATATATTGGCCTTAAAAATAGTCATTTTTCAAACGACCTCGGTTTTCGACGAAATCACTTTTGTTGGAACCGGAATGTCAAATTATTGCTAGGTTTCAATTTTCATAATTTTTCGAATTAATATGTGAACGTGGGAAAAGAAAATGTGTTTTGACTATTTCAGTTAAATTTAAACGCCTTAAAAATAGCCATTTTTCAAAAAGTATCAGAATCCGACGAAATAAATTTTGTTAGGACAGTATCGTCATAAGAAAGCCAAAAATAATTTTCCTAGATTTTTCTGAGCTAGTGTGTAGTCCCGGTAAAATTATTTGTACGGAAAAATTAGAAATAAAGGACTTAAATTTTAAAACTGCAAAACAGAGGCCTAGATGACAGTTTGGGCTGACGAGACATGTCTAGATGAGTTCGAATTGGGGGCTAAATGGTAGGAACGACAGTCGTTGGGCCTAAATCGGAGTTCGAACCAAAACGGGCTTAAACGGGCTAATTAAATAATAATTAGATTAACCTAATATAATAATATAAATTCAAAGTCGGGTTCTTCTTCCTCCAACGTGATGTAGTCGCTCCTTGGAACCCATCATGGCCGAAACTTCTCTCCTCCCTTTCTCCCAAACCACTAAGAATTAGACCATGTCGTAGTGAAACTTTTTGAAGCTCTTTTCTTCCTCTTTCTTCTCCAACAAATCTCACATCAAACCGTTGCCCGTAGCTCTCGATTCACCTCCACAAAGTTCAGCCAAACATGTCGCCGCCGCACCTCCTCCTTGCAGCCGCACCCCTTCATCTTCCCGGTGAAGATATCCCTCTCGTAGCTCTTCAATCTCCCGCAAACCGTTCGTAAAACCGTCGATTACAGCTCCCGAAATCCGCATTCAAAGTTTTGAACAATTCTGAAAATTGAGGTAAATAGCTTTAGATTTTGTCACGCTTTTAAGCATCACTGTGTCAGTTGTTAAAGGCCAGAATTCTAAGTTTTACATAAATTTCAATTTGAAATCTTTCAGTTCCGTAACCGCTGTGACTCCAAACACGAGATCTGATTTAAAACACTTCATTTCAGAAACAAGCAAGGTGAGATTCTATATTTTTTTTTATATAATTAATTTAATTTAATTATATTATCATTATACAAAATGAATGTTGTATGGATTGAATTGTTGTATGGTGGAAATTGATGTTTGTGGCCTATATTGTTATTGATGTGTTGAATGATTGGTGTTGGAATTGATTGTGGGAATTGTTATTCGATGACAAGTAGAAAGATTATAATAAAAAGTTTAATCTTTGGTTTTGATTTATAAATAAAGTTTAATCTTTTATCATGATTGACAAATCAAAGTTTTGATTTTTATTTTGAAATGAATAACATTAATAAAGATTCGATCCTTATTTTTGATTCATTAAAATGAATCTTTGTTTTTTTTGTTTGTATAAAATGAATCTTTGTTTTATTTTTAAAACATGAAATCTTTTTGTTTATTAATAAAGATGAAACTTTTTTTTTTTATTCATAAAGACTAATTCTTTGTTTTTTTTATTTTAAAGGATGAAATTTTGTTTTGGTTACAAAAGAACAAATCTTTGATTTTGTTTAAAAAGAACCAATCTTTGTTTTTGTTTATAAAAGATTAAATCTTTGTTTTTGTTTATAAAGCTGGAAACTTTATTTTTGGTTATAGAGATTAAAACTTTATTTTTATTTATAAAAATTGAACCTTTGGTTTTGTTAATAAAGATTATACCTTTGGTTTTGTTAACAAAGGTTACAACTTTGATTTTATTTGCAAAGATTATAACTTTGATTTCGGTTACAAAAAAATTACAACTTTGTTTTTGATTATAAAAAGTCGATCTTTTTGATGTTGAAAATGAAATACGATCTTTTTATATTTAAAATAAAAAGACAATCTTTTTATATTGTAAACAAAAAGATGAAATTTTGACGATGAAAATAAAAAGACGATCTTTTTATATTTAAAATAAAGAAGTTATTATTTTCATTGTAAAATAGAAAAGATTATATTTTTATATTATAAAATAGTAAAGTTGATATTTTTACTTTGTAAAATATAAAAGATCATATTTTTACATCGTAAATTAGTGAAGTTAATATATTATAAATATAAAAAGATGTATTTTTGTATTGTACATAAAAAAAAGGTGTTTTTACATTGTGTGAAATAAAGTATATTTTATTATGGAATTTATGAATAAATTTCCACAGCATGAAATAAACAACATTTTTTTTTACATAATTTATGAATGAATTTTCATCACATGAAATAAATTACATTTTTATATATTATTTATGAATGAATGTACACCGTATGAATAAAATTACATTTTTATACGTAATTTAAATGTGAATTTTCTTTGCATAACAAAAGTTACATTTTTATATGTAATTTATATATGAATTTGCACCGTATGACAAAAATTTCATTTTTCTATGATATAAAAATGTAAATTTACATTGCATGATTAAAATTACATTTTTCAATGTAATTTAGAGATGAAAAATAACGGTAGAATGAAAATTACATTTTTACATGAAATTAAAATGTGAATTTGCATTGTAGGATAAAAACTACATTTTTAGATGTAATTTAAATATGAATTTATGTCGTATGGTAGGAATTACATTTTTCTATGTAATTAAAATATGAATTCCCATTACATTTTTCTATGTAATTTAGATGTGAATTAGAACGGTAAAATAAAAATGACATTTTTCTATGTAATTTATATATGGGTTATAACGGTATGATAAAAATTATATTTTTCAATGAAATTAAAATATGAATTTGTATTGTATTATGAAAATTACATTTCTTTATGTAATTGAGACATGATTTTATAATGTAAAATAAAAATTACATTTTTATAATGTAATAAAGAAGTAAGATTCACGAATAAATTAAAAATTACATTTTTATGTAATGAGATAAGAAAATTTGCATCGTGAATTAAAAAGTTACATTTTATGTAATTAGAAATGAGGATTTGCATTGTAAATTAAGAATTACACTTTTATATGTAACTAGAAATTTGAGAATTTGCATGATATGGAAAATTACATTCTTATGTAATTAAAAGACGTGAAATTCGCATTGCATATACAATGCAATTATTTACATTCTCTTATGTAAATAAAAAGAATAAAATTTAGAGAAATATATTATTTACATTTTCTTATGTAAGTAAAAAGAATGGAATTTGAAATTACAATTATTTACATTTTCTTATGTAAATAAGAAGAATGGAATTTAGAAATACACATATTTACATTCCCTATTGTAAATGAAAAAGAACAAAATAATGTGAATCCTTTTATTTACATTTTCTATTGTAAAGAAAAAGAACAAAATTGTGTGAACCATTTTATTTACAATACGATTTAAGTCCAGAAATAAACAATCATTATTGGTCAAGGAAATTCATTTATTTGTTTCCTAAAATCATGTTCTAGTTCACGTGTTCAAATAATTTGTTCCAAAAATCACAGTACTTCTTTTAGGCCAGAAAACATTTCAGTCCATACAGATATTCACAAGCTTTGTTTTGGAAATGAAACTTCATATTTCTGTATATATGGCAAGAATCTGTCTTCATGATAAATGGAAAATCGCAAACACAATTCTTAGGCAAGAAAACCATTCCTTGTTTTTCTAGAATTCAGTCGCAAACTTACGGCTATTTTAATCAAGAATCAATCATGCAATTTAAACCTAAGCAACAAGTTACGACAATCATTCAAGCAAATAAATCATTTCCAGGATATCATTCAATGCCATGAAAAACAAAGGAGATTAATCACGCAAAATTCAGGTCAAGCAATTAATGGAAATCAGAGAGTAAAATGGATTTGTTAATCCCATTTATGCCTGCAAATGATCCCTAGCAAAAGCATCGAAAACAACTAGCCATAAAATTCGAGAGCTCAAAGAAATCCAATCCGAAAACTCACTTTATTTTCGATCGCGATCCCCAAATTGAAGTACCAAGAGCAACAAACTTCAAAGATCATCTGAGAAATTGTTTAGCAAGCCATTGCATCGTGATTTGGGGGAAGGCAAAAAAACCCTAATTTGTTCAGGGTTGGTCACCATTGAAGAGAAAAAAGGGGAAGCCGTTTTTAAGTGTTCAAAAGGACTGAGCAATATTTTTATCTTAGTTTATAAACTAGGGTTTTCTTTTTATTTTCTTTTGAATCGTCAATTAATTTTCTACTTTTTCTGTAAACCTTTGGTTTTCTTGTCTGTATGTAAAACTAGGGTTTACTAGCTATAGGATGTATAGTTAGGGTTTATGGGTTACGGGTTTTTGATCCATGGAAAATATGATCTTGGGGATAAAGATCAGTCTAGGGTTTTGAGCGTACGATTAGAACATGAGCAGAGTTTGCGAGTTTATCGGGTTTTGGATGTGAGATCTATTTTAATACCTAGTAGAAATCTTGGGAATGCTACAGCAGGCAAGGTTTGCTGAAGCTGGGTAAAAAAATTTGTTATTTTATTTCTGCATTTATTTTCTCTACTGAAATCCATTCTGTAATAATTTTCATATCTCCTAAAGTTCCATTAAACTATATACTATATAATACAATATGCTATTATAATAGTGTATGCTTAGTAAAGTAAAGTATTGAAATAGCATAAGCATGATTACATTTTTACACTTACACCATTTGTAAACATTTATGCAGTACTGTAAACTCCAGTAAACTGGTGGGCTATTAGGAAGCACTACATGGGTACAATGCAAATCAAGATCATTATGGGTGCAATCAATATGACAAGGCACTCGAGGAAATACCAGGGTAAGATTCTTCCAAGTGCACCTCTGGACTGGTGGTAACGCACAGAAGCTACTACCGCCCACCTCGAACTTAAGGGTGGCCACCAATCAAATCACAAAGTAATAGGTATGGTTCGAAGAAATGTGTCCGATAGGAAGAATACTCCCACTTAATCACGATATAACTCCTGTTTTAGTCATTTCAATTATGACCCGAAGATCAAACATAGCCATCATCATTCTCTTACTTCGTTCCAGCAGCATTCGCTAAATCATCCTACTTTGTTTTGGATTCTCCACAACGTAAACAGTTGTGAAAGTGGTGTCGGGATTGGAAGAGAGTATGAAAATATCCGATCCTCGTCTCTTTAATAACCAAATGCTTATTTCACACTGGTTGGTTCTTTTACATTTCAAAATGAATCATACTTCATATAAAAATATCAATTTTTTCTTTAAAATAATTTCATGTCCCAAAATAGAATATACGTTCATATTACATCTCTATTTAAACTAACTTAAAATCTCGAAACAAACAATTTGAATATTTAAAATAGTTGAATTTGTTTATATATTAAATTAGTTTAAATATATTTGAAATAGTTTGAAAAATAAATAGTTAGCATATAAATGTTTATATATATAATAGTTTGAATTTAAAAGAGGATTTATCAAAAATATTTGATTCCTAAAGTAGTTTATTAAAATAATTAATATATTAATTAGTTTATAAAGTAAAATACTTATTTAGAAGAATAGTTTTATATAATGTGTTAAAGTTTGATTTAAAATTGTTTCTTCTAATTTTATATAAACCTTAAGTCATGTTCCAATTTCAAATCATATCAATTCAATTCCAATCTTTCAGTTTGTATCAAATTGCATTTTAAATTCAATTCAGTTTAATTCAAATCAGTTTCCAATTAGAATTCTCATTCTGAATGATTTCAGTTTATAAGAAATCTCGAGTTCACAATTCAGATATCACTTTGTATCAATTTAATTTAAAGTAAATTTCACAGGTGGATAAAACAATTCAATTTCAATAAATTCAAAAAATCCAATTTCATTTTTAACATCAATTTACAACATTAAATAATATCCCAATTCAATTTCAATAAATTCAAATCTAGTTTCATTTTAACATTAGTTTACAACATTAAATAGTTTCCTTTGGCTTTTATAGTTCAAATCCAAAGTTCAAATTTAAAGGAAATCAATTTATGAAACATCATTTATATTGTCTTTTAAAATAATATTTCATGTTCAAGGTCAACTTTTTTTAAAACCAACCAGTGTCCTTGTATAATTTTCTATCCTATTGCCAAGTAATACTTAAATTTAATTTTAGTATTTCGAAAAAGAATATATGTCATTTCAATCCAAATCACAGGTCATAGGCATTTTTCATTTCAATTAATACTCTTAATTAATTTCAAAGTTTAACTCTGGGTTTATTTGATGCTCGTAACATCTAGGGTAAATGGTTACGATTAATCAACACAAACAATAAATTCAATATCAATATATCAATTCAAGATATCCAAAAAAAATTAGCCCATCCAAATAGTTCAATATCACATTAATTTACCAGTTATCAGGTATAGGGTTTAAACTAGCAATTAAATTAAAATTTTAACCGAACGATAAAATTTAAACTGATAGTCAAATTAAATTTCATTAATGATGCAAATCAACATAAACATGAAATTTTAACTACCAAACATCAACTAATACAGTCACATCATAACATGATTTAATTTAACTAACAATCAAATATTTTAGTTAAGTGTGAGTGCAACAACCTGTTTTTATAATATGTTAAAACTATAAATCAAGGCAGAATTATATTTTAAAATAAGAATCAAGGGAAATGGGTTACGCCATTGCGTTCGTCTTAGAATTCTACATGAAATAGAGTCCGAGTTTTCAAAAATCGAAGTCCGGGTGAAGAATTTATGGCCTGTAGAAGATTTAGCAAATTTCAGGCAGCACAGGACCAGGCAGGTCGACCTGGGGGTCAGGTCGACCTGGGGGTCAGGTCGACCATGTGGTCGACCTACCCCCCAGGTCGACCATATGGTCGACCGCCCCCCCTTACAGGTCGACCTGTTTTGACACAGAACCCATTTTTGAAGCTTGAGACGTGTTTTGATGGTCCAGATTGATTCTAGGGTTAATCTAAGGGCCTAAACTAGTTTCTACCCCTATAAATACATCCTAAGACCTAGCCTAATTCATACAAATCATTCTTACACTGCTTTGCTGCTAATTTACCCCTTGAACCATGGTCGCCGCCTCCAAATTAAAGCTTAAGCATTCAAACTCGATTCAAATCCAAGATCAACGCTTCTATAATAATTCAAGAGAATAGATCAGCGACACCGCAACGTTCTACGACAAATTTCTAGAATTGACTTTTGCATCTGAATTTCTTAGACCACGATCTGTAAGTTCCAGTTACTTTTAGATAAAAACTATAAATCTAATATGGGCATGTTAAATTGGAATTGATTTATGTATGATTCATATTTATTCTTCTTTTCTTCTTGGATCTTGACTATTGGGGATATTGCCTACGAAGTTGAAACTATTGTTAATGGCATAAGACTATGCCTATGCCTATGACTATGAATATAAGACTAGGCCAATGCCTATGACTATGAATATAAGACTATGCCTATGACTGTGAACATAAGACTATGACTACGCCTAGGACTGTGAACATAAGACCATGACTATGCCTATGACTGTGTCCATAAGACTATTCCTATGCCTATGACTATGTCGGTGAACATAAGACTATGCCTATGACTATGACGGTGAACATAAGATTATGCATATGCCTATGACTGTGAATATAAGACTATTGCCTATAACTATGACAAGTACAATTGTGGCTAACCACCTATGAGGTTATTGCCTAAGATTATGACTATGAAATTGGATCAAAGCTTGATTTTCAATTCAGACCTATTTTCTTTATTTGTCTTGATTTTGGGGATTTTTCCATTTAAGTTAGATCTATCCGTGTTCTTGAATCTAGATTATTATTCAAACCTTTTTCATGTTTATAATGTTATGCTTGGATGTTTTAATCAATTTATTCAGTTATGTCATGCCTTGGAAATAAATTGATAATAGAACAATGTTTATTATGTTATATGTGGGATTGAACGATATTGATCTATGCATGTGGTTCTATTTTATTATCATGTTAAATTGGGAATTAATGAATGAATCTATTCATATGTATATGAACTTGGAGTATAACCCGTTATGACAAGTTGTGTAGTTTATCATGTTATGCAAGTTTTAGGTTGTGAAATCATATCACATATGTGACCAAATGTTAGATCTACATGTTTATGTGTATATGTTAAAACTATGTCATGTTTCAAGTTCACACTTATTCATATGTTCGTGATTGATTTGCAAGTTCACATATATGTAAATTGATTTAGTCTATGTTGCAAATTCACATATATGTATGTTGGTTTAGTCTACGTTGCAAGTTCACACCTATGATATTCGTGTTGATTGTTTTGCAAGTACACACCTATGGTGTTCATATTGACTATGCCAAGAATGCCAGGTTTACACCTATGTCATGTTAATGAATTTCTTTATGCAAATTTTGTGTACGTTAAATTAGGCTATGTTTTTAGCCTAATATTATGCCAAAAATCATGCGGACGGAAAATTAGACTAAGATTGGTAGCCTAATATTTAGACGGGGTAACGTTTGAAAAAATTGGTAATTATAGGAAACTTGGTATGAAACTCGCCATGAAACTTGACATGAACATTGTTATAACTTGAATCTGGATGTGGGCATGAAACTTGCCTTGAAACTTGACACGAACATGACATGAAACTTGAACATGGACATGACACTAGAATGAACTTGAAAATGGCCAACTCGAGGGTGGGTTGAGTTTGCAGTGTAATTCTGCCCGGAACCGCCCGGCAAATCCAGTTACTGCAAACAATAGGATCCAATGTGGGTAGTTGGTCATATCACGCTTGAAACCCGAGGTCAGACAGAGTTGTGGTGTAAATCTGCCCAGAACCGCCCGACATATCCAGTGACCACAACAATAGGTCTGATGTGAGAGGCTGGGGTGCATTAATGAATTGATGCCACATGATAGGGTTATGTCATGAACATGAAAGACAACACTTAACCAACTTGACACATGATTCATAGGGCTAAGTCGTGAACTTGAACGACAAACACTTAGCCAATTTGACATGACATGTAGGCGGGTTAAGTCACGCACTTGAATGACAAAACTTAACCGACTTGACATGCTAGACTGATAAGTGTTAAGTCACGAATTTAAATGACAACACTTAACCTATTAGACGAAAACCCTAGTTATGTGGTCCATTTCAGTAGTAACCCACTAGATGTATCATGGTACCCTAGAACTAGGCAGGGTGGGGCACGATTTCTGGGCTGATTGTAAGCGACTAGAACGACGGCTGTGTTGGTGCGCCATTGTAGGTTCATGCGGGCTATGGTCGTGCACGTGGTCCGGAGTTGAAAAAGCCAACATTGGGCATCAGTAGGTTTATCTGTGCATGCTTGATTCGTGTCGGTGGTTGACACCTTAGGGCTTGATACACCCTATGGTGTACCTAGCACAGGTGACTACATTCATGATAGGGTTGTATGACACAGACACATGACGAGCTAGAACTTGTAGGAAGCCGATCGACTAGTGGATCATTTCGTTGGACCTAGAAATCGGTCATTTCATGATATTGGGCCAAGGGATTGTTTCATGATTTATATAAGACATGGGTTTGGGATTCTATTACAGTTGATGCAGCGAACCTTGAATATGTGATGCTATACTTGATTTATCATATTATCTTAGTCTATCTTGCCCATCTTGGCAGCATCCTTATGTTTACTTTCAGTTTATACATTTCATATTACCTTTATCTGTTTTTATGCTGAAAGTCACTTGGATTTAACAGTCTTTATGAATAACCCGTTTTCTTTCGCCTCTTTTTCTTCCGTTCCCCCCTCAGGTTCTCAGGGAGGAAACTCTAGCACTTAGCTTGGATTTCGCTTGCTTTCAGTTCAGCTCATGTACGGTTTGATTCTTGAGCTATGTTATGGCTGCATTTCTGCTACCTTTGGGGAATTAAGCTACTTTGATGTTTTAAGTTTATGCTTCTTTATTTATGCAAGACAGAATTTGCTATAATGGAAAATAATGACCTTGGCTATTTGATGTAAAAGGTTTTGACTCTTTTTGAAAGTAATGAAATTTATCTTTTGATCCTTTCGTTGTTTTTTCTATGTTATGTCTTGTGATATTTATGTGGTTGTTTACCTCGATAACGCTCCTCCAAAACTAGTGCATTCCCTTTGTGATTGACCCTAGCGGAGGTGGGGTGTTACATTTGGTATCAGAGCAGAAGGTTACCAGACTGGGCAAAAATTTTAGAAAACTTTCTAAAACTCTTTTCAAAACCGTTTACAAAGAAGCATTTTTCAAGAAAAGTCTAGCTTTATTTAAAGGCTATTCCCCAAAAGCCATTAGCACTATCCTTTGTTTCCTCGTTTGAATCTCTTTTCCTTTCTTTTCTCCATCTGTAGTTGCAGTAGTTTTACCTGCGGCTAATCTTCTTTCTAGCTTCGTAGAGGGTTTTCCGTATGATGGAGATAGTTTCCATGAGGCTTGTTAACATGTTACATAGGGAAGGTATGAGTGATAAGTTAAAGCGGATGAGTCTCAGAACGAGAAGAAAGACTTCCAGAAGGGAGGCGAGAACAACGGTAACAATAATAACAAGTCACGTGATAAGAGGAAGTGCAACTTCTGTGGTATAGTTGGGCATGTTATCAAGGATTGTAAAAGAAGGAAGAAGAAGATAGGTGCATGCTTTCAATGTGGTAAGCTTAGACACATCAGCAAGAACTGCCCTAAGAAGCAAGGGCAAGCCCCGTAAGCATGACCTTCTAGGGGGTACATCTTTAACTTCTTCTCCTAGATGCTTTGTTTTATCTTTCTTATCTTCTCAATCCTATCTTGGGAACCTTAGGTAGAGCCCTTTTGGATGTGATCATGTGATTGAAACATGTTATGGTTGATGTTTGCTAATGGTTGCAAGTGGTAGTAAGTGGTTGCTCATGGTTGCATAACACACATTAGGCACTAGATCGGCTCAGACACATTTTCATATTGCATATGCATGAATGTTTATACTTGTTTATGGATGAAATTGAATGTGTTGTCATGTGGATGTTGCATATGGATGGATGTTTGTGCACACATATAGTGTTTATGTGACTAGGACTATTTGCATACATGTTGGATTCATGACACTAAACATATTTTGCATTAGGAAGATCAATCAGGCCTGATCATATGCATTAGATAAGGAACATATACACACACTTTCTGCATATGTTCATATAGCATTAGAAATCTTTTAAGGACAATGGTTGCTTGTGGATGATGGTTGAGTAGATGGTTGATTGGATGATAGGATGCATTCTTCCTAACTTGAAGATTTCGGGGACGAAATCCTTTAAGGAGGGGAGAATGTAACAACCCATATTTTTATAACATGTTAAAACTATAAATCAAGGCAGAATTAAATTTTAAAATAAGAATCAAGGGAAACGGGTTATTCCATTGCGTTCGTCTCGGAATTCTGCATGAAATAGAGTCCGAGCTTTCAAAAATCGGAGTCTGAATGAAGAAGTTATGGCCTGTAGAAGATTCAGCAAAATTCAGACAGCACATGACCAGGCAGGTCGACCTGGGGGTCAGGTCGACCATGTGGTCGACCTTAGGGTCGAATTACCCCCCAGTTCGACCATATGGTCGACCTCCCCCCCTTACAGGTCGACCTTGTCGGCCTATTTTGACCCAGAACCCATTTTTGAAGCTTGAGACGTGTTTTGATGGTCCGGATTGATTCTAGGGTTAATCTGAGGGACTAAACTAGTTGCTACCCCTATAAATACATCCTAAGACCTAGCCTAATTCATACAAATTATTCTTACACTGCTATGCTGCTAATTTACCCCTTGAACCATGGCTGCCGCCTCCAAATTAAAGCTTAGGTATTCAAACTCGATTCAAATCAAAGATCAACGCTTCTACAACAATTCAAGAGAATAGATCATCGACACCGCAACGTTCTACAACAAATTTCTAGACTTGACTTCTGCATCTAAATTTCTTAGACCATGATCTGCAAGTTCCAGTTACTTTTAGATAAAAACTATAAATCTAATATGGGCATGTTAAATTGGAATTGATTTATGTACGATTCATATTTATTCTTGTTTTCTTCTTGGATCTTGACTATTGGGAATATTGCCTACGACGTTGAAACTATTGTTAATGGCATAAGACTATGCCTATGCCTATGACTATGAATATAAGATTATGCCTATGACTATGAATATAAGACTATGCCTATGCCTATGTCTGTGAACATAAGACTATGACTACGCCTATGGCTGTGAACATAAGACCATGACTATGCCTATGACTGTGAACATAAGACTATGCCTATGCCTATGACTATGACGGTGAACATAAGACTATGCCTATGACTATGACGGTGAACATAAGACTATGCCTATGACTGTGAATATAAGACTATTGCCTATAACTATGACAAGGACAATTGTGGCTAATCACCTATGAGGTTATTGCCTAAGATTATAACTATGAAATTGGATCTAAGCTTGATTTTCTATTCAGACCTATTTTCTTTATTTGTCTTGATTTTGGGGATTTTTTTATTTAAGTTAGATTTATCCGTGTTCTTGAATCTAGATTATTATTCAAACCTTTTTCATGTTTATAATGTTATGCCTGCGATGTTTTAATCAATTTATTCAGTTATGTCACGCCTTGGAAATAAATTGATAATAGAACAATGTTTATTATGTTTTATGTGGGATTGAACGATATTGATCTATGCATGTGGTTCTATTTTATTATCATGTCGAATTGGGAATTAATAAATGAATCTATTCATATGTATATGAACTTGGAGTATAACCCGTCATGACAAGTTGTGTAGTTTATCATGTTATGCAAGTTTTAGGTTGTGAAATCATATCACATATGTGACCAAATGTTAGATCTACATGTTTATGTGTATATGTTAAACCTATGTCATATTTGAAGTTCACACTTATTCATATGTTCGTGATTGATTTGCAAGTTCACATATATGTAAGTTGATTTAGTCTATAATGCAAATTCACATATATGTATGTTGGTTTAGTCTACGTTGCAAGTTCACACCTATGGTATTCTTGTTGATTGTTTTGCAAGTACACACCTATGGTGTTCATATTGACTATGCCAAGAATGCCAAGTTTACACCTATGCCATGTTAATGAATTTCTTTATGCAAATTTTGTGGCAAATTTTGTGTACGTTAAATTAGGCTAAGTTTTTAGCCTAATATTATGCCAAAAATTATGCAGACGGAAAATTAGGCTAAGATTGTTAGCCTAATATTTAGACGGGGTAACGTTGGGAAAAATTGGTAATTATTGGAAACTTGGTATGAAACTCGCCATGAAACTTGACATGAACATTGTTATAACTTAAATCTGGATGTGGGCATGAAACTTGCCTTGAAACTTGACACGAACATGGCAAGAAACTTGAACATGGACATGACACTAGAATGAACTTGAAAATGGCCAACTCGAGGTTGGGTTGAGTTTGCAGTGTAATTCTGCCCGGAACCGCCCGACAAATCCAGTTACTGCAAACATTAGGATCCAATGTGGGTAGTAGATCATATCGCGCTTGAAACCCGAGGTCAGACTGAGTTGTGGTGTAAATCTGCCCGGAACCGGCCAGCATATCCAATGACCACAACAATAGGTCTGATGTGAGAGGTTGGGGTGCATTAATGAATTAATGCCACATGATAGGGTTAAGTCATGAACATGAAAGACAACACTTAACCAATTTGACATATGATTCGTAGGGCTAAGTCGTGAAATTGAACGACAAACACTTAGCCAATTTGACATGACACGTAGGAGGGTTAAGTCTCGAACTTGAATGACAACACTTAACCAACTTGACATGCTAGACTGATAAGGGTTAAGTCATGAATTTAAATGACAACACTTAACCTATCGAACGAAAACCCTAGTTACGCGGTCCATTTCAGTAGTAACCCACTAGATGTATCATGGTACCCTGGAACTAGGCAGGGTGGGGCACGATTACTGGGCTGATTGTAAACGACCATACGACGGCTGTGTTGGTGCTCCAGTGTAGGTTCAGGCGGGCTATGGTCGTGCACGTGGTCCAGAGTTGAAAAAGCAGGCATTGGGCATCAGTAGGTTTATCTGTGCATGCTTGATTCGTGTCGATGGTTGACACCCTAGGGCTTGATACACCCTATGGTGGACCTAGCACAGGTGACTACATTCGTGGTAGGGCCGTACGACACAGACACATGACGAGCTAGAACTTGTAGGGAGCCGATCTACTAGTGGATTGTTTCGTTGGACCTAGAAATGGGTCATTTCATGATATTGGGCCAAGGTATTATTTCGTGATTTATATAAGACATGGGTTTGGGATTCTAGTATAGTTGATGCAACGAGCCTTGAATATGTGATGCTATACTTGATTTATGCTTGATTTATCATGTTATCTTAGCCTATCTTGCCCATCTTGACAGCATCCTTATGTTTACTTTCAATTTATACATGTCATGTTACCTTTATTTGTTTTTATGCTGAAAGTCACTTAGACTTACCAGTCTTTATGACTGACCCGTTTTCTTTCGCCTCTTTTTCTTCCGTTCCCCCCCTCAGGTTCTCAGGGAGGAAACTCTAGCACTTAGCTTGGATTTCGCTTGCTTTCAGTTCGGCTCATGTACGGTTTGATTCTTGAGCTATGTTATGGCTGCATTTCTGCTACCTTTGGGGAATTAAGCTACTTTGATGTTTTAAGTTTATGCTTTTTTATTTATGCAAGACAGAATTTGCTATAATGGAAAATAATGACCTTGGCTATTTGATGTAAAAGGTTTTGACTCTTTTTGAAATTAATGAAATTTATCTTTTGATTCTTCCGTTGTTTTATCTAGGTTCTTCCTTGTGATATTTCTGTGGTTGTGTACCTCGATAATGCTCCTCCAAAACTAGTGCATTCCCTTTGTGAGTGACCCTAGCAGAGGTGGGGTGTTACAGTGAGTGGGTTTAATCACTCACCTTTGACTTTCAAATCCACATGAAATTCCAATATAGGCCTAAAATTCGACAGTCTTAGAATTCATCCAAATCAATGCCAAAATGTCCAAATTTTGGATACGATCACAGTGTAACTGACGGTGTGTCAATCCAACTTCGTATGAACTAGTTATTGTTGTTACAAATAATTAAAATTGAATTATTTAATAAAAGTTTCCTCACCCTTCTCATGTGTTGCCTTTCTTCTTCTTCCCCCCTTAAAAACATGCCTCATTTCCTGTACATGCACAAGTTCATGGATGTTAGTGATACAGAGCCTCAAACCATTATTCATTGAATCGGCTTCACCAATGCATTGCTCGCCTCAAGACCATCCCGTCGACACCCTCCATTCCACTTCCGACACACTATGCACAACCACGACTATTCCTCGCTTCGTTGCCCCTATAGTAACATCAACACATTTTAGAACGAAGTCCTTTCAAACTTTGCTTATGGATACCATTTCCCGTAATGACCTAACCTTATCATCCAATCAACCTCCAAGCATGTAACGGCCTAAAAATCCGTACCAATTTGAGCTGACTAATATCCTACACATTCAACTCAAAGTGCACCAGATCATTAATAGAAAAAAATTAGAGGATGAGATAGAAAAGATAGAACTAATAGAATAGAAGAAGAAGAAGAAGAACACAGCTGAACATAATCAGAGTATACACGAATCTCACAGCGGAACGAATAAAATGTATTATATAACATAACTTTGAAATACAAATCTATATTGTATATACATACCATTATCATAGTACAATACATCATATCAAAGTGGAAATAATCTCTAAATACTATTGGTGAATCCTTCTGCTTTTAGCTCCTCCAAGTGTATCTGTAAAAGCCTGAAACATTTGATTGCCCGTATAAATTTGGGCACCCAAGAGTTTAGGGAAAACACAAACAAAATAAACTTTGGGTCAGTCATGGGACTGGTGTAAGTAAATTCCAACCATATTGTTTAACTTTGAAAATCTTTTTTAAGAAAAATATAATAGTAAGACCAGCCCACACATAAACATGGATTGATTTTACCTTATTATAACCCAAAACACTTTGATATCAAAATCTAGTGATATTATAATATGTCTAATCAATATAAATAACCAAATAGTAGAATGCTTGCATCTTACGCGTCACATATATATAGTATAAAATCATAAACCGCAGAGCGCTTACTGGAGATTGGATTCCAACAGACAAGGTATGGGAGCACCTTCCGAACAGTGTACTCTAGAGGGTATACACTGGGGTTTAATAAGAACGTCTTGCAACCCGGCCACACATGACCGACCACTCATTTATCTTGAGTGTGACTAATATATTGCCACCACGGTTGTTGGCCGTCCAACCGTCATCCGAAGATACAGAAACGAAAAGAAGAACAAATATGAATTTTCTCTATATCGGTGACAATACACCCTGGTTGGGGATGACCCAACTAGCCATGCTGCCTAGCCCAACTTCTATCATTTCCCGGTTGTGAGGCTAGAGGCTACGTCTATCTTCAGAACATCTGATCACCATTCACTTTGAATACCACATCGTCAAACCTGTCAAATCAGAAATTGATTTCCAAAAACATCACGGGTATAAAAAGTTAAGAGGAACGAATTCCTCTGCCACCAGATGTAATACCTTTAAGAGATCAATCGTACGTGATTTGTTAGGTATACTATGTCAAACACTCGTCCATACAAGTTGTCTTGGGACTGGACAAACAGAAAGCACCATTTTAGAATAGAACAACCCTTGCATTTCACTCCGTCTTCTAGTTCTCCCCTTTATAACTCCTTACTTATGTCTCCAGTACAACATTCCCTTTAACTTCACGTTCCATGTCATCAAATACGCTCCCAGTCTCACAGCAATGCCTCCTCCCCATATCCATGCACAAACACCACGCCTTATTTTCTCCCATCAACATGCAGCCGAGCCCACTGACTAAAGCTCGACCCTCCCTCCTACATGATCTTCAGTTTATGCTTCACGCCTCTCTTCTCACTCCATTCACCCTGTCGCAACCAATCTTTTCTTCACCATCCTGATCCTAAACGAACACATAACCCGGATCCTTAATTTCCCCGTGCACGCATCATCACCACGCACAAGAATCAATAGCCGCTTCCACTATTACACCGTCCGACATTGATCTGAACCCTCCACCATACTCCATTTTTACTCCACTGCATCATTTGAAAACAACACTACTGGCATCGTTTTCCCGAGCTCCACTTCGCCACCCTGAATGATGTATGTTGAAATATCCCTCACATGTGCTGTTTTGTTTTCATATTTTCTTTAGTTCTCACTTTGGAAAGAAATAACAGAAGGTAGTGAGAAGGAATGTTTAGTTTTGGGGAAGAAAGAAACTAGACTATGAGGTATTATAGAGATAATAGGAAACATATATTTTAGTATTAAGGCGATGGTACGCGGATGTGCTCGTTTCCATATGTTACGATGTGAATTCAGGAATCAAGGGATGATTTTTCCCATATAGGTTCGTGCGCACTCTAGTATTGGGAGATGTGCTGCGAGATATTTTTTTGTTTTTATTTGATTTCTTCTTTGTTAAGGAAATTAGTACAGGCATAAGTCGACTATTTTGTACATACCGATTAAGCTTGACATATACATTCTATAGATAATGTTACTCAACGTTAAGCAATAGGGTATGGTGCCCTATATACCCAAGTTCCGTCGTAGATAGATCCTAATTATATATACAATTTCAGTTACTTAATTGCTAAGGAAGATGTCATTTTCATTTGTACGTCTAAGTAAAGAAATGAAATTATTGGTGTATTCACATCATGGGGAGTACATGCGTTAAACTAGAGTCTAGGTTTGCTTTATGTAAGTTCTTGTCTATAGCACTTATGTCTAAAGTCTTCGTCATATAGGAGGGTATGGTAGAGGTGTGCTGAATGTTGAAAAGAATATGATAGAAGCTTCTAGGATAAGTATCCATGTATAATATTGCAAAATTTAGGGTAACCTATCGCATAAAATTTCGTTCATGTCCGAACTGTTATGGATAGAAATAAAAATATAGTCGTGTCCAACGAGGTGTCACGATCCCAAAAATATAATAATATCGGTAGGTTGACTCATATTTTGAAAACCCAAAATATCGACATAGGGTGCGAAATACTCCAAATAAAAAGTTGCATATTTAATTCATTAAAAATTACTGTAAAATTCTAAAAATTAAACTATAACTACGTCTCAAAAGAATCTTGTCCAAATTCAAATCCGATACCTAGTTATATCGAATAAACCGTTACGGTTGATAAACGATTCAACGACTATTTGAATAATTGATTTGGATATAACTCAGAATCTATAATCCAAAATCTCGAATTTTCACTTCTATTAGGAAGACACATTTAAATAGATCCCATTGTTTCTTGTTTCGAAAAAATCCGACTAATAACGGATCTTATGCACTCAGTTGAAGTTCAGAACATTAAATTACTAACTGACGCAATATTACGGGCTCAATTATATTTAATATATATTTTTATATGTTCAACTTCATTTTAATTAATATATAAATCCACTTATATTACAAATTCAATATTTAAACTGATTTAAATATTCAAATACAAACCGATAAAAATGCGGGACGTTACAGAGCATCACCTGCGATGATGAACCTGTGCCCTAGTCGTCTATGTGAGTTTTTGAGCTCCAAAGAATCATGTCACACCCATTAAAAAGAATATCAAGTTGAAGTTGTCGAACATGAGAGCTCAACGAATCCAAGATTGTTTGATTTCATTAACTATAGCTCGGGATTTAACTTGATGAAGAATCTTTGGCGTGGCTGCTATTTTTGTTTACAAAGAACAAGAAAATTGAGGTTATGTTTTAAGAGATAGAAGGATATTTAGGCAAAACTATTTTAGATATTTTCAATATTATATTCTTTTATATTCAATTCGTGCATTTTAAGTTCGCATGACCGTAATGAAGCTCCAGTCACAATGAAACTTTACACTCTGTTATAAATCAATATTTCGGACTCAATGCAACTAGTTTCATTGAAATGCGACATCATATGAAAAATGGCAATTTTAAATCTCAAATCGTTAATTTATACGCATTTTTATTGCACACGATCACACGTCAACTTTGGTTGACGCGAAACATGAAATCTTACAATAATTTACAATGCTGGATCTTATGGACTTGATTTCATCGAAATCCAATATCGTTTGCAAAATGATAATTTTGACAAGTTAATTAACATATATTTTCATTTTTTTTCACTTTTAATTGAATTAAAAGTTTATTAACCTCGTTTAAATCAAAATAGAATTTAAAATACCTTATAAGTCAAACTGATCTATATTACTTCCATGAACAATATTAAAATTTACAATATATATATATTCCAAAATTAATTAATTCATTTTATATATTACTAATTCAATATTATTTTCAAATTTCATTATAAATTGTTTACAGATCAATAACTTTACATTACCAATTACATGTTATCATCATATATAACCATTGAAATTCATTGCTTAATAAACTTAATTAAGTTCATATTATATTTTTTAACACTTAAACTATTATAGTTCAAAAATATAATAAATTTAACATTTCAATTAGTCGCAAAATCGTATGTTGTTACATTTTCTGTAATGATGTCCAAAATATTTGGATCGTGATGCTTTTTGATCTCCAACTGATTCGATATTTTGTCTTTGAGCATATAATCTTATATTTTATTCCTTAAAGATATGTCATAACCATTTTAGCTATTGATCAGTTATCCACTTTCAATATCAATCAGAAACCTACCACATAATACACGCAATATCCATATGCGTGTATACTGTAGTATGCATTAGATTTGACATTGCAAATGCATAAGGAATATTTTTGCATTTCTTTAGTTTCAAAATTGGTAGCATTTACCTGTTTTGATACAAGAGAATCAACTGAAGTTGTTTGGTATAAGAGAATCAACTGAAGTTGTTTACATTACTAAACTTATTAAGTATTTATCATCATAATTCTTGTAATATTCAAGATATCACCCTATGAACAATGATGGTGTATTTGAATCCCAAACAAGAAAGACTAATCCATAAATGGGTTTCTTAAGTGTTTTTATCAATGTCTCCATTAAGAATCATGACTTTAATCACCATCGGATAATGATCAAGAGTACATGATGCAAAAAGCTCCAAAGTGATTCTAAAGAGTTGTTTACTAAGTTCAAAAAGAAATATTATTTAATGGAAACAAAATTTCCTTTTAAGAATAGTCTTTTCAATAAAATGCCTTATAAAATTCCATATTACCCCCTTGATCCGTTTTGGCTTTGAACAAATATTCATAACCAATGATCATTTTACTTAAGTTAAAGGGAAATTTCAGACTTTATTACCCATATAGATTTATACAATATGTTTATTTCTTAAATGCACATTTTAAATTAGTACCTTACATGGATTGATGTAAGTCGATAAAATCATCTTTACTAATCCATTATTTATCTTTATAGAGAAATACGACATAGTCTTCTGAAATAGCGTTTCTTCCCTTTGAAGTGGATTTTCTTAGTGATCTTTAATTTTGAGATTGTTGAGTTTGTTTACGAGAAACAATAAACTTTAAGTAGAAGAAAATTTTCTATACCACTATCTTATTATGCTTCCTAAATTACTTCTTGTTAATGAAAGGATACCAACACTATACATTATTAGAGGAAGTAAATTAGTTGAATTAAAAAAAATTGATTCTCTTTAAAAAACAACGTTTCACACTTTATTGAAAAAACTATCTAGTAATGTTTAATTATTGTCCTTAATTCGTTTCTTGTTAATGAAATGAAACCAGTCATACAGATTATCCAAAGAAGTAACTATAATTGAATTGGAGATGGTGATTCTCTTTAGAGACAATGATTATACTATATTTATCCCCCCAAATTCAACATCCTCATAAATTGTTGCATTTTCCATTGTTAAACTTTTTTTTAGTGTGAGTTCATGAAATTATGCCTTTAAAGTCACTTAGAATATCAATAAAATATTTTCTATCTTTACGAAATCTCAATCTATAATTCCTTAGTAAGCTGAAACAAATAATTATATTTGCAACAAAAACAAAATTTGAGATATCATTACACGAGGAATTTTAGCATAAGTAGACATAACCGTTATATATATATATATATGTATGTATATGTATATGTATGTATACATATATACACACCAAACATTAGGAGCTTTAATTAAAAAAATGTTTGAATTTATTCATAAGTCAACAGTCTTATTTCTTAATGAACAATAATTACCTAATATGTCCATATTAGAAATCGAAAACCGAAATTTGTCTAAATGGCAGCATAAACAAAAATAAAATAAATTCAATCAATTTAACTGAAATTTCAATAATTACTTTAAAAAATTAATATACTTTGCTTTATATGTCTTTGTATTTATATATCTGCATATTTCGTTAAAGAAACAACTGTAAGTATGTCTATATGTTATTTCTTTTGTTTTAGATCCTTGCGACTTCATTATCGTTATTTATAAATTTGTTTAATGTAACAACCCAGAATTTTGGGGCCAATTTAAACTTTTTATTTTAGAAATTTTAATGGATTTTAATATTTAAAATAATTTATTTTAAATAAGAATGACTAAAAATTTATTTTAAAACGAATAAATTTAATTAAACTATAAAAGGAGTTTAAAACAGCGCTGCAGTTTGAAAATTTGAATTTGAACTTTGACAGAATGTACAGGATTCAAAATAAATCAGAATTGAGCAAAACCAGAAATATTTAAATCTGTTTAATCATATCTTTCTAACGAATTTAGAAAATTGAAATTTCATAGCGAAAATCAAAAGTTATGTCCAGTTCAATTTTCAGAAAAGTCGTTGAATAATTTACATATATATAATATAAATGGCCCAAAAGGCTGGTTTTCACATACGAAGGAATTTGGACTCGAAACCACTTCCATTGAGTCCGGAATGATGTTTCTGCTTTTAAAAAGTATAAACACTTATATATTTTGAGTTTCGGAAATTATTTGTTTAAAATGTATTTTTAATATTAAATATATAACCCTTGAAAATAGTCAATTTTCAAACGACTTCCGTTTTCGACGAAACCACTTTTGTTGGAACCGAAATGTCATTTTATTGCTAGGTTTCAATTTTTAGAATTTTTCGAATTAATATGTGAGCGTGGCGAAAGAAAATGTGTTTTGATTATTTCATTTAAATTTAAACGACTTAAAAAGGGGCCATTTTTCAAACAGTCTCAGAATTCGACGAAATTAGTCTTGTTATAACCGTATCGTCAAAACATAACTAGAAATAATTTTTCTGGAATTTTTAGAGGTCGTATGTGGCCCCGGTAAACTAAAATGTACGGTTAAATTTAATAAATAAATTATTTAAATACAAAATTAAATAAAACAGGCTGTAGACTTTGGAATTGGACCTCGAGATCTGTTCCATTGGGTCCCGAAGGGGTCTATTTGCCTAGGGACACTTTTTGTTGGGCTGAAATTGGGCTGGTTTAGAATATACGGATTTATTTGCAAACATTACATTAAAATAATATAAATAAATGGAAATAAAAAAAATAAAAAAAATAAACCCTAGAAAATGGCCAGCCGCCATTTAACAATTCAATGGCCGAAATTTATAGGATTTCAAACCTTAAAAACTTCCAATCCAAACAATAAAAATCGAAATCCCTAAAAAGATAATCAAAGAGCTTTCAATGGTCTTCGAATCAATTCGGTCACGATTGTTTTTCGTTCAAGATTGGGCTTGAATTTGCAGCAGGAACTACCGCCGTTCGTGGGGTTTGTGAGAGAGGAGGGGGCCACCGAGTTGGTCGTGCTCGCTGGTGGAGGTGGAGGCTTCGTCGGCGGTCGACGTGGGCCAATTGGATGGCGATCCGATCATCTGTAGGCGTGGAGAAGTGGAACCCTAGAAAACGAGCTATGGGTTTTCTGAACGCTGAAGTAACGAAGAAGGAGAAAGGAGGGAGCGGCCCGCATTGGTTAACAGTATATTTCCTTTAATTAATTATTTAATTAATTTAAATTATTAAATGTTTGAATGGCCATAACTCGATCAAATTTTTATCAGAAATTCGCGAAACGAATTGCGTCGGATTCGTATCAGAAAACTCTATGCGTTGGAACAGATCTGAACTGAAACAGAGCAAGCAAAATTTTGGCCAAAATTTGAATCTAAACACAAATCAAGGTGAGAAATCTATTTATTTATTTCTTTTATAATTTAAAAATTATTCCTGAAATTATTGTTGTTAATCTACAGTTGATTTAAGCTGTTGTTATTCTGTGTTAAATATAGATTATACATCTGTTTGTTTGATTTTGTGATGTGGCGATAGAATGATTGAAATTAACATTTCTGTAAATTTGAATTAGACTAAAACAAAATTATCATTTGTCTATTGTACTGTTGGAATTGAAACAATTCTGTTAATTAGAATTTGATATATATATATATATATAATTTTTGTTTATATAAAAGGATTACATGTATAAAGCAATAGATTTTGCAAATATGTTGATTTAGAAATTTTCAACATACACGCAACACAGAATTTTGATGATTTGCTAAACCAACAATTTTGCAATAAAACATGAATATATATTTTTGTGTTATTCTGTTAGATTAGTTTTAAATAAATAATTAAAGAAGCATGTGTTAGAGAAATGTTCATATTTTGATAGAGCAAAATATGTTAACATTAAAATCTTATTTATTTTGGGTCAAAAATCATATTTTGGTTAAAACATAATTAGTGAAAAACAAAATTTATTATTATTTTTTGTATTATTTTTTTGTATTCACAAGTGCAAACCCATATTGAAAATAAAGTTTTGATATTTTATTTGCACTCACTAATGAAGATATAATTTGAAAACTAAAGTTGTTCTTTTATTTAACAAATGCAAATATACATTGCAAATAAAATTTTGTCCTTTTATTTGTATACACCAATGCAATCATACATTGAAAATAAATTATATTCTTTATTTGTATCCACCAATGCAAAAATATATTGGAAAACCAATTTTATTCTTTTATTTGTTTTTACCAATGCAAATATATGTTAAAATAAAACTTATTCTTTTATTTTCAATTTCTTATGCAAATATATTTTGCAAATGAAGCTTATTCTTTTATTTGCATTTTCAAATGCCAATATATTTTGAAATTGAAGTTTATCCTTTTATTTGTATTCACAAATATGCCTTAAAAATGAAATTTATTCTTTCATTTGCATTTATTAATGCAAACATACATTGAAATTAAAATTTATTATTTTATTTGCATTTACCAATGCAAATTTACATTAAAAATAAAACTTGTTCTTTTACTTGTATTTACAGATACAAACATATATTGAAAATAAATTTGTTCTTTTATTTGCATTTCACAATGCAAATATAACATCAAAAATAAAAAGTTATATTTATTTATTTATTTGCTTTCCTTGTGCAAATAAGACATTGAATTAAAGTTTATATTTTTGGTTTGCAACTCTAAATACAAACAGAACATCAAAATGAAAGTTGCATTTTTGATTTGCATTTTTATATGAATAATTAAATTTTGGGTTGCATCTTTCAATGTGAATAAAACATGAATTCAATCTTTCATTTTACTTTTAAATTAAGAATTATCTTTTTTATTCACAATTTCAGATGTAAGCAAATATTACACTTTTATTTTGTATTTTAATTAGAAATAGAAATTTACATTTTTATTTGTAAATTTAGTTGCAAACAAAAACCTTTAATAAAAGATAATATTTTGTTTGCATATTTTATTGCAAAGAAACATAGAGGTTAAAATACTATATTTTATTTGCATAATTATAGGCAAATAAACACCGTAGTAAAATGAAGCATTTTGTTTACAACGTTTGATTTTAAGTGAATTAACATTAGAATTCACCTTTTTGATATAAATGAATCAGTAGAAAGATTCATTGTTTTTGATAAATTACATTATCTTTGTACATGAAATGATTCGCTTTTTATGTTACTGAAATGTTACACTTCCATTTACAAGTTACCTGACTTGTTTATGTGATTGGGACGATAATTTTCACACGTCGCCCAAGTGCACAAATAATTTATGATTTGTTTGATTGGTTGAAAACCCCACACGGGTGTTGGGATGGAAATTGACATACACTAATCCCAATATTTAATCGTATGTCTATCGACAGATCGACAGGCTGCGATGAGCGTTATTATTTCATTTTAATGCTCACACGGTTGTATTTTGCACTCTGGATGTGGATGGATGTTTGATAATCATTTATTTTCCTTGTTATATATATTCAATGTATGAAATCCATATAACTAAAGTTATATGGTGACTGATTGAGTCGCATTCCAATAAAGATTTCTTTTATATAAAGAATATCTTTTAAATAAAGAATATTTGGAAAAAAGAACATTATAGTACAAATACCTTTTAAAATAAAGAATACTGCTTCATAAAGAATATTTTATATAGAAAATCTTTTCATATAAAGAATATTTTATAATGAATATTTTAAATAATGTTTAACAAAAGTTGAAATGATGATTTCTATGGCCGTTCTTGGACGGACAAAAGATAAAAAGATATTCCTTTTGTAATAAACTGGTTAGTAACTAGAATGGATTTATTAAATTAAGATTTAATAAAATTTTCCATTTGAAAAATATTTATTTGGAATTGCTTAAATAAATTGATTTTGTGAACTATGTTTCCTAAACGACATTTGTTCTTTAACTCAAATTAACATTTAAAGGTGATTTAGAATTAATAATTCTTTTTATTAAGATTTAAAGAGAAATTTTCTAAAGTCTAGTTTTCCAATTTAATATATACATTAAATTGGGATTGAGTGGGAATCAGATTCGATAATAGTCGAGATAGTTTTCTGCAAAGGAAGGCTGATACTACGTATGGAATTTAAAAGGCTTTGCCGTTATTCCATTTATAGTATTGGTCTGATACATAAATTTATATCGATTATATATTGACTTGATTTCTGTGAAAATTCCATAATTAATGGAATAGGATTTTGGGTTTATCGTGAACAATGTTTTTAAATGACATTGATTCTTTAACCCGATTAAAGACAAGGTTAATTCCTTTAAATTTTGAATAATCATTTAATAATGATTTCGATATTAAAACCCAATTGGAGTTTTGATGAATGTTTAAAAGAGTAATTTTAGGAGAATTTATCTTTGATAAAATTAATGGGAACCTTTCCCTAATAATATGGATATTCTATTTAAAAGAATATTCTGAATTGGAATGAGGCGTTGGATGTTTTATAGTACTTGATTTTTATTATAGAATACGCTAGTTATTCGGGAAGACCGGGTTTAACCCATTCCGAATAATTACTACGTCGACGAAGAGTCAAAGATGAAGACGGTGGTTGAAGACCGATGTAACGACTCGCAAATCCGTGCTATCTGAGTTGACTAAATACACCACACGTCCAACCCAAATAACACAGAAATACGAACCATTAATAGAAAGAAGTTAGAAGATGAGAAATAGGAAGAAAGAAATGTTAGAATAGAAAAAGAACGAAGATCACAACTCACAGCGGAACGAATAAAATATATTATATAACATAACTTTTGAAATACAAATTAGTAACTTTATATACATACCATCATCAGAGCACAACAGTCATTTCTGGAACAGTTATAAACACCTGTTTCCAGATACAAACAAGGTACACGGTGGAATATATGATAGTCTATATCTAACCGGTGAAGCCTCCTGCTTCCAGCTCCTTCAAATGAATCTGTGAAATCCCGACTACTTGACTGCCCGTACAAATTTGGGCACCCAAGAGTTTATGGAAAACAAAACAAAATAAACTCTGGGTCAGTCATGGGACTGGTGTGAGTAAACTCCAACCACTTGTTTAACTTTCAAAACCCTTTTCGAAAGAAAAGATAATAGTAAGACCAGCCCACACATAAACATGGACGGATTTTACCTTACTATAACCCAAAACACTTTGATACGAAAATCCAGTGATATTATAATAATGTCCACATCAAGTAAATAACCAAATAGCAGAACGCTTGCATCTCACGCTCCACATATATAGTATAAAATCAAAAACCGCATGGCGCTTATTGGAGATTGGATTTCCAACATGACAAGGTATGGAACCACCTTCCGACTGTGTATCTCTAGAGAGGAATACACTGGGTTCAACAAGAACATCTTGTAACCCGGCCCACACATGACCGACCACTCATTTCGCTTGAGTGTATCGAATGTATATCACCAACGGTTGGGATCAGCAACCGTCTCCCGACTGGGACAGCATCGAATAGAATAGGAAATTAAATGAACCTCTAGATAGGTGATTATACATCCTAATGGGTGCGACCCACATAGCCATGCTGCCTGCCCGATTTTTGCCCTTTCCCGGTTGTTGAGGCCTGAGGCTACGAATACTTACCATTCATTGATAGCACAATCACTTTGAATGCCACATTGTCAGATCCGTTAATCACTAGTTGAGATTGCACAAATATTCTGGATATTATGCTAAGGGATAAATCCGTTGCAACCATATATATTCGTACAGACCAACCCAATTGATCATTGGAAATACTCTGTCAGACATTCGTCCATTTACGTTCGTTCTGGGATTGAACGAAACCGAAGGCACTATTTCTATTACTAGAAAAGCCCTTGCACTTTACTCCGTCTTCAATATATTCAGCATACTTGGTTCGCAACGCTTATGCCGATACGGAGTGGTTCTTCGGATAATAATCCAACCGGTCTCTCCATATTGACAACGATGGTCAAAACTTCGATAGTCTGTGATTTAACTATCGAATAAAAACAAGTGTTCATCCAAACATATCAACAAATCACTGGGCTCTTTAATTAATATTTCATTAATTAAATCACTTCTATATTCTCTTATCAATATTTGTTATCCAAATATTTCAATAACCATATGGGCCCTTTACGCTATTTTTGATTTCGTTTCCTTATCGAATTCTATATATATCGATATATAGATTTCTAATTGTCAAATTTCTTAAAAATATTCTAACTCCTTAAATTTTCGGAAAAATTCGCCATAACCTCCCCTGTATCGGGAGCATCGGGAAATTTCAAATAGCTTCCCGGTATCTTCCTCAATCAAAAAGAAAAAAGGAAAAGCCAAGTGGCTTGCCGATACGGCGCATAAAACCCATATATGAATTTAAACATGTACCTTTTTGTTGGGCCCACAAATTAAAATCTTCATATACTTCATCATGTACCTGTCTAACACATGTTCACCTGTTTTCAATTTAATTCAACACTATCTATCGTTTGAATTCAGTTCCGCCCATTTATTCTTTAAATTGGCCATTTTGCCTATTTTACTCCTTTGTTTGAACATAGCATCTTCAAACAAAATATTTAGCTTGCCCATAACCAAATTGCGTTTCAATTTCAATTCTAGTTTCCATTTTGATTTCGAATATAAATTTCAAATCGAATTTACTTATTCAAATCCCAATATCCCTTCAAAAACTCATTAACTAATTTCTATTCAATTTAGTTAATTCTATTCAATAAATCAAAATCTGGTTTCTGTTTCAAAAATCATATTCATTTACAAAACTTGAATTCGCATATATTTTACAACTCAACTCTGAAATTTTCTAAATAGACAATTCGGATTTTTCCCGCTTAAAATCCTTTTATAACATTAAATAAACCATTATGGTTTTAAAACGATTCTGGCGCTGCTTTTCTGGAAATTTGATTTTTAACATATCTCAAAATCTATTTGACGAAATCCAGATTTTTCTCCTTCATTAGAAAACTATTATCTAACTGGTCCTAACGGTTCTTGTTTCGAAGAATTCCGACTTAATTTTACTCCGATACACTCAAATGAAGTTCGAGTCGCCCATTTCCGAACTGCAGCGCTGCGGCGAGTTCGTTTTAATTATATATATATATATATATATACTTTTAAACTTCGTTTAAAATAAATTCCACTCCATTCTAATATATATATTCCAATTTCCATTTGAATCTTTTACATTTCAAATTCCATAGTTTAAATCTTGTATTCAAATTCCCTTTGAAATCTTTTATTCGAATTCCATTTCAAATCCTTTATTTAACTTCCACTTTAATTCAATTTTTTTTGAATTCCTATATTTGAAATCCATACTTGAATTTAGATATTCAAACTCCATTTTGAATTCCCTTTTGAAATTCAAATATTCAAACTCCATTTGAATTTCTATGTTCAAATCTATTTCCAACTCCATTTGAATTAAAATATTCCAATTTTCTTTCAAACACCATTTGGATTCTAAATTCGAATTCATTTACAAATACCATTTGAATTCTAAATTCAAATTCATTAGTTAAACTCCATATTTAATTTTCTTGAATTCCAATACCTTATTTTATTCCTTTGAATTAAATTCCACTTTAAATTCTATAATCAAATCCCTTTTTGAATGGTTATTTTTGAAAATCATATTTGAATTTAAATATTTAAACTTCATTTAAATTTCTATTTGAAATCTTATATTTAAATCCTCTTTCTTTAAAACCCATTATTTAAATCCCATTCGAATTTCTCCATTCAAATCCATTTGAATTCCCTTGAATTCAAATTCCATTTCAAAACCATTTGAATTTCCTATTCTACTTTGAAATCCTATTTTCAAAGTTTATTTCAAATTCTATTTTGAAATTCTATATTCAAATCTCTATTTGAATTCCTTTATTCAATTTCCCATTTCAAACTCCATTTGAATTTTCATATTCAAATCTCTATTTGAGTTTTCTTTATGAAAATTCAAATTCTATATTTCATGCTAATTTCGCATATTCAAATTCTATTTGAACTTCGATTTGAATTTCTAATATTCAACTTCTTTTCTTTTCTATAAAAATTCAAATATTTAAACTCCTTTTCTAATTCTACTATTCAAATCCCATTTGATTTCTATTATTCAAATTCTATTATTTAAATGCCCTTTTGAATTTCCTTTATTCAAACTCTATTTGAATTTCTATATTCAATTCCAATTTTGAAATTTCTTTTGTATTTTCAAATATTTCAACTCCTTTCTAATATTTAAATTCTATTTAAATTTCTACTTAAAAATTCTATTTCAAGTTCTATTTTGAAATTTCATTTCAAAATTCTATTTCAAAATTCCACTTTGAAATCCTATATTTTTAAATTCTACTTGAATTTCAAATTCTATTTGAGAAAAACAGAATTTCCCTTTTTAAACCTCAAATATCCTTCTCATGATATTTTAATAAATTAACAATTGGCCCAGTGATATTTAAAACAATCAAATCACCCAATTTTCAATCATTTGGTTTTTAACACATCATATATGAATATATATATGAAATCAAACAACCAACAAACAAACAAATAATATATTTTTGAGGAATCCAGTTGGATTCCTCCAACCTGTTTTCCTGCATCCACAGATGTTAGCACATAAATAATACCCATTTTGCTTCGTGGCAGAATATCGCGGTATAGAAGGTCATCCACTAATCATAGCGTGGGGCGTATAGGGTGATCATCCGCTATGAAACTGCGGGCATCCGCTAATGAGACTGCGGGAATCCAACCAATCAATCAACCCAATATATATATAATAGCCTAAATAACTAATATATGTAAAGCAAGCAGAAAAATCCAAACGAGCAACAACAATTATTTTTAATGAAATAAAAATAATTCTAAAGGTGAGTGAGATTTACTCACCGGAATTTAGATTCGCGATCCACTCCTGTTTCTTTTCAATTTAAGGGTTACTAATCTTCTCGAATGAATTCGCACCTGCGATAATTTTAATTAAATTTACCGATTAAACGTTTATTTATTTAAATTAACTATTTAAATAAATAAATAACTTTCCTATATTTTCTCTTCTTTTAAATGGTTGCTAAATTAATTCTAATTTAACCAATCTAAACAAACCTATGTATTGTTAAACAGTTAAACTAAGTAAGATATTTTCTTTAAACTTTAAACTAATTAAGGTATTTAATTAAAATTACCTTAATCTCATTTCTATGTCTACAGACAAAGAACCAAGCGGATCCTCCTTTTCTTCTACTTCGAATTGTTCTCGTTCGAATCCGTTAATCCACGGCTTTATCCACTTCCTTATACCTTGCACTTCCTCGACCAAAACCAGCTCAAACGAAGATTCTTCACTTTGGCATTTCACCGAACATCACACAATCGCTTTCCATTCCCATCAGGGATCACTGTCGAAGCTCCAGGATGCCAGAAATCGAACGCACCACATCCATCTCCTCACACAATTGGCAACGTCGAACTCCCCAGATCATCTCGCACAGCCCAAAAAAACAGCGACTTCCTTTTTGTTTGAAACCACTCCAACTGCAAACAACCCCTTGTTGACCCCTTGACATCGCAACATTATCGAGCCTCAGGAGACTTCGAATCGCAAGTTCCCCCTTCGCAAATCTCAAAACGAAACAACTCGGGCTTCAATCGCGAGTGCGTTGAGTTTTGGAACTCGCGAATCCAAACCGGGACTTGATTTCTTTTTATAAACAAACGGAAAGGAAAGGAAAAAATAATAATTTCGATTTGCATTACTGAAGAGAAATAAGGGAGAGGGATCGGGTTTGTTTTTGCTGCTGAATGAGGAATGGGTTTGCGATGGTTTATTATATAGGTGGTCAGGGGACAGACTGGTACGCTCGCCATTACTTTTATGTTTCCTTGATCTTTAAGGAGGGAGACAGAACGTACTCGATTAGAAAGAAGAACGGCTAAAGCTAAGAGTAGGCTCAGCGTTTTAAAGAAGAGGTCGGCTTTGTTATAGTCTTAGGTCGGCTCTGATTTTTTTTTCTTTTCTTTTATTATTTATATTGATTTTATTTTAATTAAATAATTAAAATATTTCGCGGTCCTTAACTAGTAATCCCGAACCACTATTCAACCGTGACGACCGATGTTTCCAACGTTATTCACTATTCTGAATTCAATGAAATAGATTATACAATTTAATTTGAACGTATATTTAACATAGCCATATTAAATCATTTTAAATTCAAAATAAATAAATTCTTCATCAATGAATTTCTATTATCATCGTTCAGTTTTATCTTCGAATTGAATTATTTCAAACTTCTCGTATTTCGATAATTATCAAAATATATCGTATTTCGATTATTTAATCGATAATCCAATATAAAAATTCTTTAATATTATCAACACGATATTTAAAACGATATTAAATATTTAAAATTAACTGGCTAGAAATCTGGGTCGTTACATTCTTTCCCCCTTAAAATAATTTCGTCCTCGAAATTGCTAAGGTAGGAAAATTGGTACAAATCCATTATTTTTCAAGATCTCACTTATGTTGAAACTCAACTCCTCATATTTTAGCAAATTTTAATTCCACCAAAACTTTTGGTCTTCACACATTTGATTCGAATGATCTACGATCAATCCATTTATATCCAATCTATATTCCATTAAACCTATTCAAATTGATTCTAGTCGATTGATTCACTTCAATCCATTTAACTTGTTTAAGTTAAATTTCAATTCCAGAATTCAAATCCCTGGGTTTTTCTTTTCAAATTCTTTTGAAATCCCATAAATATATACATATGTTTATTTTCATTTCAAATTCAAAACATTTGAATTTTTAAACCACTTGTTTTCTTTCAAACAAATTTCCGTCAAAAACTTTTTCTAAGGTAGCAATTCATCACTTAGAAACTCGGAAATGAACACTGATGATGTTGCAATCATCATCAGAATAATTTCCCAGCCACTGAAGTGAGTTCATTGCTTTATTATTTCAAAATCCATCTAAAATGATTTTCTTTCAAATCCTTCTAAAACAAATCTATATTATTTTAATATACTTTGAAAAATATTTTCAACTTCCCAGGATTTTGAATTCTTAACTCTGGTTTGAATTTAATTCTAATTCATCTCATTTGTATATTTAATCCCTATACAAATTCTATTTGGTTATAAATAACCATTCTAATTTTATAATCTCATTTGATTACAAAATCAACATCCAACACATCCATATAATAATAATTCTAGAAAATTATTCTTTCTATATCAAAAATAGAAAATTTGGGTTAAATTATTTCATTTACCCACTTTAAAACAATACTGCGTCGAATTTCTCTGTTCAAGTGTTTAGAAATTCCTATCGACTTCGTGGCGTCCCACGATTCGACCAGAATTCATAAACCACTCAACAGACTAGCCAACACAATATAAAACATCTTGTTTTATATCAAATAACAAATACGCTCTCTCGTATCTATACACTCAACTCACTCTAGGGTACTACTGACCCTATCTCTAATGAGCACATGCCACACAAGCCTAGGTGTTCACTCAACCTAAGCTCTGATACCACCTGTAACGACTCGCAAATCCGTGCTATCTGAGTTGACTAAATACACCACACGTCCAACCCAAATAACACAGAAATACGAACCATTAATAGAAAGAAGTTAGAAGATGAGAAATAGGAAGAAAGAAATGTTAGAATAGAAAAAGAACGAAGATCACAACTCACAGCGGAACGAATAAAATATATTATATAACATAACTTTTGAAATACAAATTAGTAACTTTATATACATACCATCATCAGAGCACAACAGTCAATGTGGCCGTCTGGACTATGGTTGATTGTTCGGATTTGGTTTTCGCTCAGACCCAGAGCATAAGCTAATAAATGGATGCATGTCTGACATTGGAATTCGTTCCATGTGAATTAAATTGATCTTTATTAATGTATATCTGATTGGTGGTGGAGAATTTATTCGCTGCTTAACACCCTGGTATATATTAATAGTGATTGATCGCATGGCGTGAATTGTCAATGTGGCACGCCAAGATGCAATTGATCAAGGCTTTGGTTGAAAAGCAGGGCCTTGTGGGATGATCAAAGTATAGCCTATCACGACATAGCTTTGTGTATATCGTGACTTCGCGAGCCTCACACCCCGGTATGAGTCAAAAACGGGATACGGACCGTAGGGAGTGCACACGTTTCTTTCTAGCTAGAGTGATGTCAGGGACCTACCAGCGCTGACATTTTACTTATGTGGATGATGGATTTTGAGGCGCCTCGGATTTTTATAGGCCGTTAGTGGTTATATTATAGGTCCAAAGTGACTGGGAAGCGTGTGTTCAGGCATAACCAATCCACTGCCGATAGGCGGGGACCGACCCTACTGCATCCAAGGGTTCACTGCGGGGGATCCTGAGGCAATTGCTAGAGTGTCTCGAATCGGAGAGGAGCTTGCCCCTAGCCTCGACTCATGATGGAAAATCCAATTTCCAATACGACCTTGCGGTTTTGATTGTAGAACTAGTATGGCGACATGATATATGGTACCCATGCCGTCTATGATTGATACATTATGATTGAAATTGTTTTTGAAATATATACATACCCATATATATACACACTAATATTAAATCCGTTTTATCGTATCAAGCATCTTTTGACCATTATAAGGTAAAACCCTATCCTCCAGTTTGTGTTGCATTGTGTGATGGGACTTGGGTCTTATGATGGTTTCATTTTTCTAAAAAGGCATTGCGTTGTTTAACGATTTACTTTATTTTATGCACTGGCAATCCAATGGAGTAAACCCGTTCCGCGTTAGCGGCGTGGTCCTGTGATTCGCCTTATTATTAGATAAGTCTAGTTAAGATTTCTCACACCAGTCCCATGACTGACCTGTAGTTTGTTTTACTGGCAAACTCGGGTGCCCATAATTTCCACATGGGCAGTCGAGTAGATTTTGCAGATATATTTACAGGATCCTGGTTTACAGCTGAAGCGGTATTCGGAAAGCTCTGTATCCGTGTATTCCTTTTGGGTTGTATATTTGTAATATTTTTCCACTGCTATTTAAATGTAATTTAAATCTCTGATATCATTGTATTTCTATTGTGTAATAAATTCATACTCAGTAATATTCTTGTACTCTGATGTAAATGTTGGAATCAGCAATAAAATGTTCTTCGGTTTGTATTCTGATGTGTGTTGTTCTAAAGGCAATCTAGGCTTTCCTTTACGGGGAAGTTTGGGTCGTTTCATTTAAAATGCATGTTAAATGAGTAGTTTCAACCTTATCATGCTTCATATTTCTTCTTCTTACTACAAATCAAAATAAACTCAATAAGAGATAACTTTATTCTTAAATTATTATTTACAATAATAATATTCTTAAAATAGCTATTATACCAAAATTAATAAAAACTTGGGTGCTTTAAATTTTGAAGCGAGATTTTTCTATATAGTACTTACTTAAGCTTCTTTTACTTTGACTTTATGGAATCAAGCACCATGAATTGTGCTTGTATCTCCTTATTGCTTCCATAAAATATTTTACCATATATTCCTTTTTACTCTGGCTATTTGAATTTACCACCATCCAATATTCTTCATAATATCAAAAGAACATTCATTTGTAATAAGGCATAATATCTTAAATGCAAAAGTAAGATCTATGAAGTCAAGACTAGAAAAGGTGATATCTTACTATTCCTTATAGATAGTCCTATAGAAGATGAGAATGCTCTTAAAATTGGTGGACACTTAAGCCAAATTAGTTGAAAAAATGTACAAAAATAAAGATTGACCTTATATGGTTATAGCTAAATATCAGCCATAGTAAATTCAAATAATTGGTTAGTCTCTTGTTTAGATGTCTTGTACACAATAATATAAAGTCTTTATATAATAATATTGTTGATGTCAGAAGTTGGTCTTATGACAGTCAACCCCCAAAATGCGTAATCCATGCATGATTCATAGAGAGATTAGAAAAATAATAGGGTACACATAATATTTTTGTAGTAGTTCGGCATTATCCACGCCTATGTCCACTTTATAATCTTTTTTGGAAAAATTGACTAGTTTTTAAGGTGACTACAAACACCTTTTTATTACTAAAAATAACAAAATTACAAAAACATACAGGTGACTGTGGTTAACTCCACAGTCAGCTAAATTCGGTTTTTTTGGTGGACCGTCCACCACATTCGAAGTTTATAGTGTTTCGTCCACTATACCTACGGGCTTATAGCACTAGAGCTAGTTACAATACTAGACTACAAATTTCATTTGTACTCCATGCTGGGGGATGGTACATTTCATAGATTACATGCTACACGAAGTAGCACAATGACATACGATTACAAGAAAAATAGACATAAACTACTGTTTGAACTATACTAGCTCATGGTATCAGGCAACTGGCATGTTAAAGAGCATAACTTGATAGAGGCATAATATAAACATAGAGCCCATAACTCTATGTGTAGTAACATTGGAAGTAGGGTCCAAAAAAGTACCCTATCACATTCTAGATAAACTAGGAAATTAACTTGATGACATCATATATAGGGTGTGAACTGAAAAGCAGAGAATTATGAAAAAGAAGCTGCATCAGCAAGGCTTGCTGAACACAGAGGATATGAAAAACACCATACATGCTCTCTAGTTCAACACCCAACACAATGACTAAACATTTGCGATTCCTTGGCAGTTTCCACAAGAGGTTACCATCAAAAAAATGACACTATTCAGAGAGAACAAGCCACAGATGCACGATAGTAACAGTATCATATGACAATTTCATACGAAGGTAATGTAAGGCATAAAAGAACAAAGAAATAAAAATTTCTAGCTAATACGAGCTAGGCTTCATTTGTAGTTGAGAATGATGGCGCTCGACAAGCAAAATTGACTTACATCACCAAAACCACCGCTCAACCAATGTAAAAAAGATCTGAACCACCAACTATTTTCAACATACCACAAGCTACCAAGACGCAAACCATCCAAATACCACCTCATAAAGAGCACATCGTAGATTGAAACCTAAGAAACCAGATTAAAAAAGACATACCCTTGATTTTGCTGCAAGTAATCACGTTTGAGGGTTTTCTTCCAATAGAGCGACCAAAGAGGGTTCCAATAATAATCATAGGTCCACTAAAAAGCAGTAGCAGATGGATCATTTGAAGGTGAGAAAAAGGAAGAGAAAATTGACAATAATTTAGATTTGGGAAAAGGGAAACATGGTTGAGTGGGGCGACTCAGCATAGATTCAAGCATAACGAAAACTAAATCCTAATAGGAGATGAGGAGTTGAATGGGATTAGCTACAAAGTCAAAGTGAAAGAAGAAAGTAAAAAGAGAAGGGGAAGATGGTTGGTGGATTTAGTCGCCATTTCCATACCTAAAACTGAGCTTCTGTGTTTTGATTTGAATTTTGCTATCGACTACAAGTTACAGTAATTTGACTGTAAGAAAGTAGAGAAAGAAGTTATTTATACACAAAATCCTTGTGTAATAGTTCGGTTCGATCCGTTAATGGAGAAATAACCTTCCACTTATCTGTGGGAAACAAACCTATTATTAACCCTAAAGAGAAAAGGCCTTATATCAGTTTTGAAATGAGGTATTTATGGATCTAATAAGGCCTGGGTCAGCATGTCACGTGTTATTCATCCCGGGTCGGATCAACCACATGTCATCCGATTCAAAAGATCAACAACATGTTGCTGGCCTTGTCTTCACATGAGGAATAGTTCTTATCGATCTAACGTGTAGCTTGATTCATGTATATTAAGGAACCAGAATAGGTCAGGGCTGACCAAGAAAGCAGTAGGCACAGGCGAGCTTTGTTGTGTAGTGCAGGGTTCGAGGTGTTCAAACCAGGATGCATCGACCCCAGTCAGCCGAACCGAAGTGGTTCGAGCTAAGGATATGGAGCATGCTGGTGGATTGTTCCACTCTGATCATGCCGATCTAAGGGTTTGACCCAGAGATCTCTATACATAAGCGATAATGAGCTTTGCCCCGATGCTTTACCATTAGGTTGGATTGGGCCGACCCAAATGGATCAAATCAAAGAACTAGCCAAGCCGAAACTATATCTTACCAAATCCCACATCCTTAAGAGTTTTGACACTTAAATCAAGCGATTGAAGTAAATAGGAGTTTATACTCATGTCCAGACTGCTTAACTTGATAAAATGTGAGTTGTCACGGCCTTCCCAAATGGCAGGTCAACACTTTGCTCCCAGAACATATCTTTCTTGGGAAAGGAAGAAGTATTCTGGATAATTCGGAGATTCACAATCCATAGAAGCCCAATATTTAAAAATCCAAAGATCCATGGTTGCACCAGGTCATATAAAAATAATAGAAAGCTAGACAACCCACAATCGTTAGAGAAGGTATTAATAGAAAGCTAGAAGATTGACGATCATGTTGGATAGTATTGTAAGTGAAACCCAAGAGAGTCAAGGCCTCACTGGTCCAATCTGATTGCAAGTATAATCCTTACTTGCAAAGAGATTAGGCAAACAGATGTGTTCAATCGTGACAATGCCACTTAACCTTTTCAAGCATAAACCATGCTTGGGCATCCGTTTTGTGTATAAACCACACTCGGGTGATGATTGGATTGTCCCGCCAAATCCTCGCAAGGTAACCCAACCCTTCAGGCATAAACCATACCTGGGAATCCAATCTGAGCATAAGCCATACTCAGGGTATAATATATACCATGGAATCCAAATAGAGTATAAGCCATACTCGAGTTTTGGTTGAGTTTCCTTATCAAATCCTGACAAGACAATCCAATTTTCCCGAGTATAATCCACAATTATGAATCCAACTTGGGTACAATCCCTGGTCACACAAAGAAGGAACTACACTTCTCACAGCCTGACATGAAAGTCCATTCCGAGGCATAAACCATACATGGGATTCTCAAATGAGTATAAGCCATACTCTAGTTGTGATTGAGAAACTTGTCAAATCCTTATGAGATACTTATGTTTCCTAAACATTATCCATGCTTGAAAATAGGTTTTATTAATTACAAAAACTATTACAAAACCAAAAAAATTCCTGATTGGTTCAAAAATCTTGATTGGTTTACCGTTGAATCCAGAGCACAACTTAGGACTGAATCCTATCCCTATACGTATGTACTTCATCTTAGACATTTATTCATATGATAGTTTTATTGTTGATAATGTAGTATGTCCGAAGATTAAAGCCTAATCTATACGTGTATATTAGTCAACGTAACCATACGAAAATCCTAAAGCAATAGGAACACATATTTTATATCCAAGATGATATAATCAAGATCAGTTAATGAAAATCCTGCGATTTCTCGGCTTAGGATCCTTTTCCATTCCGAACTGCATGGGGAGGTGGCAGTGCCAGTGTAGGAGCTGTGGGTTTCTTTACATACTAGGGTAGCTCCCCGCGCCTGATCCGTTCTTCGATGAGATCAAGTAAGTGCCTGCAGTCATTGGTACCGTGACCTACAATATCATGGAACATGCAGCGCTTTCCAGACCCACTCTCTTTCTAGGTTGGCTCCCTTGTGAGAGGATTAGGAGAAGGAAGAGTTTTTCGAACGTTGAGGTATATATATCTAGTAGTGAAAATTGATCTTAGTGTATATGTCATATTTAGGTTCTCTCCGGAACTGCACATTCCTATCACTCTTCTCCAAGGCCTTTGCCTTTCCTTTGTTCTTGCCAGAAGAAGATAGTCCTCCATCCTTTATCGTGAATACATTGAGACCATCCATCTCGATATTAGCATTCCCTTGCCAGAGGAACCCGTCTTCTTCAGAGAAAAAGTCACCAAGATCTCTGGGGGGTTCCCGCTATAGGGAGATTTTGAAGTTCGTTTTGTCCAAGATGCCGGACATAACTGTCACGAGTAACATGGACGGTTCTTGTCGATTGACCGGTGCCACTGCCACATTGAACCTTTCTAGGAAAGAGCACAGGGTCTCACAGAACCACTGCTAAATGGAAGTTTTTAACATGATGCTTTGGGCCGAGCTATATAGACCCTAAATTGCTTGGTGAAGCCGGTGACCAACATGTTCCAACTGTTGACCGATTCCGATGTTAGCTATTGAAACCACATGGCAGCGATGTCGGTTAGGAAAAGAGGGAAGCACTTAGCCATGATGTTATATAATGCCAATAGTACTTTCACATGGCACATGTACCACATAAGATGTATGGTATGATCCATCCTGCCATTGTATGGCCCCAGATCTGGAAGCTTGAAGTCGAGTGGGTTGCACGAATTCATGATCTCACATGTAAAAGGGATGCGACTAATATTATCCATGTCATGCTGAGAAGTGGTGCCTTGAGTTAAGAATTTGATAATACTACAAATTTAATTCATGTCTCCAAGAAGTCGCTGCCAGGAGTTCAATTCTGCACCAGTGTCTTAGCGCGAATCTCAGTAGATTGTGGCAGTATGTATCCCGCATTCAGGATCGGTCGGTGTTGCCTTTTGCGATGGTGGAAGCCTATTCCGAGCTTCTAGTCTTGGTTCCTGATTGTCCATAGTCCTCGGGTCGGTATATATGGTGGGCCGAGCCTGGCCCAGGTCAGTAGGATCGAATCGACCAAGGATAGCATTTCCCGTTCTTGGCTTGACATTGCTTGTAACGAACCACATATTTTCGACCCCGAATTGACACAACAACACCATGTCGACTATTCAAGCACCAATTTAGAGGGTGAAATAAGAAAGAAAGAAATATTAGAATAGAAGAAGAAGAATAACCAACACAAACAAAGTCTCACATCGCAGTGGAACAAAATATAATATAGGAATAAATCTTTATAGAGAGCTTTAAATAAAAACTTACAATCATCAGAGTACGTCAACACATCCAGATAGTTATATTAATCCGTCCTCATATACAACACAGAGCGGAATAAATACTAGATATCATGCGTCTGAACACCTCCAGCTCATCTCTAAAGTTTGCAACATCCGATAATCTGAAACTGTACAACCCGGTTTAACCTGAGCATTACAAACGATGGGTCAGTCTGGTGAACCAGAGTGAGAAAAACACACTAGGTTTAAAGGTGTCACGCACTTGATTTTTAAAGTCCAAAATCTTTTTGAAAGCAAAGGATAATCGTAAGACCAAATTCATACATAAATACGGACGGCTTTTACCTTACGTTAGCCTAAAACATTTTTGAAATCAATATCTAGTCTGATATTATAATAGTGTCTAAATACAAATAAATATCAATCTCGTAGAACATTTGCATCTCACGATCTACATACATAGTATATAATCAAAACTGCCAGCACTTATTGGAGAATGGATTTCCTGGCAAGTTATCGGACCACCTTTCCGACAATGTACCTCCGGAGATGAATACATTGGGGTCCAACAAGAACATCTTGCAACCTAGGCTAAACATGACTAGCCCCTCACTTCGCTTGAGAGTACCGAATATATCGTTACCACAGTTGGGGGCCAGCCAACCGAACTTATAACGTACACATAAAAATAAAAGGGACAGCCGAAGGCATTTGATTCCACCATATCAGGCAATGATATACCCTTTTGATGGGTGCGACCCACATAGCCATGCGACCTACTCGATTTTAACCATTTCCCGGTTGATGAGACTAGAGGTTAATCTTATCCTTCTGAGCAACACATCATCATTCACTTTGAATGCCACATCGTCTGATCCGCTGGAAATCACTAATTGACAACCACGAAAACACTCAATTTGATAAGAGAATGTACACTTCTCTACCATCAACTTGGTATGTTTGAAGAAATCAATGTACTTGACCCCTTTGGAAATACTCTATCAGACACTCGTCCATACAAGTCATACAGGAACAGGATGAACCGATGGAACACTCTTACCACGTCCTCTATATGTATCACCCTAAGGATCAGTAGCGAATAGTCCTTGCAATCCGCAGATTCCAATCACGATAGAATCCCAAGTCAAAATATCTCTGGCCGCTAAACAAGAGAAATTCAACCAGCGGTTCTTCCGTTTATGAAGATCCATGGTTTTCAGCGCTCCATATTCAATCAACATCTTCCACGTATTTGCTGGTCGGAATGGTTTTCAAATATAAATTCAATCCTGATCGTTCTGTACCAACAATCATATTGGTTAAATTTCATAGTCGTTTTTTTAACTATCAAATAAATAATTATGAGAATGAAATGAGTTACTAGTTCAGTGCTCGACATTACTTGGCATCTTTAATTAAACATCTGCTAATTATATTCTTTAAATCTTCCAATATTTGGTGTTTAATTTTTACTTCTTATTATAAATAAGAATATTCTTAAAAATCATTTCATTCGCTGATAAACTTTTCGAGCACAACTTTTAATATTATTTATGGAAATCATAACTTATGTTTCCCTCAATTTCTCTCGTTTATAAACTAATACCATTCTTGGGTAATCGTGAAGTCGTTCAAGTTGGGTTATTTAATTTACCTCTCTGACCTTGACCAATAACATCCATATCTTCAAAAATAAATAGAAGTTTATTAACCACACGTTTTCTTTTGGAAACCTTTTTTATATCTCAACGCCATTTACTTAATAAACTATTAAGTAAACTATATTATACTTCTCTATTAATCATTAATAATCCTTTATAATGGTATACTCGAGCTTCGATTCCATTATAAATAAAATCCTTTATAAAATTTCTTAAATATTCTTCAAACAACAATACTATATTTGTTTTTAAATCATATATAACTATTTTTAACCAATCTAATATAAACATCTTTACCAATCTTTTATAAATATCTTTACAACTCTTATATTAACATTTCTTATGAATCCTTATATTTATTTTTGTCAAAACAATTTCACTTATCATCTATAACAAACGTTACAGATTTCATTATAAGACTTTTATTTTCCGTTATTATACCTTTTAAAAATCATCCCAACAACCTATGCATTGTCTAAAATCACATGGCGGTCTTTTTAACAATCTTCAGTTTATAAATCAAATAGTTTAATTTATTATTTGTAACAATTGTTACAAATTCCTTTTTCACTCTCTTACTTCATTTACGAATCGCATTTGTAAATTGTTATCGATAAATAATGTTTCGATTACATTTCTAACTATTAGTTTTTCATTTAAATTTTTTTTGTAAATTATTTTGCCATTTCCAAAACCTTTTTACTTAGCTCATACTCTCATCTTCAGTTAACATTCCGAACTTTGGAATATCACATTACGAACCTTAGAATAAATCTAACTTCGTTATTTCATACCTTTTTCCGATTTCTGAAGTCCTTTTTTTCTAACTTCAAATATAAAGTAAATATTTGATTTAAGCTATCAAATTCGCTACTAAAAACCATCTTATAATTTCGTTATAAAAACTCGATTTTAATATAAAAACCCGTTCATAAACTCCTTTCACAATTTAATTAGATTCATTTCAACTTTGATCACTTTTTAAATGAATTTCAAATAAAAAGAAATCACTTATATTATTATTAAAAATAATAATAATTCACATCAATCATTAACTACAGTAGACGTAGTTAATTTCTTAATTAACAAAAGTAAATAGTAATTTCTTTTTAAAATCTTATTAAAATTAGAACAATATTCATTATACTATTTTATTAAATTAATTCAAACCAAATTGATTTAATAATAAACGCCAATTAAAAAGTTCAATTTAGTCAACTCAAAATACAATTATCTCATTAAACCAAATTAAATTAGTTCTTCCTTTATATTAATTAATAATATGATTAATTTAAATAATTCCATTTAATTATTTTTTTAAACAATTGTTCAAATCTTAACCGTTAAGTTAATTTAAGCACATTTGCTTATAAACCTGATTAAACCGTTAGGTTTATTTCTGTCAATTTAAACCATTCGTTTCAGCTAAATTAAACAAGCGTTTAATTTAACCGAAAAATTCAGTTGATTCCATCTACGTCCAGTCCTATTCCATGACTTTGTGCCCTTCAAGATATTTCCAATGCTTCATGTTCTATCCAATTATGTTGTCATAACACAAAGTTATCAATATTTAAAGTTTATACAATTAAATTACCAAACTAATTTCCTTAATCACTTTTGTGTAAATTTATCACAATATAATTAAGATGGTTTGAATCCTTTTATTTCGTTCACTGCTATTACCAATTTCAATACCCTAACATGGTTTTAAATAAGTTATTTAACTTTTAAATTAGGGTTTTGAAATATTAATTGCTTTATTTAACAAATAATAGGGCAATGCATTACACTATTTTGAGACCACTGGCCTGATTTCTTTGGTCCACTTTTAAATAAAAGAAATTAATCAACTTCCTAAATTATCTTTAATTAATCGATTATAATATTAATATTTACATTGTTTTGGTTCTAGGAAGGACGCGACCTTGTTCGAAATTTGTCCCTTCCTCTTACGTGAATGGTTCTTCCTAGGTTTTCATATATTGCTTCAAATTGATACCAGGCCCACCAACCCACTTTTGTCCTTTATGCATGAAAACACCGGGTGGCAAAACAATTCCTACTGCCTGCTCTTTCTAATAAAACATGCTGCCTTACTGACTCCAGACGATCATCGGAGATTGCTGCATCTTTACCTCAACCTCGTCGACTTCCACCCCAACCGCTAGGTCCCCACGTGCTATCGCTCATCGGTAATAGTTCCAATCCCGTTGCCGCTTCGTGGAAAGATTCCGATCAATACAAAACCCCATACCCGATCATAGTCGACCACTTCGAAGATCTCGTGGAGTTGAAGAACTTTGCTGTTGAAGATTTCTTGTTTTAATGAGTAAATTTGAAAATAAGGTGGAAGGAAGAATCAAGCATTCTCGTTCGTTCATTGAAATGGTGGCGGCAGAAAGATTCATTGACCACGCATTATAGTTTTGACTGCAGAATAAGGGTTTGCAAGTCACGTTATATAGAATGAGAGAATTTGGGCATAAAATAATAATATTTTATTACATGAACTTACCTATGAGGAACTGCCTTAAAACATCTACAAACAATCTCCGATTTTTCGATAAAAAATGCTAATCCTAGCGTAAAAATATATTCCAAACCCAATGGGGCAGGTTTCGTTGAATTCCGAGGTCGTTTATGAAAAGTCCTTTATAATTATCGTTGAAAATTCAAGCGTTTATAATTCCTATAATTACAAAAAAAATCAAAAAAATCGAAACCTTGACATTTTACTAGACCTCTTCCTTACGGATCCAATGAAATTTGTTTCAGTAAATTTGGAGTTTGTTTTGCTAGTCGTTTATTCATTAAAAGTTACCCGTCTAAATTGACCAAAACAATATAAATGATAAATGCGTTTATCATTGCCACAATCAAACGGTAAGTCCGATTGACATGAAAATTGAAATCATATAATAATTAATTAATACGAATCCATTGGCAATAGTTTCATCGAATTCCGAGATTACACTATTTTTATACGCACCACAATGCTATTTTGGACACCAAATTACCGGGTCTTCAAAAATAACAAATTATATATCTATCTTGACTCTAAACATTGATATGAACTCAATAGAGTTGGTTTCATGAATAAATTCGATCGTCTACTCAAGTTACACTCAAATACCCCTCGATTAAATTAAATTAATATAACTACGCATTATAGGATATGACTGGGAGTTTACGACTGTCGTTGTCACATACGACATTAGTTTGCCACGAATTTTAATACCATACAATAATTTAACATTACAGTTCCAATGAAACTAATTTCTTTGAAAATTGAGCCCATTTGCAAAATCACTCTTTTAAAGGCCAATAATAATATTAATAAAATATTATAAAATTTCGGAATAATCAATTAAAATAATAATAAATTATTATTATAAATACCCAACTGGAAATATCATATACCTTCAAATATAATTTATAAAACTCAATATTATCATTTTTGAGTTAAGAAAATATCTAAATTATATTAAAACTCTTTTATATTATTTAATAAATATTACATTTTAATAACGATTTCCATAGCAATTATTTTAAAATTTGAATTGTACATAACTAACAATCTATAACACGAAATCTGAATTTTTCTCTTTCATATGAAAATTATAATCAACAAGATTCCAATGTTTCTTGTTTCACCGAAATCCGACTTAAAATGGATTCTGCATATTCAATTGAAGCTCAAAACTCAATATTACGAACTACCGCGTCATTAGTATCTCATTTTTTAAATTATATATAAACGTATCTTTCAAGCTTCGTTTATTAAAGGAATTAAATATTAATATCCACTAATGTTCCTAATATAATTTTTAAAATAATAAATTAAATTAAATATTGACTAACGAAAATACGGGACATTACCTTCTTCCCTGCTTAATAGAATTTTGTCCCCTAAATTATTAATGTAAGAAAAATGTCACAAACCAGTAGATTTTTAAAATCCGGTTTATTTTAAATCGAAAACTAATTTATTATGGTAAATTAAATTTTCAAAAATATTGAAAAATTTCTAACACCTTAAATTTCTGGAAAAATTAGGCAGAGTCTCCCTTGTACGGAGTGACATCTGCGATATCGCATAAACAAATAATTTATATACATCGACCCACATGGTCAAAAAATAAAAATCAAAACCCATAATTTTATATTTTCGTGTAGGCGTACCTTTTACGAGAGCTATTGAGCATATTACTCAATTTATGTGCAGTTTACGCAACCAAACTCAAATATCATAGCCATTTGGCACCTATACTTAACTTAATTCAATATGTGAGTAACAATTCCATGAAATTCTTAAATAATATTTCACTAATCAACAAATATAAAAACATGAATTCTAAAATCAAACAGTAGCATAAACTCATTTTCAAATACTGGGTTAAATCATAAATTTCAATTCATTTGCAAATACAAGGTTAAATCATTAATTTTAATGCATATGCAATATCAATCCAGTTTATAATAGTGGAATTTATTTTCCAATTCATTCATCTTCTTATTAAACTATTGATGAATTTGATTCGACTAATCTAACAAACAATCAACAATCACTCAACAACTAGTACACAACCAAATCAATCAAATAATTAAATTTACATTCAATATTAACATTTTCTTTAGGTTTCACATATTTGAACATCAATTGAATAATATCTGATTGATTTCTAATTAATTATTATTCATTCAATTCCAAAATTCCAGATCAATTTTATTTAATTCCAATATCATTCTTAATTTTAATTCCACTTAACCAAGTTAAGCTTTTGTTCAAATTTTTAATCAAAATTGAATCTTACTCAAAACAATCAAACATATCAAACACACCAATATTTAATATAACTATCTCTTTTCTATACAAAAATATAATTTGGGTAAAATTATTTCATTTATCCTCTTTACAAAACAATAATGTATCCATTACCAGTTTAGTGCTTCTCAACACTTGGACTGATCAAATAACACAATACAGAACATTTGTATATAAAATTTACAAATGCGCTCTCATATATATACACTCAAACTCAATCTAGTATTTTACTAATCCCATCTCTATCGAGTTATACCACAGAGCCAAGGTCATTACTAAGCCAATAGCTCTGATACCACTATAATGAACCATAGATTTCGACCCTGAAAATCAACACAACAACACCATGTCGACTATTCAAGCACCGAAAACACTGGAACATTATTAGAAAGAAGTTAGAGGGTTGGATAAGAAAGAAAGAAATATTAGAATAGAAGAATAAGAAGAACCAACACAAACAGAGTCTCACATCGCAGCGAAACAAAATATAATGTAGGAAAAAATCTTTATAGAGAGCTTTAAATAAAACTTACAATCATCAGAGTACATCAACACATCTCGACAGTTATATTAATGTGTCCTCATATACAACACACAACAGAACAAATACTAGATATCATACGTCTGAACACCTCCAGCTAATCTCTGAACTTCATAACATCAGATAATCAGAACCTGTACAACAAGGTTTAATCTGATCATTACAAACGACGAGTCAGTCTGGTGAACCAGAGCGATAAAAACACACTAAGTTTAAAGGTGTCACACACTTGGTTTTTAAAGTCCATAATCTTTTCGAAAGCAAAGGATAATCATAAGACCAAATCCACATATAAATACAGATGGTTTTTACCTTACGATAACCTAAAACAGTTTTTAAATCAATATCTTTTCTGATATTATAATAGTGTCTAAATACAAATAAATATCAATCTAGCAGAATGCTTGCATCTCACAATCTACATACATAATATATAATCAAAACCACGGGCGCTTATTGGAGAATGGATTTCCTAGCAGGGTGTGGGACCACCTTTCGGACAATGTACCTCTGGAGAAAAATACATTGTGGTTCAACAAGAACATCGTGCAACCCATGCTAAACATGACCGACCCCTCACTTCAGTTAAGAGTACCGAATATATCATTACCACAATTGGGAGCCAGCCAACCAAACTGATAGTATACATATAAAAATAAAAGGGACAATCGAAGGCATTTAAATTCACCAGATCAGGTAATGATATAACCTTTTGATGGGTGCGAACCACATAGCCATGCGACCTACCCGATTTTAACCATTTCCTGGTTGATGAGGCTAGAGGTTAATCTTATCCTTCCGTACAACATGTCTTCATTCACTTTGAATGCCTCATCGTCAAATCCATTGGAAATCATTAATTGACAACCATAAAAATACACAAGTTGATGGAAGAATGTACACTTCTCTGCGATCAACTTGGTACGTTTGAAGAAATCAATGTAGGAGACCCCTTTGGAAATACTCTGTTAGACACCCATCCATACAAGTCATCCAAAAATAGGATAAACTGAAGGCACCCTCCTACCACATCCTGTATAGGTATCACCCCAAGTATTAGTAGAGAATAGTCCTTGCAATCCGCAGATTCCAATCACGAAAGAATCCCAAGTCAAAATATCTCCGGCCGCTAAACCAGAGAAATTCAACCAGTGGTTCTTCTGCGAAGATCCACAATCTTCAATGCTCCATATTCAATCAACATCTTTCATGTGTTTGCTGTTCGGAATGATTTTCGAATATAAATTCGATCCCGGTCGTTCCATACCAACAATCGTATTGGTCAAATTTGATAGTCAGTTATTTAACTATCAAATAAATAATCATGAGAATGAAACGAGTTACTGGTTTAGTACTCGACATTACTTGCCCTTTTTAATTAAACATCTGTTAATTATATTCTTTAAATCTTCCAATATTTGATGCAATTTTTTTATATGCATTTACAAACAATTTTCAATACAGTTCAATATTTGATACAATTTGGTTATATGTATCGTTCTTCCACATAATAGTCTTATTAGATAACAAATAATCATACAACACAACCATCAATCAATTAGTGAATTAACATTTCAAATTCATAATTTGGATACATATACAGAAAATCATGTTTTTGATGCAAATTCACTACAAGTAAATCTATCTAATTTTGGTTCTCACACCAGTCAATTGGAAATATATACAAATCCCACTTTCGAAACTCGAATATAAATGCTGATGATGTACGTACTATAACGATCATCAGAACCATCTCCGGACGGCTAGATTGTGATTTTATATCTACCCAGTATATTAAAACTTCGAATATATGTTTGCAAGGCGTATATGCAAAATCTTTATATATTGTATTGTCCAAACCAATTTAAAATAAATATTCAAATGCATATAATATGATTTAAATTTTCAAAACAAAGCTTGTTTTCATTTTTATTTTAAAAAAACTACTCTTCACACTCGTTCTAGGATACTACTGATCCTATCTCTAACGAGTCATTCTTATTGGATATTGCTAATTCAATCTCTGATGAATTCTTTCATTTGGTTCTAACGTGTCTTGTTCTCGAGCTCTATAAACCAAAGCTCTGATACCAAATGTAGCAACCTGACCTTCCTCGCCTCCGAAGAGAAGAGAAAGAACGAATTGTTTGAGGACAAGACGAATCAGAACACAAATAGAAGAACATTTCATTGCTTATTACAACAATTTCCATCAGAGCACAAGAATATATAGAATATGAACAAATAATATACATTTGATAAATATCGGAGATTTACAAATTACAATGCAGCGGAAAATAATACAAAAACACAACTGAAAGAGATACATGGATACAGAGCTTTCCGAATATCATTCCAGTTGTAAACCAGTATCCTGTGATTACAAATCTACAAAATCAAAACTACTAGCTGCCCTTGTGGAAAATAGGGGCACCCAGAGTTTAGGTTAAAGCAATAAACTCCAGGTCAGTCATGTGACTGGTGTGAGAACTAAAACAGTTATTTAAAGCTTTACTTTAAAATATAGAAAATCAAGGGACCACGTCGTATAACACGGAACGGGTTTCCTCTCAAGAATACCAGTGCATAAAACAAATAGTGCAATTCTTTTTGGGAAAATGAAGCCATTATAGGACCCAGGTCCCATCACATAATGCAACGCAAGCCGAAGGATAGGGTTTTCCCTTATAATAGCCAAACATGCTTGGCACATTTAAAATAAATCATTTGATACTATTATAAGTTTATATTGTATAAAACAACTTCAAATATAAATGTATCAATCATAGGCGGCATGGGTACCATCTATCATGTCGCCAATACTAGGCTCTACAATCAAAACCAAAATGTCACGTATTAGAAATTGGATTTCCGTCACGAGTCGAGGCAAGGGATATACTCCTCGCCGGCTACAAGACACTCTAGCAAATGCCTCAGGATCACCCGCAGAAGACACTTGGAATCGGTTGGGTCGGTCCTTCCTTACGTTTGAGGATTAGTTATTCCTGAACACACGTTTTTCGTTCCGATCAGACCCATCCATCGGCTCCGTAGAGACCGATATCCAAGGCGGCTCGCATTCGAACAACCGCGTAGGTAAAAATAATATAAATGTCAGGGCTGGTAAGACGCTGACACCACCCATAGCTAGAAAAAACGTCGTGTTCTCCCTATGGTCCCTATCCCGTTTTTGACTCATACCGAGGTGTGAGGCTCACGAATTAATGCTATACACAAAGCGGCGCTATATCAAAGCTATGCTTTGATCATTAACCACATGATTTTGCTTTTCAACAGAAGCCTTGATCACTGCATCTCAGCATGCCACACAGACAATTCATGCCATGCGACTGATGTCTATCGATATATAACCTCTGAGCTCGTACGTCTCAGAGAAAGGCGTTAACCAAGAGAATAAATTCTCCGCCTCCAAACAGATATATATTTATTAGAAATCATTCAACACAGAATAAAATCCAATGTCATACACACTTCCATTTACAAGTCCGTTCTGGGTCTGAACGAAATTGAAGGCATCTTATTCCTCGTCCCATATGTCCAATACAGGAGAGAGGTCCTCGCATATTCGGTAGATCTCCAAGTACGTCTGGACGATCACCACTTATTACCTCGTCTTGGGTGTACAAGACAATCAAGACAACTGTAATCATCCAAACAATGTGAAGACCTCCGGTCTTCAACCACCGTCTTTATCATCGACTTATCATCGAATCAGTTATTCGGAATGGGTATAAACCCGGCCTTTCCGAATAACTCGCGTATATTATAAACAAGTGCTACACAAACACAACATACGCCTCATCCCAATCCAGAATATTACATTATTTAAATATTCACATCTTTAGGGATTTGTTCCCATTAATTTTATGAAAGATAAATTCTTTAAAATTTATTCTTCAATCTTCCTTTGGATATCAATTCAAACCAAACTAAGGTTTTCCAAATTAGTCGGGATTAGCGCACCTTACCGAAGTAACCATTTATTTAATTTCCCAACCGCAACCTATTCATACCATGGAGCAAAACTGGTATTACCCGATAACTAACACCACGGTGTTATCGGTAAAATTAATTACCATTTCCCGTTCAAATCTAATTAAAGATTTAACTATCGCTAGGAGCAAAATTGGTGATACTCCATTCTCGATCATTTCCCAAATTTGATAATTTAAATTATCACATTCCCTTTTTCAGTCTATTTAAAGATTCATCAAAATTCCACTTAGTTTTAATCTTCCTAAAATCAATATGAATGATTATTTAACTTTGGAAACACAAACATGCCGCATCGACAATCTACACCGTACTATTGATATCCACCGATATATAACCTCTGAGCTCGTACGTCTCAGAGAAGGGTGTTAAGCAAGAGAATAAATTCTCCGCCACCAAACAGATATATATTTAGCAGAGATCAACAATACAGTTCGAAATACAATGACAGACGTGTAATCCTGCCTTTAACTGGATTAATGAACTAATGTCATTTAAAACACAGTTCATGATAAACCCAAATCACATTTTATTAATTATGGAATCTTCACGGAAAAACAAATCAATATATAATCGATATAAATTTCTGTATCCGACTAATAATATAAATGGAATAATGGCAAAGCCTTTTAAATTCCATATGTATTAACAGTCTTCCTCCACAGAAGTTCACTTCGATTTTTTCAAATAGAATTCCATTCGATTCCAATTTAATATATTAAATTGGAAACTTTACTTTGGAAATTTCCCGTTAAATCTTAATAAAAAGATTTATAAATTCCAAATCACATTTCACGGTCAATCGGGTTAAAGAACGAATGTAGTTAAAAAAACACAGTTCACAATAAACCCAATTCACATTCCATTTTTAATCAGGTTAAAAAAACAAGTGTTATTTAAAACACCATAAACCCAAAAATCCAATTTAAATTCAATTCCAATTAAATATTAATTAACTGGAAAATTTCACTAAATCAAAAGATTTATTCTTTTCTCAACTGGGTTTAAGAACAATGTTAATGAAGACACCATTCACGACAAACCCAAATCCCATTTGATATTAAATACAAGGCTCTAAATAGAAAATATATCGGCATATATTCAATATCAAATTCTGAAATCAACAAATATCGTATTGGAATAACGATATATATATCTTCCAAATTCCTCCACAATATCCGTATAATCAAGGAGTCCCATATTGAAATATTCCGAAGATAATTTTGATTCAAATCCATTCCAATTCATATAATGGATATTCTGGTTATTTTTAAAACCATTTCAAATCCAATTTATTTATTTAAAAATATTGGATTATAATTCTAGTTCATAGCTAGTTCATTTCGATAAAATATATTTTTATCTTTTCAAATATGGAATTTTTCCTCGAATTACTTTCCAAATCATTTATTATGATTTTATACAAATTATTCATATTTTTAACAATTTTATCAAGGCCCTTACAGTCGATTTCCATAAACGGTCGTCGAACTGCACTTACAGTAACCTTTTCCAAATTTAATTTGGACATGATTCTAAATCCAAAAACTAGATTTCAAATCTCTCATATTCGTTAGAAAGATCTTTTCGATACGAACCCAACGGTTCCGGTTTTAGGGGAATCCGATGGTCGGATCTCCCATTATATCCGTTCGAAGTCAATGGTCGAAATTCGCGAACTACCGCGGCGTAGTGCGTTCTATTCAGGCCATTATATATGTAATATATATATTATAAATATTTCGCCGATTTCCAATTAAAACGTATTTTATAAATCGTTTTAAATTCGTTTTCAAAATGATTTCAACTTCATATTCAATTTCAAATTAAAATTGAATATTCTATATCATCTATATATAAACGATAGTATTTTCAAAACATTAAATTTTGAAATCATTTCCTTTTCGATATAACTATCGTTCACGTCAAAAATGGCGTTAATCTAATGAACAAGGCTTTATATATTTAAACCTAGTCGTGTCCATCCCAAATTGGACATCAAAATCAGATTTTGATCTTTTACTAAATATTATTTTAAAATATTCATTATTTTAAAATATTCATTATTTTAAAATATTTATTCTTTCTGAACTGGAATCAGACATAGTCAATTACCATATAATTTGATTATATGGATTTCATACACATATGTACACAACAATAATCAAACACAGTCAACCACCATCCAAAGTGCATTCAACATTGCATAAGCATTAAATATAAATATTCAACGCTTACAACAGTCTGTCAATCAATCGATCGACATACCGCTAATTATTGGGACTAGTGTATGTCATATATCATCCCAATACCCGTATGGGTTTTCAATCAACAAATAATGAATTTTATTTGTGCAGTTAGGCGATGTGTAAAATTTATCGTCCCAATCAATATCAGCCAAATGTGTGTACATAAGAAAATCATCCGATTTGTAAATGAATATTTATTCTATTCGTATACACTTTAAAAAAAATATTTTTAACTACACAATATTTATTTCAACATATGAATATTTTATTTATTCCATTCCACATCACGATCAATTTTCACAACACAATCAAACAAACAAACAAGTCGTCCATGGTCTGTGGACGATGAGTGTCGGGTGCTGCTAAGCACCGTCTGCATCCTAGTATATATTTTAACTAGAAATAAAATTGAATTGAGAAGTTCTCACCTTTGGGTTCCACTCCTCCATTCCTTATTTCTTGTAGCGAACTGGGATTTTCGACTCCGAAAATCAACACAAAACTACCATTTTGACTATTCAGACATCAGAAATACCTGATCATTAATAGAAAGAAGTTAGAGGGTGAGAATAGATAAGATAGAAAATTAGAATAGAAGAAGAAGAAGATCACTACGGAACATAATCAGAGTACTACGAATTCCACAACGGAATGAATTATATATAATACATAACATAACTTTACAATAAAACAATATAATGACATTATCAGAGTACAACACTTACACACAACGGAAATAACAATAGCTATATAATCCTGAAGCCTCCTGCTTCAAGCTCCTCCAAGTATATCTGTAAAGACCTGAACTACTTGACTGCCCGTACAAATTTAGGCACCCAAGAGTTTAGGGAAAATAAAATAAAATGAACTCTGGGTCAGTCATGGTACTGGTGTGAGTAAACTCAAATCATTGGTTTAACTTTTAAAAATCCTTTTCAAAAGAAAAGATAATCGTAAGACCAATCCACACATAAACACGGACGGTTTTTACCTTACGATAACCCAAAACAATTTTTGAATCAATACTTCTCTGATATTATAATAATGTCTAATCAAAAGTAATTAGAATCTAGTAGAGCGCTTGCATCTCACGTTCCACATATATAGTATACAAACAAAACCGCGGGCGCTTATTGGAGATTGGATTCCAACTATGACAAGGTATGGGACCACCTGCCGATAGTGTATCTCTAGAGGCAAATACATTGGGTTCAACAAGAACGTTTTGCAACCCGGCCCACACATGACCGACCACTCATTTCGCTTGAGTGTATCGAATGTTTATTACTAACGGTTGGGAGCTACCCACCGTTTCCCGAAAAGGGACAGCATCAGAATATATAAAAGAATGAAAAAGATTTTCTCTAGATAGGTGATATACACCCTAATGGGGGCGACCCACTTAGCTATGCTGCCTGCCCGATTTCTACCATTTCCCGGTTGATGAGGCTTGAGGTCATAATGTATCTTTTGACAGATCATACATTCATTTACTTTGAATGCCACATCGTCATACCCGCCAAATCACAAATTGATTTCCCCAAAAATACATCGGGTATAAAGCTAAGAGAAACGAATTCCTCCGCCACCAAATGTAAGTACGTTTGAAGAGATCAACTTACGCGATCCGTTAGATATACTTTGTCAGACATTCATCCATTCACGTTGTCCTGGGACTGGGCAAACCAAAGGCACTATTCTGTAAATAGGATAGCCCTTGCACAACTCCATCTTCAATGATTTTCATCATGTTTGATCGCAACGCTATCATCCATACATAGTGGTTTTCAGATAATGATTCTGATCCCGGTCTCTCCGTATTGACGATGGAAAAATGGTCAAAAACTTTGATAGTCGGTGATTTAACTATCAAAGAAAAATAGGTGTACAACCAACGATCTTATTTCTAGATAGAAATTCGATCGATCAATCATCATCCAAAACTTCTCTCTTTTAATTTAATTAATCATTTATTTATTCATTTCCAATTTTTATATATTCAACATTTCTTCTTTTCTAAATTTAGGAAATATACATCATCAATTATTGGAAAACATTTCCATCTATGTTTCACGTATCACTGTAAATTCCAGTATTCGTTCTCATCAACATTTCATTTTCTATGATTAGAAAATATCTCTGATTATATTTGGAAAATGTTTCCAAAATTTATTCATTTGATTTAAACATATGTTTAAATAAAACATCACTAAGCCAATTCAAACCATTACACTCATTAACTAAATTCACTAAATCAACCTTCACTATCGAACCTTACCTATCCCTGAGTTAAAAACGAAGTCAATCAAGTTGGGGTATAATTACCTCTCAGACTGTAACTGAACAACATTTCTAACCTCGAAATAGACAAAGTTCACCTTTTAAATCTTTAACTACTTCCTTATGTAACTCGTATTCTGTTTATGAATTTCCTTCTTTATTTAAATAATTGATTTTAACTATAGCGTTATAATTCCTTTCTTCTTAAATATCCAACTTCAAAATGTAACTTTTATTTCTTAATTTAACTAAATAACTAAACCACTAATTTATTAATAAATAAATAAACCTTGATTAAACCGGAAAGCAAACATTACTTTCCCGAATTCGGTATAATCGAATTCATTGTATAATTCTGTTTTTCGAATAATTCTATTCGATAGCTCCTTTTCGAATACACTATGTTCGATAACTCTTTCTTCGAATAACTATATTCGAAAATCTCTCTTCGAATGATTTGCATTCGATTAACTCTCTACGAATGATTTACATTCGATTAACCTGCTTTCGAATGAACTATATTCGATTAACTCCTTTAATTTTATTCGAATAAACTAGTTTGAAAAACTCCTTTAATTCTATTCAAATAAATTATTTCGAATAACTTCTTTGGATTAACTCATTTGGATTAACTAGGTTTGATTAACTCATTTTGACTAACTCAACTCGATTAGCCTAACTTGAGTAACATTACTTGTTTAACTCAACTTATTTAAGTCAACTTATTTACTCCTATCTAATAACTAATATTCGATTAATTTATATTCGAATAACTATGTCTGTTTTAGCTTTATTTCGAATGGCTAATATTCGATTTAACTCCATTCGCTTGACTCTAAATCGCAGCGATCACAATGGTTACGCCTGATTCTATCAGGAAAACATCTGACCGTCGTACGCTATCTGCAGCCCTGCGAATTATGCTAGCAGTCATACGAAATGGCAACTCATCCTGAATAACTATGTTTGACTAACTCTATCTCAAATAACTATATTCGATCAACTCTAATCGAATAACTAATATTCAATTTATCCTAATTCGATTATCTATGTTCAGTTAACTCTAATTCGATTAATTCTAACTCTAATCGATTTACTCTAACTGATTAACTCTTCGTCCATATCCAGTTTCAAATATCGATGTTGAAATCGACTTTTACTTCTCTATATAAGTATTGACATATATATCCTATTTATCCAATGATAAACATTTTATTTAATTTATAAAATTATTTATAAACTTATCTTCTCAATCTATCTGTCAGAATAGATTCTATTTAAAATCTTTGCTTTAAATCCATATCATATTATACCCGTGTGCGAAGCACGGGTCTAAACCTTTCAAATGTAAAATTCTCCTTTTCTACAATTCTAGTCACTTTTCAAGTATTTTCTTTTATAATCTATTTATTTACAAAATAAATCCCTTTTTGATAATTCTATCTATTTTACAAAATATTTCTATTTATAAAATCTATTGATTTTAGAAGTAATTCCTTTGATAATCTAATTATTCCTTTTCTATTTATTTCACATATTTCCTCTTCCTATTCTACTTATTTTTCAAATAAATATTCCTTTTCAACTCTATAAATAGTTTACAAATACTTCCTTTTCAATTCTATTTGTAAGTATTTTACAAATATTTCCCTTTAATTCTATCTACTTGATCAACAAATAAGTATTTCTTTTTAACCAATTTATTTTCTAAATAAATGGTTTTCTTTTTATAAAATCTTTGATTTTATAAATATTTCTTTTCCAATATGACATTGAAAATTTTCTTTTTAACATTCCAGTATTCCTTATGGTATTTAATGCACCATATAACAATGATCGACATCATTCAACCATACAAAATCAACAACAGATTTCATATCACATCATATAACACAATATATGAAAAAACAGTAAAACAAATGTTAAGGAACCCAGTTGGGTCCCTCCGACCTGTTTCCCTACATCCACAGACGTTAAGCAATAAAATCAACATCAAATTCATTTTACTATGAAATATTCTGCTAAATAGAATCAATATTTGAATAACGATTTATATCTATATCGTTATCTGTATTTTCAATCAACTGGCTAGGAGTTCAACAAAACAGCCAACACACAGCAAAGAACCATTATTTATCATTTTAAAAAATGCGTTTTAAAAATATAACTGAGAAGAGTTAGTGAGTTTTACTCACCTTAGATGGTTTATCATTAAATACCGATGATTGGTTATTGATTTGATTTAGGCGTTTAATTCCACTATAAATCCAAATGAGCTCTAATTCACCCCCGGTCAGTTCTCTGTTGTAGCCACCGTCCATACGATCCCATCGGATCTTGTTTCGCTGAATTTCGTTCACGTACGACAAAGTTATGACTTATACAAGTTAATGTACATTTTAAAATTAAATAAAACTTAAATTTTTATTTTTAAAAAGGCCTTAACCTTTCATTCTTTCCTTCCAGCCCATTTAAACCAGACGGCCCACCAAACTTCTCCTTCCCCGTTGGAAAAATCAAGACCCCAGCTTATTTCCATTTCTGATCCTTCAATCCTCAAATGCTCCTCTGATTCTCTCCTCGAATTCAAAAGCTAAGATCACCATAATGCTCCTATTCCCGAACTCCTTCTCTTCCACCAACTTTCCATCAACTCGCACGCCCAAGAGAAATCCGACATCGACTGGTTTTTTGGTCTGTACAGTAATTCCAGCGACGAACTTTAGAATGGAATCCACCAAAAAACATCCACCAAGTTGCGAAACTACACGCTAAAACCAAACAAAAACCTTTAAATCCTGATCGATCCTCCCCACACCACAAAATCCCAAACCCTAACTTTTCTCGATAACCCGCAAGCCAGAAAAATCCCATCGAGTTCAACATAAAGCATGTAGGATCGAAGAGCAACACTTCAGGAACTCAAAGAAATTCATCCCATGATTTATAGAATTTTCTTCTGATTTCTTTTGATTTTTCCAGTAACGATTTTTATGTTGATGGCGGCGGTGGAAAATGATTTTGACCATCGAGAAAAGGTTTAGGGTTAGGAAGAACTATAAGGTATTTATAATTAGTTTTTATATTTTTTATTCTATTTTTATATTAATATTTAAGCTATCGCTGCTTATATTTATGTTTAGAAATCCCTGTGATCCCATACATACCCGAAAATCACGGAAATGGATATGCAACTACATTTTGACATTGCGGTCCCAACGAAACTAGTTTCGTCAAATTCTGACATCGTTTGCTCACATAACGTATTTTTAAAGGTCAATTTATCGATTGTTTCTCACATTAAAATTGCCCACGGCCACATACTGACTTCAAAAATTACGAAAATTGAAATCTAACAATAATTTAATATTGCGGATCCAACAAAATTAGTTTCATCAAATTCTGACTTCGTTTGCAAAACTAGCTATTTTTAAAGCCCTAAATAGACCATTTAAATATATAAATATATTTAAAAACATTTAAATTAAATAAAAATAATTTAATATTATCGTATTTATTCACACTAGAAAATTATACATCTCCCATTTGAATTTATAGCTCGATATTTCAAAGCTCCCAGTTATATCGATATTCGATAAATATATATATAACCCTTTAATAATATAAATATATATATTTATAAATTTCAAAGGAATTCCATGGCGAGTTTTCTAAAATTTGGTTTGGACATAACTCAAAATCTATACAATGAAATCCCGATTTTTCTCTTCCACTAGAAAAATATACTTCACCAGCTCCTAGCGTTTCTTGCTTCACAGAAATCCGATTTAAAATGTACCGTGTACTTCCAGTTGAAGTTCTGATCGCCAAATAGCGAACTGCCATGCTATTTCGAGCTCGATTATAATTATATTATAATTATACATTCAAACTGCCGTTCAAATAATATATTCGTTATTCTAATTCAATTCTAAACTGAATTAAATATCACAGATGATCCAATTCACAATATTTTGTGAATTCCACTATTTCTGATTATTTCAGAAATTAAATATATTATTATATTATTTATTTTAATTAAATATTCAATATCGTTTAATTCTGTTCATTTTGAATAACCAAACCATTATCTAAATAATTAAATAAATTATTTATATACCGTAAAAATATGGGTCGTTACCTTCTTCCCCCCTTAAATAATTTCGTCCTTGAAATTGCTAAGGCAGAGAACAAACCCTATTGACTAGTATACATTTATTTGTTTACTTACCAACCTTAATTTCAACCGAACCAATTTAATTTCAATTAAAATATTAATTGATTCTTATCCTCGAAAATTTTCTAAAATCCTGAAAATTTTCTAACATCCGAAATTTTCAAAAAATTTTGCCAGCACCTTCTTTGTACCGGTCAATAGATAAAACCCCAACTCGCCTCTCTAGGCCCTTTCCTTTCAAAAATAAAATCAAAAAGCCAAGCGGCTTGCCGAATCGGCACATAAAACCTCATATGGAATTTTAAACATGTACCTTTTTGTCGGGTATATCATTATATCCTTTCCATCTGCTACCCTGTCAGCATATACAAATGCATCCCCAAACAAAATTCCAATCATATCCTCAAAACCAAATCATTCAAGTCTCCAAGCCAAATTCCATTTCAAACGAAAGTTCCACCCTTGATTCCCACTCCTAACTCACCAATCAATACCATTTCAGATTCCTATCTCACAACTCAAAAATCTGATTCTAATTAAATTTCCAGTTGATTAGTTTCAATTCAATTCATATTTGCTTTCACAAATTCCTTTAATTTGTTTTTAATTCATATTATCTTCCTGGGATTTTAAAAAGTTTAGTTTTTCTAAAATAAATTATTCCCTTTCGGGATTCAAAACAACTTCCTTTTCCCAAAACAATTCGAAAACAAAATCTTCGGTAGTAATTCGTCACTTATAACTCGAAAATGAACACTGATGACGTGGCCAGTATCATCAGAGTTATTTCCCAGCTACGAAAGTGAGTTCAATACTATATCACTTATCAAACCATATTTAAACATTTTCATTTTGAAATTCATTTCAAAATACCATTCACAATGCTTGTAAACAATTTAAAATCTCCCAGGATTTTAAAATTTTCTTATTCTTAACTCAAATCCACTTACAAACACTTCTCCCAGTTTTCAGAATTTTAATTCCAATTCTAATTTAATCTAGATTTAATTAACCTGCTTTTAAATTATACGAACTCAAATTGGTTATTTATATAACCGTTTCAATTATAATCAACCAACATATCCAATATATGATCATAATCCCAAGATATACCCTTCTTTTATATCAAAATATATTTTGGGTAAAATTATTTCATTTACCCGTTTTCAAAACATACTGTATTGGTTTATCGTACTTGAGTGTTTGGTAACTTCTATCGATACAGTGGATCAAACTGATCGACCAGAATTCACAAAATACTCAATCAATAAATCTCCACAATATAAAATCATTTTTATAAAATCTACAAATACGTTCACTCGTATATATACACTCAAACTCAATCTAGGGTATTATTAACCCTATCTCTACTGAGTCATGTCACAGAGCCAAGGTAATCACTTAACCTTAAGCTTTGATACCACTGTAACGAACTGGAATTTTCGACTCCGAAAATCAACAAAAACTACCATGTTGACTATTCAGACATCAGAAATACTTGATCATTAATAGAAAGAAGTTAGAGGGTGAGAATAGATAAGATAGAAAATTAGAATAGAAGAAGAAGATCACTACAGAACAGAATCAGAGTACTACAAATCTCACAGTGGAACGAATAAGATATAATACATAACATAACTTTACAATAAAATTGTATAATGACATTATCAGAGTACAACACTTACACACAGCGGAAATAACAATAGCTATATAATCCTGAAGCCTCCTGCTTCAAGTTCCTCTAAGTATATCTGTAAAGACCTGAACTACTTGACTGCCCGTACAAATTTGGGAACCCAAGGGTTTAGGGAAAACAAAACAAAATAAACTCTGGGTCAGTCATGGGACTGGTGTGAGTAAACTCAAATCATTTGGTTTAACTTTTAAAAATCCTTTTCAAAAGAGAAGATAATCATAAGACCAATTCACATATGAACACGAACGGTTTTTACCTTACGATAACCCAAAACAGTTTTTAAAATTAATACTTCTCTGATATTATAATAATGTCTAATCACAAGTAATTAGAATCTAGCAGAACGCTTGCATCCCATGTTCCACATATATAGTATTAAAACAAAACCGCGGGCGCTTATTGGAGGTTGGATTCCAACTATGACAAGGTATGGGACTACCTGCCAATAGTGTATCTCTAGGGGCAAACACACTGGGTTTAACAAGAACGTCTTGCAACCCGACCCACACATGACCGACCACTCATTTCGCTTGAGTGTATCGAATGTATATCACCAACGGTTGGGAGCTACCCACCGTTTCCCGAAAAGGGCAACATCGATAATAGATAAAAGAATGAAATGGATTTTCTCTAGATAGGTGATATACACCCTAATGGGAGCGACTCACTTAGCCATTCTGGCTGCCCGATCTCTGTCATTACCCGGTTGATGAGGCTTGAGGTCATAATGTATCTTTTGACAGATCATACATTCATTTACTTTAAATGCCACATCGTCATACCCGCCAAATCACAAATTGATTTCCCCAAAAATACCTCGGTTATAAAGCTAAGAGAAACAAATTCCTCCACAACCAAACGTAAGTACGTTTGAAGAGATCAACTTACGCGATCCGTTAGATATACTTTGTCAGACATTCGTCCATTCACGTTGTCCTGGGGCTGGACAAACCAAAGGCACTATTCTGTAAGCAGGATAGCCCTTGCACAACTCCATCTTCAATGATTTTCATCATATTTGATCGCAACACTAACATCCATATAGAGTGGTTTTCAGATAATGATTCTGATCCCGGTCTATCCGTATTGACGACGGAAAAATGATCAAAAACTTCGATAGTCGGTGATTTAACTATCAAAGAAAAATAGGTGTACAAATAACGATCTTATTTCTAGATAGAAATTCGGTCGATCAATCATCATCCAACACTTATCTCTTTTAATTTAATTAATCATTTATTTATTCATTTCCAATTTTTATATACTCAACATTTCTTCTTTTCTAAATTTAGGAAATATACATCATCAATCATTGGAAAACATTTCCATCTCTGTTTCACGTATCACTGTCATTCCAGTATTCTTTCTCATCAACATTTCATTTTCTATGATTAGAAAATATCTCTGATTATATTTGGAAAATGTTTCCAAAATTTATTCATTTGATTTAAACAGATGTTTAAATGAAACATCACTAAGACAATTCAAACCATTACAATCATTAACTAAATTCACTAAATCAACCTTCACTATCGAACCTTGCCCATCCCTAAGTTAAAAACGGAGTCGATCAAGTTGGGGTATAATTACCTCTCAGACCTTAACTGAACAACATTTCTAACCTCGAAATGGACAAAGTTCACCTTTTAAATCTTTAAGTACTTCCTTACGTACCCTGGATTCTGTTCATGAATCTCCTTCTTTATTTAAATCATTTATTTTAACTATAGCGTTATAATTCCTTTCTTCTTAAATATCCAACTTCAAAATGTAACTTTTATTCCTTAATTTAACTAAATAACTAAACCACTAATTTATTAAGAAATAAATAAACCTTGATTAAACCGGAAAGCAAACATTACTTTCCCAAATTTGATATAATTGAATTCAGTGTATAACTCTCTTTTTCGAATAATCTCTATTCAATAGCTCCTTTTCGAATAAACTATATTCGATAACTCTTTCTTCGAATAACTATATTCAAAAAATCTATCTTCGAATGATTTACATTCGATTAACTCTCACGAATGATTTACATTCGATTAACCTCCTTTCAAATGAACTATATTCGACTAACTCCTTTAATTTTATTCGAACAAACTATTTTGAATAACTCCTTTAATTCTATTCGAATAAATTATTTCGAATAACTCCTTTGGATTAACTCATTTGGATTAACTTGGTTTGATTAACTCATTTTGACTAACTCAACTCGATTAGCTCAACTTGACTAACTTACTTGTTTAACTTGACTTATTTACTCCTATCTAATAACTAATATTCGGTTAATTTATATTCGAATAACTATGTTTGTTTTAACTTTATTTCGAATGGCTAATATTCGATTTAACCTCATTTGCTTGACTCTAGATCGCAGCGATCACAATGGTTACGCCTGATTCCCTCAGGAAAACATCCGACCGTCGTAGGCTATCTTCAGCCCTTCGAATTACGCTAGCAGTCGTATGAAATGGCAACACATCCTGAATAACTATGTTTGACTAACTCTATTTTAAATAACTATATTCGATCAAATCTAATCGAATAACTAATATTCAATTTATCCTAATTCGATTAACTATGTTCAGTTAACTCTAATTTGATTAATTCTAACTCTAATCGATTTACTCTAACTGATTAACTCTTCGTCCATATCCAGTTTCAAATATCGATGTTGAAATCGACTTTTACTTCTCTATATAAGTCTTGACTTATATATCCTATTTATCCAATGATAAACATATCATTTAGTTTATAAAATTATTTATAAACTTATCTTCTCAATCTATCTATTCGAATAGATTCTATTTAAAATCTTTGCTTTAAATCCATATCATATTATACCCGTGTGAGAAGCACGGGTCTAAACCTTTCAAATGTAAAATTCTCCTTTTCTACAATTCTAGTCACTTTTCAAGTATTTTCTTTTATAATCTATTTATTTACAAAATAAATCCCTTTTTGATAATTTTATCTATTTTATGAAATATTTTTATTTATAAAATCTATTGATTTTATAAGTAATTCCTTTGATAATCTAATTATTCCCTTTCTATTTGTTTTACATATTTCCTCTTCCTATTCTACTTATTTTTCAAATAAATATTCCTTTTCAACTCTATTTGCAAATAATTTACAAATACTTCTTTTTCAATTCTATTTGTAAATATTTTACAAATATTTCCCTTCAATTCTATCTACTTGATCAACAAATAAGTATTTATTTTTAATCTATATATTTTCTAAATAAATGGTTTTCTTTTTGTAAAATCTTTGATTTTATAAATATTTTTTCAATATGACATTGAAAATTTCCTTTTTAACATTCCAGTATTCCTTATGGTATTTAATGTACCATATAACAATGATCATCATCATTCAACCATACAAAATCAACAACATATTTCATATCACATCATGTAACACAATATATGAAAAAAAAATAGTAAAATAAATGTTGAGGAACCTAGTTGGGTCCCTCCGACCTGTTTCCATGCATCCACAGATGTTAAACAATAAAACTAACATCAATTTCATTTTATATGAAATATTCTGCTAAAAAGAATCAATATTTGATTAACGATTTATATCTATATCGTTATCTATATTTTTAATTAACTGACTAGCAGTTCAACCAAACAGCCAACACATAGCAAACAACCATTATTTATCATTTCTAAAAATACGTTATAAAAATATAACTGAGAAGAGTCAGTGAGTTTTACTCACCTTGGACGGTTTATCATTAAATAACGATGATTGGTCATTGGTTTGATTCAGGCGTTTAATTCCACCATAAATCCAAATGAGCTCTAATTCACTCCCGGTCAGTTCTATGTTGTAGCCACCATCCATACGATCCCATCGGATCCTGTTTCGCTGAATTTCGTTCACGTACGACCAAGTTATGACTTATACAAGTTAATGTACATTTTAAAATAAAATAAAACTTAAATTTTTACTTTTAAAAGGCCTTAAACTTACATTCTTTCCTTCCAGTCCATTTAAACCAGACAGCCCACCAAACTTCTCCTTCCCCGTTAGCAAACTCACGACCCTAGCTTATTTCCATTTCCGATCCTTCAATCCTCAATTGCTCCTCTGATTCTCCTCGAATTCAAAAGGTAAGATCACCGTAATGCTCCTCTTCCCGAACTCCTTCTCTTCCACCAACTTTCCATCAACTCGCACGCCTAAGAGAAACTCGACATCGACTAATTTCTTGGTCTGTACAGTGATTCTAGCGATGAACTATAAAACAGAATCCCCCAAAAACATCCACCAAGGTGCGAAACTACACGCTGAAACCAATAACAACCTTTAAATCCTGATCGATCCTCCCCACACCACAAAATCCCAAACCCTTACTTTTCTCGATAACCCGCGAGCCAGAAAAATCCCATCGAGTTCAACGTAAAGCATGTAGGATCGACGAGCAATACTTCGAGAACTCAAAGAAATTCATCCCATGATTTATAGAATTTTCCTTTGATTTCTTTTGATTTTTCCAGTAAAGATTTTTATGTTGATGGCGGCGGTGGAAAATGATTTTGACCATCGAGAAAAGGTTTAGTGTTAGGAAGAACTGTAAGGCATTTATAGGTAGTTTTTAAAAAAAAATATTTTATTTTTATATTAATATTTAAGCTATCGCTGCTTATATTTGTGTTTAACAATCCCTGTGATCCCATACAATACCCGAAAATCACGGAAATGGACACGCAACTACAGTTTGACATTGCGGTCCCAACGAAACTGGTTTTATCGAATTCCGACTCCGTTTGCTCACACAACGTATTTTTAAAGGTCAATTTATCGATTGTTTCTCACATTAAGATCGCCCACGGCCACATACTGACTTCAAAAATCATGAAAATTGAAATCTAACAATAATTTAATATTGCGGATCCAACAAAATTAGTTTCATCGAATTCTGACTTCGTTTGCCAAACTGGCTATTTTTAAAGCCCTAAATAGACCACTTAAATATATAAATATATTTAAAAACATTTAAATTAAATAAAAATAATTTAATATTATTAGATATATTCACACTAGAAAATTATACAGCTCCCGTTTGAATTTATAACTCGATATTTCAAAGCTCCCAGTTATATCGATATTCGTAATATATATAAAATCCTTTTATAATATAAATATATATTTATAAATTTCAAAGGAATTCCATAGCGACTTTTCTAAATTTTGTTTTGGACATAACTCAAAATCTGTACAATGAAATCCCGAATTTTCTCTTCCACTAGAAAAATATACTTCACCGGCTCCTAGCATTTCTTGTTTCATAGAAATCCGATTTAAAATGGACCCTGTACATCCAGTTGAAGTTCAGATTGCCAAATAGCGAACTGTCATGCCATTTCGAGCTCGATTATAATTATATTATAATTATACGTTCAAACTGCCGTTCAAATAATATATTCGTTATTCTAATTCAATTCTAAATTGAATTAAATATCACAGATGATCCAATTCACACTATTTTGTGAATTCCACTATTTCTGATCATTTCAGAAATTAAATATATTACTATACTATTATTTTAATTAAATATTCAATATTATTTAATTCTGGACTTTTTGAATAACCAAAGCATTGTTTAAATAATTAAATAAATTATTTATATACCGTAAAAATACGGTTCGTTACATTTCTGAATGGTTCAGATTTGTCCGAAATTCCAATGCCACCTTTTCCGCTGTTCATAGAAAAAAATTTGCATTTTTAATATGATGTTTATTTTAAAAATCATATTTTTATAATGGCACTTCATATATAAAAATCATATATTTTTACAATGCTTCTTTCTGTATAAAAATTATATTTTTATATCTTTACTTCTTGTATAAAGATCGAATTTTTATCGCTACTCCATATATAAAAATCAGATTTTTATATCATTATTCATATAATAAAAATCATATTTTTCTCTCGCCATTCTGTATATAAAAATCACATTTTTATATATAAATATTGCAGTTTTATATCTCTACTACATATATAAAGAACATATTTTTGTTCTATAATCATTTCTATAAAAAATAATATATTTATGCTAATGGCTTATATAATTAAAAATCAGATTTTTATTAACATGAATCTGTATAAAAAATCTTTTCTTCATCTATATAAAAATCTCGACCTTCCTTATATAAAATTCTCATTAAATATCAGATCTTTAACTTACTGAAAATTAGATTTTTAATTGTCTAAAAATCATATGATAAAGATCGGAATGTTATGTCGCCTCTTATATAAAAACTAAATTTAGAAAACAAAAATTGATTTATAATAACTGAATTCAAATTTAAAACTGATTTAAATAAAGTATTACATTTAAATAAAATCAGATTTAAAAAAGAAAACTCACCGTCGTTGGAGCCAGGGGGTCGAGCAGACGGGGGTGGTGCACTAGGTGGCGCGACGGTGCGTTAGCGTTGCTGACGGCGCGATCTAATTTGGGGTTCGGGTCTCTTTTGAAGGGGACTGATCGGAGATGGGGAGGAGGAGAGAGGAGAGTGGCGGAGGAAGGAGGAAGTTCGAAAGGGGGGTTGCGCGGTGCTGTTCAGCTTTGGTGGAGGGGATTGAATCGCCGCGGCGGATCAATTTTCTAGAAGAAAAGGGGGACGCGTGTTTTTGATTGAGAGAGATTATGAGGGGAGTGCCTTTGTTTGCTAATATATATATTTTATTTTTTTATTGTTTATTTCAAAAAAGGTAATCTTTTTTTTCGAAGTCAAAATCAAACCCAATGACTGTTGCCCCTAGCAAAATACCCCCATTTCGAACTCAATGGGATATGTGCCGCAAGCTGATTTGACTATTTCCGTAAAATTTAAAATATAAATCAATATATTTTAAACTCAAACACACATTTTAATTTACCAGGGCCACATACGGACTCTAAAAATTCCAGAAAAATAAATCTGGCTATGTTTTGACGATACTTTCTTAACAAAATTAATTTCGTCGAATTTGGAGACCATTTGAAAAATGGTCATTTTCTGGTTGATCCAAACTGACTGAAACTGTCAAAACATGTCTTCTTTGCCACACTCAAATATTAATCCCAAAAATTATGAATTTTGCAATCTAGTAATAATTTGACATCCCAGATCGAACAAAAGTGGTTTCGTCGAAAACGGAGGTCGTTTGCAAAAGTTCCATTTTTATGGGTTATATTTTCCATAGCGACTATTCTGAATTTTCAATTGGACATAATTTTTTATTCCCGCTATGAAATTTTAATTTTTCGGATTTGTTGGAAAGATATTTTCAAATAGATTCTAATATTTTTGGTTTTGCTAAAATCCGGTTTATTTTTAATCCTATACATTCATTTGAAATTTGAAATCGTATTTTTGAACTACCACGCCAATTCCAATCCCTTTTACAACTAAAATAATTATTTATATTCTAACTTCGATTCAAATAAATATATACATTCTAATTCTATTCAAAATAAATTTTAAGTCGTTATTATTTAAAATAAATCATTTTTAATTTTCAAAATTCATTAAAATTGTCAAATAAAAATTTTAAATTGGTTCGGATTTTCTGGGTTGTTACAATCTCCCCCGCTTATTATCTTTCGTCCTCGAAAAGGAACGGAGTTGAAAGTTGTTTTTACTAATCAACTCAACTTTTAGTTTGGCGTTCATTCTTCAACTTTTTATTTTCTAAGAATTTCCAATTCTTCAAAAATTTGGCTAACACCCTAAATTTTCGAAAAATTTCGCCATAACCTCCTTTGTACAGGGAGCACCGGAAAATCCCCAAACTGCCACACAAGCCTTCTCATCTCAAAAAGAAAAAGAAAAAGCCAAGCGGCTAGCCGATCTGCTCATAAAATCATGCAAACCCAATAAATTAGTAAACATGTACCTATTTGTCGGCCATAGTTTTTTATTCCTCTTCTCTAGCCTCCTTGCTATGACCTGTTCAATGTGTATATGTACATGCATGCATTTCCAAAAAAATTCAATACAGTTCAATATTTGATACAATTTGGTTATATGTACTATTCTTTCACATAATGGTTTTATTAGATAACAAATAATCATACAACACAACCATCAATCAATTAGTGAATTAACGTTTCAAATTCATAATTTGGATACATATATAGAAAATCTTGTTTTTAATGCAAATTCACTACAAGTAGTCCTATCTAGTATTGGTTCTCACACCAGTCAATTGGAAATATATAGAAATCCCACTTTCGAAACTCGAATATAAATTCTGATGATGTACGTACTATAGCGATCATCAGAACCATCTCCGGGCTATTAGAGAGTGATTCTATATCTACCCAGTATATTAAAACTTTGAATATACGTTTGCAAGGCGTATATGTAAAATCTTTATATATTGGATTGTCCAAATCAATTTAACATAAATATTCAAGTACGTATAATACGATTTAAATTTTTAAAACAAAGCTTGTTTTCATTTTTATTTTAAAAACACTACTCTTCACACTCGTTCTGGATACTACTGATCCTATCTCTAACGAGTCATTCTTATTGTATATTGCTATTCCAATCTCTAATGAATTCTTTCGTTTGGTTCTAACGTGTCTTGTTCTCAAGTTCTATAAATCAAAGCTCTGATACCAAATGTAGTGACCCGAACTTCCTCGCCTCCGAAAAGAAGAGAAAGAACGAATTGTTTGAGGACAAGATGAATCATAACACAAACTGAAAGAGATACATCGATACAGAGCTTTCCGAATATCATTCTAGCTGTAAACCAGGATCCTATGAATATAAATCTGCCAAACCAAAACTACCAACTGCGCGTGTGGAAAATAGGGGCACCTAGAGTTTAGGTCAAAACAATAAACTCTAGGTCAGTCATGTGACTGGTGTGAGAACTAAATCAGTTATTTAAAGCTTTACTTTAAAATATAGAAAATCAAGGGACCACGTCGTATAACACGGAACAGGCTTCCTCCAAAGAATACCAGTGCATAAAATAAACAACGCAATGCTTTTTGGAAAAATGAAGCTATTATAAGACCCAGGTCCCATCACACAATGAAGCGCAAGCCAGAGGATAGGGTTTTCCCTTATAATAGCCAAACATGCTTGGTATGTTTAAAACAAATCATTTGATACTATTGTAACTGCATAGTGTATAAAACAATTTCAAATATAAATGTATCAATCATAGGTGGCATGGGCACCATATATCATCTCGCCAATACTAGGCTCTACAATCAAAACCGAAATGTCAAGTATTGGAAATTGGATTTCCGTCATGAGTCGAGCCAACGAATATACTCCTCGCCGGCTTCGAGACACTCTAGCAAATGTCTTGGGATCTCCCGCAAAAGACCCTCAGAATCAGTTGGGTTGGTTCTCCCTTACGTTTGAGGATTAGTTATTCCTGAACACACGTTTCGAGGTCCTATTGGCCCATCCATTGGCTTTGTAGAGACCGATATATCCAAGACGCCTTGCATTCCAACAACCACATAGGTAAAAATAATATAAACGTCAGGGCTTTTAAGACGCTGACACCACCCATAGCTAGACAGAAACGTCGTGTTCTCCCAACTGTCCTTATCCTGTTTTTGACTCATACCGAGGTGTGAGGCTCGCGAATTAACGTTATACACAAAGCGGTGCTATATCAAAGCTATGCTTTGATCATCAACCAAAAGACTCTGCTTTTCAGCAGAAGCCTTAATCACTGCATCCCAGCATGCCACACAGGCAATTAATGCCATGCGACTGATGTCTATCGATATATAACCTCTGAGCTCGTACGTATCAAAGAAGGGCGTTAAACAAGAGAACAAATTCTCTGTTGCCAAACAGATATATATTCAATAGAAATCAATCAACACAGAATAAAATCCAATGTCAGTGTGACGACAAGGAATTTCGCTCGGTCCGAACCAGTTGTTAAACCGATCTAGACCGTTCGAAACGCCCTATCGTTTGAGAACAGGACAAAACAGAACACATACGGAAGAAAATTTCATTGTATATTACAACAATGCATCAGATTACAAGAATATACAGAGTATAAATGAAATAAATATAACACAGAAATATCAGAGATTTAAATTACATTTAAATACAAAGCAGCGGAAAATAATACGATACACAACTAGAAGTAGATATGCGGATAAAAAGCTTTCCGGATATCATTCCAGCTGTAAACCAGGATCCTGTGAATATAAATCTGCAAAACCCAAAACTACTAGCAGCCCGTGTCAAAATAGGGGCACCCAGAGTTTAGGTTAAAACAATAAACTCCAGGTCAGTCACGGGACTGGTGTGAGAACTAAAACAGTTATTAATCTTTACTTTAAATCATTAGGTAAATCAAGGGACCACGCCGTATAACACGGAACGGGTTTCCTCCCAAGAATACCAGTGCATAAAACAAACAGCGCAATGCTAAATAAAGAAAAATGAAGTTGTTATAAGACCCAGGTCCCATCACACAATGCAACGCAGCCGAGGATAGGGTTTTCCCTTATAACAGCCAAAGAATGCTTGATACGTTTAAAACAAATCCTTTGATACTATAATAAGTGCATAGTGTATAAAACAACTTCAATCATAAATATCAATCATAGGCGGCATGAATGCCCCATCCCACTATGTCGCCATACTAGGTTCTACAATTAAAACCGCAAATGTCACGTATTTGGAAGTTGGATTTCCATCTATGAACCGAGGCAAAAGATAGTCCTCAACCGATACGAGACGCTCTAGCCCGTGTCTCAGGAACAGCCGCAACTGCCCCTTGGAGCGATAGGGCCGGTCCACCGATGTGGATTATTATGCCTGAACACTACGTTTCCCCACCCTATGGTGTGTAAGTGAGCCAACTAAATGACTCCATCGGTTCGAGAACGACCGATCAATCCGAGGCGCCTCGCAACAGCAACAACCACATAAGTCAAACTCGTCAGGGCGTGTAAAACCACTGACGCCACTTTTTAGCTAGAAGGAAACACATGCCCTCCCTGAGGTCCGTCTCCCGTTTTTGGTTCATACCGGGTGTGAAACTCGCGAAGTAAACGTTACACAAAGCTACGCCATAAAGGCCGTGCTTCGATCATCAACCACAAGACTTTGCTTTTCAACAGAAGCCTCGATCAATTGCCACTTAGGTATGCCACACAGCCAATTCACTCCATGCGTTTGATATCCATCAATATATAACCCCTGAGCTCGTACGTCTCAGAGAAGGGCGTTAAGCAAGAGAATAAATTCTCCGCCGCCAAACAGATATATATTTATTAGAGATCAATCACACAGACTAAAATCCAATGTCAGACACACAGTCCATTCACAAGTCCGTTCTGGGTCTGAACGAAACCGGAGGCATCTAGTACCCCGCATATCCTTCGATCTCCAAGTACGTCTGGACGATCACCAACTGTTTCCATCTTCTTGGGTGTACAGCCCAATCAAGATCATCAGTAATCACCCAAACAACGTGAAGACTTCCGGTCTTCGACCACCTTCTTCATCTTCGACTTATCGTCGTATCAGTTATTCAGAATGGGATAAACCCGGTCTTTCCGAATAACTCGCGTATATTTTAAATAAGTGTTACACAAACACAACATACACCTCATTCCAATTCATCAGTCACTAACCGTAAATTAATCAAGAGAATAATTCCCCAAATATTAACCCCGAAGGCCGAAACCAACATTAGATCAATATCCAGAAAACCATTCTGCTTGGCTAACCGACAGTTAGTTTCTAAATTTCACGTTCATAGGGAAACGTTCCCATTAATTTTATCAAAGATAAATTCCTTGAATTTATTCTTAAATCTATTTTTGAATATCAATTCAAACTAGTCGGGATTAGCGAACCTTACCGAAGTAATCATTTGTTTTAATTTCCCAATCCCAACCTATTCATCCCATGAAGTAAAACTGGTAGTACTTCATATCTAACACCACGGTGTTATTGGTAAATTCAATTACCATTTCACGTTCAAATCTAATTAAAGATTTAACTATCGTTTGGAGCAAAACTGGTGATACTCCATTTTCGATCATTTCAATCTAATTAAAGATTCATTAAAACTCCACTTAGTTTTAATCTTCGACTGGGTTAAAGAATCAGTGTCATTTAAAACACGGTTCACGATAAACCCAAAATCACATTCATTAATTATCGGGTTAAAGAACGAGTGTTATTTAAAACACTATTCACGATAAACCCAAAAATCATTCCATTAATTATCGGGTTAAAGAACGAGTGTTATTTAAAACACTGTTCACGATAAACCCAAAAATCAATATCAATTTCAATTAAATATTATTTAATTGGTACACTTCATTAAATCTAAAATAAAAAGATTTAATCTTTTCTCAACTGGGTTCAAGAACAGTGTTAGTGAAGACACCATTCACGACAAACCCAAATCACATTTGATATTCAATATAAGGCTCTGAATAGAAAATATATCGGCTTATATTCAATATCAAATTCTACGATTAACAAATGTCGTATTGGAAATAACGATATACATATCTACATCTTTCAAATTTCCATAACAACATCTGTATAATCCCGAATTCCAACATCGAAATATTCCGAAGACAATTTCGATTCAAATCCACTCCAATGCAATCATTGGAAATTTTGGTTATTTTTAAAACCCTTTTCGAATTCAATTTATTTATTTAAAAATAAATAGAATTATAATTCTAGTTCAAAACTAGTTCATCTCGATAAAAATCTATTTTTATCTTTTCAAATATGGAGTTTTTCATCCCAATTCTTCTCAAATCATTTCTTATGATTTTACACAAATTATTACTATTTTTAATAATTTTATCAAGGCCCGTACAGTCGATTTCCATCAATGGCCATCGAACTGCACTTACAGCGACCTTTTTCAAATTTGATTTGGACATAATTCCAAATCCAACCGTTAGATTTTGAATTTCTAATATTCATTAGAAAGCTCTTTTCGATACGAACCGAACGGTTTCGATTTTAGGAGAATCCGACGGTCGGATCTCCCGTAATGTCCGTTTGAAATAAATGGTCGAAATTCACGAACTGCCGCGGCGCGGCGCGTTCTATTCAGGCCATTATATTATATATATAATATATATAATATATATTTCGTCGATTTCTATTTAAAACGAATTATATATATAGTTTTAAATTCGTTTCAAAAGCAATTTCAACTTCCATTTCAATTCAAATCAAAATTGAATTCTTCTTTATAAATTCGTTTTAAAATTCATTTCTATTCAATTCAAATTTCAATTAAATTTGAATTCATTTCAATTTGCTTTCTATTCAATTTGAATTCGTTTTCAATTCAATTCATGTCGAAATCGTTTTCAATCCAATTCATTTCGAAATCGTTTAAAACCGATATAAATATCGTTCACGTCAAAATGGCGTCAATCAAATCAACACGGCTTCATATATTGATATTTTCAAATATTCCATTTCGAATATTTCTATTTCAAATATTTCTATTTCAAAATAGTTGTTATTATCAAAATATTTCGTTCAACACATGACCAATCTCAATGGATGAGTACTGTCAACACATGAACCTTTATTTTATATTGATAAAGATGTAAATTTTATTACTAAAATATTTCGTTCAACACATGACCAATCTCAATGGATGAGTACTGTCAACACATGAACCTTTATTTTATATTGATAAAGATGTAAATTTTATTACTAAAATATTTTGTTCAACACATGACCAATCTCAATGGATGAGTACTGTCAACATATGAACCTTTATTTTATATTGTTCTTTATTTTCTACATTGGAATGAGGCCCAATCAATTACCATATAAAGTTAGTTATATGGATTTTCATACAACACATGTATATAATAGCATTGAAAAATAATCAACCATCAACCAAAGTGCACTACACTGTATAAGCATCAAATATATATATCTAACGCTTATAACAGCCTGTCAATCAATCGATCGACATATTTAATCAATTAGGATGAGTGAACTTCATATTTCATCCCAACACCCGTGTGGGGTTTCAATCAATCAAACAAATATTTTATTTGTGCAGTTGGGCGATGTGTAAAATTTATCGTCCCAATCAATGTCATTCAAATAGGTGTACATAAACAAACCGTCCGGTTTGTAAATGAATATTTTATTTTATTTCCACGTTAAAAATTATATTTTTAACGAGAAAATATTTTATCTCAACATATGAATTTCTATTCAATTCATTTCTTCAATAAAATGATATTTTTATTTTTCTAACATATTTTAGAAAATTTCGGTGGCATAACGGCACGATACTAGAAACGCGACGAGGCCTAGCCTTATCCCCGGTCTAGTGAAGGCCCACGCCGTTCACACATCAATCATATTCACGAAACAACCAAATTCAAATCAAATCATCAAACTAATCTATGCAACCAAACAAACAAGTCCATGGTCTGTGGACGATTGTGTCGGGTGCTACTAAGCACCGTCTGCATCCTAGTATATATATATATATATATAACTAGAAAATTTAAAATGAAAGGTGAGAAGTTCTCACCAATAGCTATCCAACTTCACGGCACTCCTATTTAGAGATCTTGGTCGTTCTCGCCTTTTCGTCTTCTTCGTTGCCCGTAGCCACTACATATTTAAAAATCACATTTTTACTTCGTTATTCAATATATAAAAATCAAATTTTTACTTTGCTATTCAATATATAAAAATCGAATTTTTACTTTGCTATTCAATATATAAAATTCGAATTTTTACTATGCTATTCAATATATAAAAATCGAATTTTTACTATGCTATTCAATATATAAAAATCGAATTTTTACTTTGCTATTCCATATATAAAAATCGAATTTTTACTTTGCTATTCCATATATAAAAATCGAATTTTTGCTTTGCTATTCCATATATAAAAATCGAATTTTTATACCGCTACTATATAGATAAAAAATTAAATTTTCACATCGATGCTCCTATAGTAATGACTATATTTTTATCACGCTATTCTTCATATAAAGATTTCTCCTTTTCAAAAATATCATTATAAAAATCACATCTTTATTTTGCTACTTATATAAAGATGCCATTTTTAATATGCCTATCATGTAAAAATTATATTTTTAACTCTCTGCATAAACAAAAATCATATTTTTACCACTTCTATATAGTAAAGATTATATTTTTAATACTTTAAAAATATAAAAATCATATTTTTATAATCGCTATATAGTAAAGACTATATTTTTACTCCTTCTAGAATATAAAAATCACATTTTTATTATGTTAAAAATCACCACTTTATTATGTCATGATATATATAAAAATTCAGTTTTTAAACTATGCTCTTTTCATATAAAAACTGCCTTTTATCTCTTTTCTAAATAATTCCTTTAAATTAATTAACATAAATAACTAAATAAAATTAATTTAAAGAACTTACAGTAGGTTTTGGCATTGGGGAGGCGCTGATTGTAGGCTGCAACAGCAAGAAAAAGGGGGAGGGGGGTCGGAGTCCAACTAGGGCTCGGCGACAGGGGATGTCGATGGTGGCGGGAGGGGTCTCGATTTTGGGTGTTGGGTATTTCGTGGGTTCGAACGGTGGGAGGGGAGAGGCCTGAGGAGGGAGGAACTCGGCGGAGGCGCCAGGGGGGGGGGGGGCGGACTTCAGTGGGGTGATCGAAGGAGGTGCGCCGCCTCCTCGATGGTGGTTTCCACATCGCGGTTCTGCGTTGTTTTTTTTTTCCTGCCGAACGTTTTGGTATGAGAGAGGGGGCCAAAGCGGGTAAAAGGGGAGGGAGAGAGAAAGGATTATTATTATTTTTTTATTTAATTATTTAATTCAACTTAAAGTTGACTTTCCGTTTGAACTCGAAATCAAGCCCACCGACTGTCGCCCCTAACTAATTACCCCCATTCCGAACACAATGGGATATGTATCGCAAGCTGATTTGATCATTACAATCAGTTTCCGTTGAATTTACATTTAAATCGTTATATCGAATTTTAAACGTACATTTCAAATTACCGGGGTCACATACTAACTAGAAAAATTCCAGAAAAATATTTTCTAGCTTCATATTGACGATACGGTCCTACCAAAACTAGTTTCGTCGAATTCTGAGACCGTTTGAAAAATGGCTATTTTCCAGTCGATTAAAATCAACTAAAACTGGTCAAACGCGTTTTCCTTTGCCACTCTCACATATTGATTCGAAAAATTATGAAATTTGAAACCTAGCAATAATTTTACATCACGGACCCAACAAAACTGGTTTCGTCGAAATCCGAGGTCGTTTGCAAAATTTCCATTTTTAAGGGCCTGAATTCCATAGCGACTATTCAGAATTTTCAACTGGACATATCTTTTGATTCCCGCTATGAAATCTTGATTTTTCAGATTCGTTGGAAAGATGTTCACGAATGGATCCTAATGTTTTTGGTTTCACTAAAATCCGGATTGTTTTGCACCCGGTACGTTCAATTGAAGTTTGAAATCGAATTATCGAACTACCGCGCCATTTTCAATTCCTTTTATAATTATATATAATTATTTATATTCTAACGACGACGTATATAATATATATGTTGAATTCCATTCAAAATATATTTCTCGTCGTTTTTATTTAAAATAATTCATTTTAAATAATCACAATTCGCTAAAATTGCCAAAATAAAAATTTTAAACTGGCCCAGATTTTCGGGTTATTACAATCTCCCCCACTTAAAACTTTTCGTCCCCGAAAAGGAACAAAGTCGAAAGTGGTTTGATTATTCAACTCTACGTTCGATCTGGCTTTCATTCTCCAACTTTTCAGTTTCTGAGAATTTTCAAAATTTCAAAAATTTGGCTAACACCCTAAATTTTCGAAAAATTTCGCCATAACCTCCCCTGCACCGGGAGCATCGGGGAATTTCAAATAGCTTCCCCGGTCCTTCTGATCTCAAAAAGAAAAAGAAAAAGCCAAGCGGCTAGCCAATAGGCTCATAAAATCATCATCACCCAAACAAAACAGTAAATTATGTAGTAAACATGTACCTATTTGTCGGGCAAACAAATTTTATTCTTCGGCTCTAGCCTCCTTGCTATGACCTGTTCAATGTAAGTATATGTATATGCAAGCAAATGCTACCAATTTTCAATACAATTCAATATTTGATTCAGTTAGGCATAATGGTTCAAAATTATCAAACAATTAAACAAGCAACACAATCATTAATCAATTAGTGAATTTAACGTTTCAAATACATAATTTTGCTATATAGTCAAAAATCACATTTTTGATGCCAAATCACAACAATAGGTTCTATCTAATTTTGGTTCTCACACCAGTAAATAGGAAATATATAGAAATCTCACTTTCGTCACTCGAATATAAATATTGATGATGCCATGGTCATCATCAACATCACCTCCGGGCGACTAGAGTGTGATTCTATATCTATCCAGTATATTAAAATTTCAAACACACGTGGATCAGACGTATACGCAAAATCTTTATATACTGGACTGTCCAACTCAATATATATAGATAATCAAATACGAATAATTGTTTTAAATTTCAAAACAAGATTTGTTTTCCTTTTCAAAAATACACTCTTCTCACTCGTTCTAGGATACTACTGATCCTATCTCTAACGAGTCATTCTAATTGGATATTACTAACCCAATATCTGATGAATTCTTTCGTACGGTTCTAATGTGCCTTGTTCTCTGCTTTGTAAACCAAAACTCTGATACCAACTGTGACGACAAGGAATTTCGCTCGGTCCGAACCAGTCGTTAAACAGATCTAGACCGTTCGAAACGCCCTATCGTTTGAGAACAGGACAAAACAGAACGCATACGGAAGAACATTTCATTGTATATTACAACAATGCATCAGATTACAAGAATATACAGAGTATAAATGAAATAAATATAACATAGAAATATCAGAGATTTAAATTACATTTAAATACAAAGCAGCGGAAAATAATACGATACACAACTAGAAGTAGATATGCGGATACAAAGCTTTCCGGATATCATTCCAGCTGTAAACCAGGATCCTGTGAATATAAATCTGCAAAACCCAAAACTACTAGCTGCCCGTGTCAAAATAGGGGCACCCAGAGTTTAGGTTAAAACAATAAACTCCAGGTCAGTCACGGGACTGGTGTGAGAACTAAAACAGTTATTAATCTTTACTTTAAATCATTAGGTAAATCAAGGGACCACGCCGTATAACACGGAACGGGTTTCCTCCCAAGAATACCAGTGCATAAAACAAACAGCGCAATGCTAAATAAAGAAAAATGAAGCTGTTATAAGACCCAGGTCCCATCACACAATGCAACGCAGCCGAGGATAGGGTTTTCCCTTATAACAGCCAAAGAATGCTTGATACGTTTAAAACAAATCCTTTGATACTATAATAAGTGCATAGTGTATAAAACAACTTCAATCATAAATATCAATCATAGGCGGCATGAATGCCCCATCCCACTATGTCGCCATACTAGGTTCTACAATTAAAACCGCAAATGTCACGTATTTGGAAGTTGGATTTCCATCTATGAACCGAGGCAAAAGATAGTCCTCAACCGATTCGAGACGCTCTAGCCCGTGTCTCAGGAACAGCCGCAACTGCCCCTTGGAGCGACAGGGCCGATCCACCGATGTGGATTATTATACCTGAACACTACGTTTCCCCACCCTATGGGGTGTAAGTGAGCCAACTAAATGACTCCATTAGTTCGAGAACGACCGATCAATCCGAGGCGCCTCGCAACAGCAACAACCACATAAGTCAAACTCGTCAGGGCGTGTAAAACCACTGACGCCACTTTTTAGCTAGAAGGAAACGCATGCCCTCCCTGAGGTCCGTCTCCCGTTTTTGGTTAATACCGGGTGTGAAACTCGCGAAGTAAACGTTACACAAAGCTACGCCACAAAGGCCGTGCTTCGATCATCAACCACAAGACTTTGCTTTTCAACAGAAGCCTCGATCAATTGCCACTTAGGTATGCCACACAGGCAATTCACTCCATGCGTTTGATATCCATCAATATATAACCCCTAAGCTCGTACGTCTCAGAGAAGGGCGTTAAGCAAGAGAATAAATTCTCCGCCGCCAAACAGATATATATTTAATAGAGATCAATCACACAGACTAAAATCCAATGTCAGACACACAGTCCATTCACAAGTCCGTTCTGGGTCTGAACGAAACCGGAGGCATCTAGTACCCCGCATATCCTTCGATCTCCAAGTACGGCTGGACGATCACCAACTGTTTCCATCTTCTTGGGTGTACAGCCCAATCAAGATCATCAGTAATCACCCAAACAACGTGAAGACTTCCGGTCTTCGACCACCGTCTTCATCTTCGACTTATCGTCGTATCAGTTATTCAGAATGGGATAAACCCGGTCTTTCCGAATAACTCGCGTATATTTTAAATAAGTGTTACACAAACACAACATACGCCTCATTCCAATTCATCAGTCACTAACCGTAAATTAATCAAGAGAATAATTCCCCAAATATTAACCCCGAAGGCCGAAACCAACATCAGATCAATATCCAGAAAACCATTCTGCTTGGCTAACCGACAGTTAGTTTCTAAATTTCACGTTCATAGGGAAACGTTCCCATTAATTTTATCAAAGATAAATTCCTTGAATTTATTCTTAAATCTATTTTTGAATATCAATTCAAACTAGTCGGGATTAGCGAACCTTACCGAAGTAATCATTTGTTTTAATTTCCCAATCCCAACCTATTCATCCCATGAAGTAAAACTGGTAGTACTTCATATCTAACACCACGGTGTTATTGGTAAATTCAATTACCATTTCACGTTCAAATCTAATTAAAGATTTAACTATCGTTTGGAGCAAAACTGGTGATACTCCATTTTTGATCATTTCAATCTAATTAAAGATTCATTAAAACTCCACTTAGTTTTAATCTTCGACTGGGTTAAAGAATCAGTGTCATTTAAAACACGGTTCACGATAAACCCAAAATCACATTCATTAATTATCGGGTTAAAGAACGAGTGTTATTTAAAACACTGTTCACGATAAACCCAAAAATCATTCCATTAATTATCGGGTTAAAGAACGAGTGTTATTTAAAACACTGTTCACGATAAACCCAAAAATCAATATCAATTTCAATTAAATATTATTTAATTGGTACACTTCATTAAATCTAAAATAAAAAGATTTAATCTTTTCTCAACTGGGTTCAAGAACAGTGTTAGTGAAGACACCATTCACGACAAACCCAAATCACATTTGATATTCAATATAAGGCTCTGAATAGAAAATATATCGGCTTATATTCAATATCAAATTCTACGATTAACAAATGTCGTATTGGAAATAACGATATACATATCTACATCTTTCAAATTTCCATAACAACATCTGTATAATCCCGAATTCCAACATCGAAATATTCCGAAGACAATTTCGATTCAAATCCACTCCAATGCAATCATTGGAAATTTTGGTTATTTTTAAAACCCTTTTCGAATTCAATTTATTTATTTAAAAATAAATAGAATTATAATTCTAGTTCAAAACTAGTTCATCTCGATAAAAATCTATTTTTATCTTTTCAAATATGGAGTTTTTCATCCCAATTCTTCTCAAATCATTTCTTATGATTTTACACAAATTATTACTATTTTTAATAATTTTATCAAGGCCCGTACAGTTGATTTCCATCAATGGCCATCGAACTGCACTTACAGCGACCTTTTTCAAATTTGATTTGGACATAATTCCAAATCCAACCGTTAGATTTTGAATTTCTAATATTCATTAGAAAACTCTTTTCGATACGAACCCAACGGTTCCGGTTTTAGGAGAATCCGACGGTCGGATCTCCCGTAATGTCCGTTTGAAATAAATGGTCGAAATTCACGAACTGCCGCGGCGCGGCGCATTCTATTCAGGCCATTATATTATATATATAATATATAAAATATATATTTCGTCGATTTCTATTTAAAACGAATTATATAAATAGTTTTAAATTCGTTTCAAAAGCAATTTCAACTTCCATTTCAATTCAAATCAAAATTGAATTCTTCTTTATAAATTCGTTTTAAAATTCATTTCTATTCAATTCAAATTTCAATTAAATTTGAATTCATTTCAATTTGCTTTCTATTCAATTTGAATTCGTTTTCAATTCAATTCATGTCGAAATCGTTTTCAATCCAATTCATTTCGAAATCGTTTAAAACGGATATAAATATCGTTCACATCAAAATGGCGTCAATCAAATCAACACGGCTTCATATATTGATATTTTCAAATATTCCATTTCGAATATTTCTATTTCAAATATTTCTATTTCAAAATAGTTGTTATTATCAAAATATTTCATTCAACACATGACCAATCTCAATGGATGAGTACTGTCAACACATGAACCTTTATTTTATATTGATAAAGATGTAAATTTTATTACTAAAATATTTCGTTCAACACATGACCAATCTCAATGGATGAGTACTGTCAACACATGAACCTTTATTTTATATTGATAAAGATGTAAATTTTATTACTAAAATATTTCGTTCAACACATGACCAATCTCAATGGATGAGTACTGTCAACACATGAACCTTTATTTTATATTGTTCTTTATTTTCTACAATGGAATGAGGCCCAATCAATTACCATATAAAGTTAGTTATATGGATTTTCATACAACACATGTATATAATAGCATTGAAAAATAATCAACCATCAACCAAAGTGCACTACACTGTATAAGCATCAAATATAGATATCTAACGCTTATAACAGCCTGTCAATCAATCGATCGGCATATTTAATCAATTAGGATGAGTGAATTTCATATTTCATCCCAACACCCATGTGGGGTTTCAAACAATCAAACAAATATTTTATTTGTGCAGTTGGGCGATGTGTAAAATTTATCGTCCCAATCAATGTCATTCAAATAGGTGTACATAAACAAACCGTCCGGTTTGTAAATGAGTATTTTATTTTATTTCCACGTTAAAAATTATATTTTTAACGAGAAAATATTTTATCTCAACATATGTATTTCTATTCAATTCATTTCTTCAATAAAATGATATTTTTATTTTTCTAACATATTTTAGAAAATTTCGGTGGCATAACGGCACGATACTAGAAACGCGACGAGGCCTAGCCTTATCCCCGGTCTAGTGAAGGCCCACGCCGTTCACACATCAATCATATTCACCAAACAACCAAATTCAAATCAAATCATCAAACTAATCTATGCAACCAAACAAACAAGTCCATGGTCTGTGGACGATTGTGTCGGGTGCTACTAAGCACCGTCTGCATCCTAGTATATATATATATATATAACTAGAAAATTTAAATTGAAAGGTGAGAAGTTCTCACCAATAGCTATCCAACTTCACGACACTCCTATTTAGAGATCTTGGTCGTTCTCGCCTTTTCGTCTTCTTCGTTGCCCGTAGCCACTACATATTTAAAAATCACATTTTTACTTCGTTATTCAATATATAAAAATCGAATTTTTACTTTGCTATTCAATATATAAAAATCGAATTTTTACTTTGCTATTCAATATATAAAAATCGAATTTTTACTATGCTATTCAATATATAAAAATTGAATTTTTACTATGCTATTCAATATATAAAAATCGAATTTTTACTTTGCTATTCCATATATAAAAATCGAATTTTTTCTTTGCTATTCCATATATAAAAATCGAATTTTTACTTTGCTATTCCATATATAAAAATCGAATTTTTATACCGCTACTATATAGATAAAAAATTAAATTTTCACATCGATGCTCCTATAGTAATGACTATATTTTTATCACGCTATTCTTCATATAAAGATTTCTCCTTTTCAAAAATATCATTATAAAAATCACATCTTTATTTTGCTACTTATATAAAGATGCTATTTTTAATATGCCTATCATGTAAAAATTATATTTTTAACTCTCTACATAAAGAAAAATCATATTTTTACCACTTCTATATAGTAAAGATTATATTTTTAATACTTTAAAAATATAAAAATCATATTTTTATAATCGCTATATAGTAAAGACTATATTTTTACTCCTTCTAGAATATAAAAATCACATTTTTATTATGTTAAAAATCACCACTTTATTATGTCATGATATATATAAAAATTCAGTTTTTAAACTATGCTCTTTTCATATAAAAACTGCCTTTTATCTCTTTTCTAAATAATTCCTTTAAATTAATTAACATAAATAACTAAATAAAATTAATTTAAAGAACTTACAGTAGGTTTTGGCATTGGGGAGGCGCTGATTGTAGGCTGCAACAGCAAGAAAAGGGGGGGGGTTGGAGTCCAACTAGGGCTCGGCGACAGGGGATGTCGATGGTGGCGAGAGGGGTCTCGATTTTGGGTGTTGGGTATTTCGTGGGTTCGAACGGTGGGAGGGGAGAGGCCTGAGGAGGGAGGAACTCGGCGGAGGCGCCAGGGGGGGGGGGGGCGGACTTCGGTGGGGTGATCGAAGGAGGTGCGCCGCTCCTCGATGGTGGTTTCCACATCGCGGTTCTGCGTTGTTGTTTTTTTTTCCTGCCGAACGTTTTGGTATGAGAGAGGGGGCCAAAGCGGGTAAAAGGGGAGGGAGAGAGAAAGGATTTTTTTTAATTTAATTATTTAATTCAACTTAAAGTTGACTTTCCGTTTGAACTCGAAATCAAGCCCACCGACTGTCGCCCCTAGCTAATTACCCCCATTCCAAACACAATGGGATATGTATCGCAAGCTGATTTGAACATTACAATCAGTTTCCGTTGAATTTACATTTAAATCATTATATCGAATTTTAAACGTACATTTCAAATTACCGGGGTCACATACTAACTAGAAAAATTCCAGAAAAATATTTTCTAGCTTCGTATTGACGATACGGTCCTAACAAAACTAGTTTCATCGAATTCTGAGACCGTTTGAAAAATGGCCATTTTCCAGTCGATTAAAATCAACTAAAACTGGTCAAACGCGTTTTCCTTTGCCACTCTCACATATTGATTCGAAAAATTATGAAATTTGAAACCTAGCAATAATTTTACATCACGGACCCAACAAAACTGGTTTCGTCGAAATCCGAGGTCGTTTGCAAAATTTCCATTTTTAAGGGCCTGAATTCCATAGCGACTATTCAGAATTTTCAACTGGACATATCTTTTGATTCCCGCTATGAAATCTTGATTTTTCGGATTCGTTGGAAAGATGTTCACGAATGGATCCTAATGTTTTTGGTTTCACTAAAATCCGGATTGTTTTGCACCCGGTACGTTCAATTGAAGTTTGAAATCGAATTATCGAACTACCGCGCCATTTTCAATTCCTTTTATAATTATATATAATTATTTATATTCTAACGACGACGTATATAATATATACGTCGAATTCCATTCAAAATATATTTCTCGTCGTTTTTATTTAAAATAATTCATTTTAAATAATCACAATTCGCTAAAATTGCCAAAATAAAAAATTTAAACTGGGCCAGATTTTCGGGTTATTACAGTCAGACACACATCCATTTCCATTCTGGGTCTGAACAAAACGGGAGGCGCCTTATTCCTCATCCTATATGTCCAATAATGGAGAGAGGTCCTCGCACATCCGGTCGATCTCCAAGTACGTCTGGACGATCACCACTTATTATCTCGTCTTGGGTGTACATCCCAATCAAGACATCAGTAATCATCCAAATGATGTGAAGACCTCCGGTCTTCAACCACCATCTTCATCATCGACTTATCGTCGAATCAGTTATTCAGAATGGGTATAGATCCGGTCTTTCCGAATAACTCTGCGTATATTATAAACAAGTGCTACACAAACACAACATACGCCTCATCCCAATCCAGAATATTCTTTTGTTTAAATATTCACATCTTTAGGGATTTGTTCCCATTAATTTTATCAAAGATAAATTCTTTAAAATTTATTCTTTAATCTTCCTTTGGATATCAATTCAAACCAAACTAAGATTTTCAAACTAGTTGGGATTACCGCACCTTACCGAAGTAACCATTTATTTAATTTCCCAATCCCAACCTATTCATCCCATGGAGCAAAACTTGTAGTACCCCATAACTAACACCACGGTGTTATCAGTAAAGATAATTACCATTTCCCTTTCAAATCTAATTAAAGATTTAACTATCGCTAGGAGCAAAACTAGTGATACTCCATTCTCGATCATTTCCCAAATTTTATACTTTAAATTATCACATTCCCTTTTTCAATCTATTTAAAGATTCATTAAAACTCCACTTAGTTTTAATCTTCCTAAAATCAATATTAATAATTATTTAACTTTGGATACACAAACGTGTCGCATCGACAATCTACACCGTACTATTGACTTCTACCGATATATAACCTCTGAGCTCGTACGTCCCAGAGAAGGCTGTTAAGCAAGAGAATAAATTCTCTACCACAAAACAGATATATATTTAGCAGAGATCAACCATACAGTATGAAATACAATGACAGAGATGTATTCCTGCCTTTAACTGGGTTAAAGAACTAATGTCATTTAAAACACAGTTCACGATAAACCCAATTCACATTCCATTAATTATGGAATCTTCACGGAAAAAAAATCAATATATAATTGATATCAATTTCCGTATCCGACAAATAACATAAATAGAATAACGGCAAAGCCTTTTAAATTCCATATGTATTAACAGTCTTCCTCCATGAAAGTTCACTTCGATTATTATCATTCCATTCAATTCCAATTTAATATATTAAATTGGAAAACTTTACTTTGGAAAATTCCCGTTAAATCTTAATAAAAAGATTTATAAATTTAAATCACATTTCACTAGAAATTGGCTTAAAGAACGAATGTTGTTATAAAACACAGTTCATAATCAACCCAATTCACATTCCATTTTTTATTCGGGTTAAAGAACAAGTGTTATTTAAAACATCATTCACGATTAACCCAAAAATCCAATTTAAATTCAATTCCAATTAAATATTAATTAACGGAAAATTTTCACTAAATCTTAATCAAAAGATTTATTATTTTCTCAACTGGGTTTAAGAACAGTTTTAATGATGACACCATTCACGACAAACCCAAATCCCATTTGATATTAAACACAAGGCTCTGAATAGAAAATATATCGGCTTATATTCAATATCAAATTCTGAAATCAATAATATCGTATTGGAATAACGATATACATCTACTAAATTCCTCCACAATACCCGTATAATCACAGAATCCCATATTGAAATATTCCAAAGATAATTTCGATTGAAATCCATTCCATATATTGGAAATTCTGGTCATTTTTAAAACCATTTCAAATCCAATTTATTTATTTAAAAATATTGGATTATAATTCTAGTTCATTTCGATAAAATCTATTTTTATCTTTTCAAATATGGAATTTTTCATCCTAATTCTTTCCAAATAATTTATTATGATTTTACACAAATTATTGATATTTTTAATAATTTTATCAAGGCTCGTACAGTTGATTTCCATAAACGGTCGTCGAACTACACTTACAGTGACCTTTTCCAAATTTGATTTTTAGATGATTCCAAATCCTACCGTTAGATTTCAAATCTATCATGTTCATTAGAAAGATCTTTTTGATACGAACCTAACGGTTTCGGTTTTAGGAGAATCCGACGACCGGACCTCCCGTAATATCTATTCGAAGTCATTGGTTGAAATTCACGAACTACCGCGGCGTGGCGCATTCTATTAATCCATTATATATATATATATATATTGTATATATATTTCATCGATTTCCATTTAAAACGTATTTTATAAATCATTTTAAATTCGTTTTTAAAAAGATTTCAACTTCATATTCAATTTCAAATCAAAATTGAATATTCCATGTCATCGATATATAAATGATAGTATTTTCAAAACATTAAATTTTGAAATCATTTCCTTTTCGATATTCATTATAAAAATGAGTAAAATCGATATAACTATCGTTCATGTCAAAATGGCGTTAATCTAATAAACACGGCTTTATATATTTAAATATATTCGTGTCCATCCCAAATCGGACATCAAAATCAGATTTTGATCTTTTACCGAATATTATTTTAAAATATTCATTATTTTGAAATATTTATTCTTTCTGAAATGGAATCAGACATAGTCAATTATCATATAATTTGATTATATGGATTTCATACACACATGTACACAGCAATAATCAAACACAGTCAACCACCATCCAAAGTGCATTCTACACTTCATAAGCATTAAATATAAATATTCAACGCTTACAACCGTCTGTCAATCAATCGACCGACATACCGTTAATTATTGGGACTAGTGTATGTCATATATCATCCCAATACCCGTGTAGGGTTTCAATCAACAAATAATGGATTTTACTTGTGTAGTTGGGTGATGTGTAAAATTTATCATCCCAATCAATATCAGCCAAATGTGTGTACATAAACTCCAATTTGTAAATGAATATTTATTTTATTCATATACACTTTAAAAATTATTTTTTTAACTATAAAATATTTATTTCAACATATGAATAATTTATTTATTCCATTCCACATCATGATGTTTTCACAACACAATCAAACAAACAAACAAGTCGTCCATGGTCTGTGGAGGACGGGTGTCGGGTACTGCTAAGCACCGTCTGCATCCTAGTATAAATTTTAACTAGAAATAAAATTAAAGTGAGCAGTTCTCACCTTTGGGTTCCACTCCTCCATTCCTTATTTCTGAATGGTTCAGATTTGTCCGAAATTCCAATGCCACCTTTTCCCGCTGTTCATAGAAAAAATCGCATTTTTAATATAATGTTTATTTTAAAAATCATATTTTTATAATGGCACTTCATATATAAAAATCATATATTTTTACAATGCTTCTTTCTATATAAAAATTCTATTTTTATATCTCTACTTGTTATATAAAGATCGAATTTTTATCGCTGCTCTATATATAAAAATCAGATTTTTATATATCGTTATTCATATAATAAAAATCATATTTTTCTCTCACCATTCTATATATAAAAATCACATTTTTATATATAAAAATCGCATTTTTATATCTCTACTACATATGTAAAGATCATATTTTTGTTCTATAATCATTTCCATAAAAATCATATGTTTATGCTAATGGCTTATATAATTAAAAATCAGATTTTTATAAACATGCATCTATATAAAAATCTTTTCTTTATCTATGTATAAATTTCGACCTTCCTTATATAAAATTCTCATATAAAAATCGGATCTTTAACTTACTGAAAATCAGATTTTTAATTGTCTAAAAATCATATGATAAAGATCGAAACTTTATGTCGCCTCTTATATAAAAACTGAATTTAGAAAACAAAAACTGATTTATAAAAACTGAATTCAAATTAAAAACTTATTTAAATAAAATCAGATTTAAAAAAGAAAACTCACCGATATTCGAAGAGCAGAGGTGCAGAGGGCTGTAGATGACCGGAGGGGCGTCGCTGGAGCCAGGTGGTCGCGCAAAGCGCGACAGTGCGTCAGCGTCGCTAGCGGCACAGTCTAATTTGGGGTTCGGTTCTCTTTTAAAGGGGACTGGTCGGAGATGGGGAGGAGGAGAGTGGCGGAGGAAGGAAGAGGAAATTCGAAAGGAGGAGGGGGTTGCGCGGCGCCATTCAGCGATGGTGGAGGAGATTGAATCGCGGCGGCGGATCGATTTTCTGGAAGAAAAGGGGGGCACGTGTTTTTGATTGAGAGAGATTATGAGGTGGGTGCTCTAGTTTGCTAATATATATATTTTATTTTTATTTTTATTTATTTCAAAAAAGGTAACCTTTTTTTCGAAGTCAAAATCGAACCCAACGACTGCTGCCCCTAGCTAAGTACCCCCATTTGAAACTCAATGGGATATGTCCCACAAGTTGATTCGACTATTTTGAAAAGTTTCTGTTAAATTTAAAATATAAATCAATATATTTTAAATTCAAATGCACATTTTAATTTACCGGGGCCACAAACGGACTCTAAAAATTCCAAAAAAATAATTCGGGCTATGTTTTGATGATATGGTCCTAACAAAACTAATTTCATCGAATTTGGAGACCGTTTGAAAAATGGTCATTTTCTGGTCGATCCAAATTGACTGAAACTGTCAAAACACATTTTCTTCGCCACGCTCACATATTAATCCCAAAAATTATGAATTTTGGAATCTAACAATAATTTGACATCCCGGATCCAACAAAAGTGTTTTCCTCGAAAACGAAGGTCATTTGCAAAATTTCCATTTATAAGGGCTATATTTTCCATAACAAATATTCTGAGTTTTCAATTGGACATAACTTTTATTTCCGCTATGAAATTTCAATTTTTTGAATTCGTTGGAAAGATATTTTCAAATAGATTCTAATATTTTTGGTTTCGTTAAAATCCGGTTTATTTTGAATCCTGTAAATTCATTTGAAATCGAATTTTTGAACTACCGCGCCAATTTCAATTCCTTTTATAATTAAATTAATTATTTATATTCTAACGTCGATTCAAATAAATATGTACATTCTAATTCTATTCAAAATAAATTTCTCGTCGTTATTATTTAAAATAAATCATTTTAAATATTCAAAATTCATTAAAATTATCAAATAAAATTTTTAAATTGGTTCTGATTTTCTGGGTTGTTACAATCTCCCCTACTTAAAATCTTTTCATCCCCGAAAAGGAACAAGCTAAAAGTTGTTTTACTAATCAACTCAACTTTCAATTTGGCGTTCATTCTTCAACTTTTTAGTTTCTAAGAATTTCCAATTCTTTAAAAATTTGGCTAACACCCTAAATTTTCGAAAAATTTCGCCATAACCACCTTTGTACGGGGAGCACTGGGAAAGTCCCCAAACTGCCACATAGGCCCTCTCATCTCAAAAAGAAAAATCCAAAGCCAACCGGCTCATAAAATCATCCAAAACCAATAAATTAGTAAACGTGTACCTATTTGTCAGGCATACAATTTTATTCCTCTTCTCTAGCCTCCTTGTTATGACCTGTTCAATGTATATATGTACATGCATACATTTCCAAAAAAAAAAAAAATCAATACAATTTGGTTATATGTACAGTTCCTTTACATAATGGTTTTATTGGATAACAAATAATCATACAACGCAACCATCAATCAATTAGTGAATTAACGTTTCAATTAACTACAAGTAATACTATCTAGTTTTGGTTCTCACACCAATCAATTGGAAATATATAAAAATCCCACTTTCGAAACTCGAATATAAATTCTGATGATGTACGTACAATAGCGATCGTTAGAACCATCTCCGGGCGACTACAGTGTGATTATATATCTACCCAGTATATTAAAACCTCGAATATACGTTTGCAAGGCGTATATGCAAAATCTTTATATATTGGATTGTCCAAATCAGTTTAAAATAAATATTCAAATACGTATAATACGATTTAAATTTTCAAAACAAAGCTTGTTTTCATTTTTATTTTAAAAACACTACTCTTCACACTCGTTCTAGGATACTACCGATCTTATCTCTAAAGAGTCATTCTTATTGGATATTGCTAGTCCAATCTATGATGAATTCTTTCGTTTGGTTCTAACGTGTCTTGTTCTCGAGCTCTGTAAACCAAAGCTCTGATACCAAATGTAGTGACCCGAACTTCCTCGCCTTTGATGAGAAGAGAAAGAACGAATTGTTTGAGGACAAGATGAATCAGAACACAAACAGAAGAAATTTTCATTGCTTATTACAACAATTTCCATCAGAGTACAAGAATATACATAGTATGAACAAATAATATACATTTGATAACTATCATAGATTTACAATTTACAATGCAAGGTAAAATAATACAAAAGTACAAATGAAAGAGATACACGGATACAAAGCTTTCCAAATATCATTCCAGCTGTAAACCAGGATCCTGTGAATATAAATCGGCAAAACAAAAACAACTTGATGCCCATGTGGAAAATAGGGGCATCCAGAGTTTAGGTTAAAACAATAAACCCCAGGTCAGTCATGTGACAGGTGTGAGAACTAAAACAGTTATTTAAAGCTTTATTTTAAAATATAGAAAATCAAGGGACCACGCCGTATAACACGGAACCGGTTTCCTCCCAAGAATACCAGTGCATAAAACAAACAGCGCAATGCTTTTTGAAAAAATGAAGCTATTATAAGACCTAGGTCCCATCAAACAATGCAACGCAAGCCGGAGGATAGAGTTTTCCTTATAATAGCCAAACATGCTTGGTACGTTTAAAACAAATCATTTGATACTATTATAAGTGCATAGTGTATAAAACAACTTCAAATATAAATGTATCAATCATAGGCGGCATGGGTACCATCTATCATGCAGAAGGCCCTTGCAATCGGTTGGGTCGGTCCTCCCTTACTTTTAAGGATTAGTTATTCCTGAGCACATGTTTCTCGGTCCTGTCAGACCCATACATCTTCTTCGTAGAGACCGATATATCCAAGGCGCCTCGAATTCCAACAACCACATAGGTAAAAATATAATATAAATGTCAGAGCTTGTAAGACGCTGACACCACCCATAGCTAGACAAAAATTTCGTGTTCTCCCAATGGTCCTTATCCTGTTTTTGACTCATACTGAGGTGTGAGGCTCGCAAATTGATGCTATACACAAAGCGGCACTATATCAAAGCTATGCTTTGATCATCAACCACAAGACTCTACTTTTCAACAAAAGCATTGATCACTGCATCTCGGCATGCCACTCAGGCAATTCATACCATGCGACTGATGTCAATCGATATATAACCTCTGAGCTTGTACCTCTCAGAGAAGGGCGTTAAGCAAGATAATAAATTCCCCGCCGCCAAACAGATATATATTTAATAGAAATCAGTCAACATAGAATAAAATCCAATGTTAGACACACATCTATTAACAAGTCCATTTTGGGTCTGAACAAACCAGAGGAACCTTATTCCTCGTCACATATGTCTAATACAGGAGAGAGGTCCTCGCGTATCCGGTCAATCTCCAAGTACGTTTGGACGATCACCACTTATTACCTCGTCTTGGGTGTACAACCCAATCAAGACATCAGTAATCATCCAAACAATGTGAAGACCTCCGGTTTGCAACCACTGTCTTCATCATTGACTTATCGTTGAATCAGTTATTCAGAACAGTTATAAACCCAGCCTTTCCGAATAACTCGCGTATATTATAAACAATTGCTACACTAACACAACATACACCTTGTAATGACCCGGATTTCGCCCGACCCGATCGATCGCTAAATCGAGCAAGACCGTTCAAAACCCGCATACATTAACTTTCAGAATACAACACATCGGAACAATAACAACGGACTTTTATAAACATTATAATAATGTTACATCAGAGTACAGAATATATATCAGAGTACATTGATAAATAATACAGCGGAATATTTAATTACAACATAATTAATACAATGTAGCGGAATAATTAAATTAATCACAGCAGAAGACTATCAATGCTCTGGACACAGCTTTAAGCTTCGATCCAGAATCCTGCTTAATATCTGCAAAATAAGCTACTCGACTGCCCTGTGGAAAAGAGGGCACCCGAGCTTGCAAAGTGAAACAAACTACGGGTCAGTCATGGGACTGGTGTGAGAAATCTTTATTTAACTTAACTAATAAGGAGGCTAATCATAGGACCACGCCGCTATCGCAGAACGGGTTTACTCCATTGGATTGCCAGTGCATAAATAAAGTAAATCGTTAAAAACAACGCAACGCTTTTCAGAAAAATGAAACCATTATAAGACTCACGTCCCATCACACAATGCAACGCAAGCTGGAGGATAGAGTTTTACCTTATAATGGTCAAAAATGCTTGATACGATAAAATGAATTTGATATTACTATTAGTGTATACATGTTTTAAAAAAATTTCAATCATAATGTATTAATCATAGACGGCATAGTACCCCATCCTACTATGTTGCCATACATAGGTATACAATCAAAACCGCTGGATGTCATATTGGAAATTGGGTTTCCATCAAGAGTCAAGGCTAGGATCGTTCTCCTGACCGATTCGAGACACTCTAGTAATGTCTCAGGATTCAGACGCTGGCGAACCCTTGGATCCTGCAGGGCCGGTCCCCCAATAGTGCAATGGGTTGGATTAGTTATGCCTGAAGACACGCTTCCCGATCCTATTAGACCTACAAATTGGCCATTGCGGCCAATTAAAATTCGAGGCGCCTCAAAATCCATCAACCACATAAGTAAAATGTCGGGTTGTGTTAAACCCAAACACCACTTCTAGCTAGAAAGAAACGTGTGCACTCCATGCGTTCCCTTGCTCCATTTTTGACTCTACCAGGGTGTGAGGCTCGCGAGGCAACGAAATACACAAAGCTATACCTAAATAGGCTATGCTTTGATCATCATCCACAAGGCTCTTCTTTTCAACAAAAGCCTTGATCAATTGCATCTTGGCATGCCACATAGACAGTCCAAACCATGCGATCGATAAATGCTATTATATAACCTCTGATCTCATGCGTCTCAGAGAAGGGTGTTAAGCAAGAGAATAAATTCTCCGCCACCAACAGATATCTATTAAATAGAAACCAATTTACATGGAATGAAATCCAATGTCAGACACACATCCATTTACAAGTCCGTTCTGGGTCTGAACGAAACCGGAGTCACCTAGTTGCTCGCGTATCCGGACGATCAACAAATACGTCCGGACAAACTACCACTTTAACCCTTTATTGGGAGCGACCCAATGCCAGGAATCAGTAGTCGTCCATCCGAGGTGAAGATCGCCGGTCTTCATCCCCCGTCTTCAATGTCTTCGACTTTTAATCATTGTAGTAATTATTAAGAATGAGTTAAACCCAGTCTTTCCGAATAACTCGCGTATTTTTATAATTAAAAATGAAGTGTTATAAGGATACATCCAAGCCTCTTTCCAATTCAAAATATTATTTAAATAGAATATTCATATTATTAGGGAAAGGTTCCCATAAATTTTATCAAAGATAAAATCTTTCAAATTTATTCTTAAATCTTATTTTCAAAGATTTATTAATATTCCAGTTCAGTTTTAATATCCAAAATCACAACTTTACGACTATTCCAATTTAAGAAGTAAATCCTATTTTTAATTGGGTTAATGAATCAATGTCATTTAAAAACATTGTTCACGATAAACCTAAAAATCATTTTCCAATAAAAAAATATAAATTGAAATACCAATGATCTTAGTTGAATAGTTTATTCTTTATTTAAAATAAATTCCTTATTTAAAATATTCTTTATATAAAAGATATTCTGAATCGGAAAGCGACTCAATCATTTACCATATAACTTTCGGTTATATGGATTTCATACATCGTATGCAAATGACAATAATTATAAATAATCATCAAACCATCCATTCAACATCCAAAGTGAAGTCTTCAACTGTGTGAGCATTAAAATGAAATAATAACGCTCATCGCAGCCTGTCAATCTATCGATCGACATACAAATAAATATTGGGACTAGTGTATATCTATTATCATCCCAATACCCATGTGGGGTTTTCAGCCAACAACAGTACATATAAATAAATAATTGGTTAATGAATTTAACCAATTTTTCTAATACTACCAACATGTTGGTAATGATGGACAAAACATGGTATTTTATTCCTAATGTCGAGACAAAATATATTTGAATCGCATAATTTCTTTATATATATTTCTAATATCTAATAGAATGTAATATATTTATATGACATTATTGTGGATGACAAATAAAAGATAATTTTTATTATACTTTATTCGTATATAATTATTCTCAGTTTTAACACATAAAAGAAATAATCTCATTGGTATATGTTTTTCAATGTATAACCTAACACCTAAAAATGTTTAATTTAAATTGCATACAAATCCTAATGTATGCATTAGCATATCAAAATGTCACTTTAACTCAACTACAAATTCTAATGTATGTTTGACCAATACTATGATCCTTATATTTGAATATAAATTTTAATATAAGTTTGCAAATAAAAATGATTTTTATATATGCATATAAATTCTATCGTATGTCATGCAAATAAAGATGATTATTTTATTTGCATATAAATTATATCTCAACAAAATGTATAAGGAGTTCCATCTTGCTGACAATTCTATTTAATCAAAATGGATATTTCTATGGTTAAACAACCTATTACACAAAAATGCTATTTGTGTTTAACTTTTTCATTCAAAAAAAATGTAAATTTTTGTCTTAATTCAAATCTAATTAACCGAGGGTAATTTTTGTTTTCAATAAAAGTGTGTATTTTGATTCAACTAGTCTTATCTTGACAAAAATATATAATTTAACCAAAGATATAAGGTTTGCTTTAACTAATCTATTTGACAGAATGAATATTTTAAATTAACTATTCTATTTCACCAAAATAACAAAGAAAATGACTTTGGTTTGTTGACAAATCTAATTCAACAAAACAATTATAAATGATGTGTTTGTTTTGTCGACAAAATGATAATGTTTTGTTTTAGCCATTATAGTTTGACAAAAGTGACAAAATGTATTTCAACTATTGTAAATTGATAATGGTGAATGTTTTTCCTTCATTCCTTTTAAGTGACACAAATATGAATATTTTATCTCATTCCTCTAAAATGACAAAAGTGAATACATTTGTCTTAACCCTTTTAAAATGGCAAAACTAAATAATTTTGTCCCATTCTACTTAAATGATAAAAATGTATTTTTTTTGTATTGCAACAAAAGGACAAATAAACCTTATCTATTTATTTATCCTTTTTATTTTAGCTAAGATGACACAAAAAATATATCTTTTTAATTCTAATCTTTTTATTATAATCTATGATGAAAATAAAAACATTTTATTTAATTTAACAAAATTACAACAACGATGAATTCAGTTTATCATAATCTTTTTATTTACTCTAGTTTTAAAGTAAAAATGATATTTTTGATCCTATTCTTTTATTTATATCTAAAATGTAATAAAAGTGTAACTTCTTAAACTATGCTTTTTATTTGCATCTAAAATGCAAATAAAAAGGGTAATATTATAATTTATGATTTATTATCACTAAAGAATGCAAATAAAAATACAATTTTTAACTTCATGTTTTATTTGCATCAAAGAATGCAAATATAAATTCAACTTTTAATACGATGGTTTATTTGCATCAAAGAACGCAAATAAAAATTTGACCTTTAAATACGGTGTTTATTTGCATCAAAAAATGCAAATAAAAATACAACATTTAATTCAATATTTTTCTTTTATATCAATTCTTTTCATTATAACTAACTTGACAATAAAAATGTTATTTTAAAACTATTCTTCCTAACGAAAAACATGTTACATAAAGAGGTAATCTTTTAATCCAACTCTTTTAATGAAAGCATATTACATAAAAAGTAAACCTTTAAATTCCGATCTTTTGATTAGAACAGATTATCCACATAAATGTAATCTTTAATGTTTGATCTTTTATTGAAACTAACTACATTAAAAATATAGTCTTTTAATTCTACCCTTTTTATTGTGACAAATTTACAATAAAAATATAATCTTTTATTTCACTGACATGTTTTGCCAAAAATGTTATTTTTATTTCAATTTACATGTTTTGACAAATATTGTCATTTTCATATAATCCCTTTTAATATAATAATCTTAAAAAAATGAAATATTTATGTCAATGTAATAATCTTACAAAGATGACATTTTTAAACAAAACAACCTTAATGACATTATGTACCAAAAAATGACATTTTATTCTATTCAAACATTTTAGACAAAAATGTTATTTTATTCTAATCAAACATTTCATACGAAAATGTTATTTTATTCTCTAAGGCAACCTTTTATACTAGGGTAACATTTTAAATATAATTGTTATTTTATTATATTATCATAACATACTTCTAACAAAATGGTTATTTTTATAATTACATCCTTTTTCTAACAAAGAATGTTATTTTTAATCTAATTATCATTTCTAACAAAGAATGTTATTTTTAATCTAATGACAAATTTCATTCTAATGTAACATCTTTAATCTCCTATTCTAATGACATTTTAAATAAATAACATTATAATACTTTAACATGAATGACAAATTCATCTCAACATAAATGACAAATTCATTTTGCAATAAATGACGAATTCATTTGAACATAAATGACAAATTCATTTTAATATAAATGACAAATTCATTTTGAAACAAATGCCAAATTCGTTTTGACATAAATGCCGAATTCATTTTAACATAAATGCCAAATTCATTTTGACATAAATGCCAAATTCATTTTTCATAACATATTCCTAATAAAAGTGACATGTTTATCCTAATTAAACATTTTTGACAAAATGATATTTTCTAACCAAAATGATACGTTTAACATAACATGATATTTTAAAAAAAAAAACGATGTTTAATTAACATGACATATTTTCTAACAAAAATGATGTTTAAATAACATGACATCTTCTAACAAAGATGATGTTTGAATTAACATGAATATCTTTCATACACAATAAAAATATAATTTTTATTGTCAACTTATTTTTATTACTAACATGAATATTTTAATATATACCATAAAAATTTGATTTTTATTGTAAGCAAAATCTAGATCTACACAATTCAATACAATGAATTTATTCCAACCACGAACAACCAGATATGATCTCATACATCACACACATGAAATTTAATAGCGAATAAATAATGATTTACAATGCCTAACAATTTATTTTAATTATTAATTTTAAAATAAGAAATCACACATCGATTGGTTTTCAGAAATAGTTCCGTTTAGATTTGGTTGAATTTTCAAAGTCCTCCCTTTTTGCTCTAATCGATTCCATGTTGTAGAGCTAGGCAAGACGATTCCAATGCAATTTGGTTTGCAAATTTCTGTTTCTGTTTGACAAAGATACAATAATTTAAATACTTAATACATTAATTAAATAATTAATCACTTTAAAATAATTAATCCATATTTAATCACTTTCTTCCTCGTTCCTCTTTACTGGAAATAGCTGAACCCAATGTCCCGCCTTTACTCCTCCCATCGCACGCAAACCAAGGCACTGAACCTCGGTTAGACTACACCATCTCGACCGCCTTGCCAATATTCTCCTGCGCCCCTGGTATGGTGCAACTCGCACCAATATCGGCTCCACACAGCGGCCCCGAAACCCCACATTTTGGTGCAGTAATCTCACAATTTGCTTAATGAAAAACGATCACTACCGCATGGATTGAAGCTCTCTGAATGCTCTTTAATTTGGTATATGAAAATTTGAATTTTGTTGTGTGGGTTAGAAGAACAAGGTGAAAGAAATTCAGAGCTTTTCTGCCATCCATGGTTGAGAAGGCGGCAGCTACATCATTTAGGGGATTAGGGTTATGCAAAAAGAATGTGTTTTTATAATATTTTAATGTAAATTTTACAATTAAATCCATACATTTTAAACCAATCTGATTTCGGCCCTATCAAGGATGTTCCTAGGCAAATACCCCCGTTTCGGACGCAATGGGCTGTCCCGTCATCCCAAACAAAAGTTTTCAATGTTTTTTTCTACATTTAATATATAAATAATTTATTTATTTAATTTGATCGTGCATTTAAATTTACCGGGGCCACATATGGACTCTAAAAATTCCAGAAAAATTATTTCTAGTTATGTTTTGATGATACTGTTCTAACAAGACTAATTTCATTGAATTCTGAGACCATTTGAAAAATGGTCATTTTCTGGCCGATCAGATTTGACTGAAATTGACAAAACATATTTTCTTTTGCCGCACTCACATTTTAATTTTAAAAATTATGAAAATTGAACCTAGCATTAAATTGACATTACGGTTCAAACAAAAGTGGTTTCGTCGAAAACGGAGGTCGTTTGAAAAATGGTTATTTTTAATATTAAAATATATATGTAAATTCTACAGTGACTTTTCTGAATTTTAAATTGGGCATAACTTTTGATTCCCTCTATGAAATTTCGAATTTTCAGATTCGTTGGAAAGATATTTTTAAATAGATTCTAATATTTTTTATTTCACTAAAATCCGTTAAATTTTGAATCCGGTACATTTGGTCAAAGTTCAAGTTTGACTTTTAAACTACTGCGCTATTTCTAACTCTTTTACAATTAAAATAAATATATTCGTTCTAACTTTAATTTTTAGTCATTATTATTTAAAATAAATTATTTTAACTATTAAATTTCCATTAAAATTTCTAAAATAAATTTTTTAAATTCGTTCAGAATTTGCGGGTTGTTACAATCTCACCTACTTAAAATCTTTTCGTCCTCGAAAAGGAACGATGCTAAAAGTCATTTAATTAACCAATTCAACCTTTAATTTTAATCAATTATAAGTTTAATTCAATATTAAATTTGATTTAGTTAAATTTTTCATCCTTTTATATATTAGTTAAATTAATTATCATTCCAATATTTTAATTAATTAAACTAATTATTAAACATCACAACTAGTAATCAATTAGGTGATTAACTTTTCAAATATATATAACTTTTATATATAGTCAAAAAATCATATTTTTGTGCAAATCACAACAATAGACCCTATCTAGTTTTTGTTCTCACACCAGTCAATGGAAATATATAGATATACCACTTTCGAAACTCGAACATAAATTGTGATGATGTTTCGAACCACCATCAGAACATCTCCGGGCGACTAAAGTGTGATTCAATATCTACCCAGTATATTTGAGGTTTCGAATACACGTGGATCAGACGTGTATTAAAATCTCAATGTACTCGATTGTCCAATATAAAACAGGATAATATATTTAAATACCTATAATAAGATTTTAAATTTTCAGAACTAAATTTGTTTTCATTTTTATTTTTAAAAGTTAATACTCTTCACATTCGTTCTAGGATACTACTGATCCTGTCTCTAACGAGTTATTCTTATTGGATATTACTAATCTAATCTCTGACGAGTCTTTTGTTCAGTTCTAATGAGTTGTACCCAAAGATTTTAGCTAACCTGAGCTCTGATACCAACTATAACGACCCGGATTTCGCCCGACCCGATCGATCGCTAAATCGACCAAGACCGTTCAAAACCCGCATACATTAACTTTGGGAATACAACACATCAGAACAATAAAAGCAGACTTTTATAAACATTACAATAATGTACATCAGAGTACAAAATATATATCAGAGTACATTGATAAATAATACAGCCGAATATTTAATTACAACATAATTAATACAATGCAGCGGAATATTTAAATTAATCACAGCGGAAGACTATCAATGCTCTGGACACAGCTTTAAGCTTCGATCCAGAATCCTTCTTAATATCTGCAAAATAAGCTACTCGACTGCCCGTGTGGAAAAGAGGGCACCCGACTTTGCAAAGTGTGACGGCCCGCCACGCACCAACCGACATTTACTCCAAAAGTGCGTTGTACACATGTCCAGTTAGTACGGAACAGTCGTCAGAAGGAAAGAAAGAAGACGAAGAATCAATAAGGAACCTGCAGAATGTCTCACAGCGCATAGAACAAAACATAATAACAACATACTTGACATACAACAGGTGAGACAGTGCATAAGCTGAAAACAAACTATCATAGCAGCGGAAAATCCAAATACAGCTTATGTTCCACATCATCATAATTACAACTTTTCAAACTGTCTCTAAAGGTAAAAGCAAGATAAAGGAGGTACACTACTAATGCCCAAGTATTGACCACCAACGGCACAGGGAGAATATCTATATATATCATATGTGGAAGCCTCCTGCTCGCCTCCGAATCAGCTACTCGTGCATCACCAGCTAACTGTCTCTAGTCTGCTCGTGAAAGCACCCAGAGTAATACGAAGAGACATAAAACTCTGGGTCAGACAAAAAGTTTGGTATGAGCGATAAGCAGCTAAACAGAACAATAACATGTATACTAAACCATACTTGAACCTGGACCTGCAACCAAAGAGTTAGCACTACATATTGTACAACACTCTAAGGTGCCACTGAATAAATGGTGTAAAGATAACGGGGGTGGGGGTGTGCATGTCATAGAGATGACAAACAATCAAGCATAGCAACCATACTCACCTCTCTCACTCAGTGCGTAAAGCATACGATATCCACCACTTCGATCACCCAATACTTTGCTATGATCACTCAGCCCCATGAAGTCACAACGGCTTCACTGCACTGATCCATATCTACTAATCCTTTGCTATGTCCACTTTGCCCCATGGAGTCACAACAGCTCCACTGCAATGGCTCATAGTCTTGCTACGATCACTTTGCCCCTCGAGTCATGATGACTCTACTGCACTGATACGTAGCCCGTTATTCCTTTTCAGTGGTGAATCGAAGTTATGAACGTCAACAACTCCTTAGTACACGTCCCACAGCAAAGCCCAACCCTGAAGTGAACTCATTGGTTCCCAACTGGATCCTGAGCTCTAACTTCCATTTGGACTACCTTTGCATCTCGGGTTATTGGTCATCACCGGATCGGTCTTCATTCAGTTCATGATCATCTTATAGGCTTGGGTTCATCTCAGTTTGTAGCACTCTCTTCAGATCGGTTCGGATCGGATGACCTTCCCCCATCGGTTCGGATGATTTCCCCCATTGGTTCGGATCGGATGGCCTCCCCCATCAGTTCGGATCAGATGATTTCCTCCCATCGGTTCAGATCCTTCTCCCCAAGCACTCCAGATCGGGTCGAGCCTCTCAAGCTTCTTCATAGTGTGTCATTTTGGGTTAGAGTGGCACACAAGGGCAGGTCGGGTCGGGGTTCGGGTCCAAATCGTCTCGTGGATACAACAACTTGGAGGGCGGTTCAGTTCGGGCTCTTTTCTCCGATCCGATCCGGATCGGCCAAATTCCTGCACTTCTTTCTAGCGACTGTTTTACGCCATTCAATGACGTTTTCGACCATTCTATCTATTTTAATCAATCACAAAGCATACCATACAGTCATAGCAACAAGTAAAAGTGCCCTCAAACACCAAAACATCAATATGATGGGTTAAAATGGATCAAACATAGCCAAAACCCATATTTTCCCTTAAGTGTGCTTAAGCAAAACTAATAATGTGATTAGCAAAACTTAATCAAATCATCCCATGTTTCTAACAGAGGTCTAAAACATCATTTAAGAATTTATAAATATTTTTCCAAAATTTTATCATGCATAAATTCGCTAATTAACAATAATTACCCTTAATTAACCCTAATTAGTGAGGAACTATGCAAATCACTCACTTTAGCCACAATTAAACCTTAGATTTGAAATAAATCTCTGATATGGCACGAATAACAATGCTAAACAGCAGCTCTAATCTTGATTTGGTGAAGATCTCCCTTGATTTGATGTTGCTAAGCTTAATCCTTGATTAGAAAGTGATTTGGAGGTGATTTAGAGGTTGGAGGTCATTTTTAGGGTTTCTAAGAGATAAGTTGAGGTAGAAAACTGAAATGGAATGAAACCCTAACCCTTTTCAGCCTCCCCATAACCCTATTCCCGAAATGGGTTATGGGCCCATTCACTAACCACCCTATTTGGCCCGGTTAAGTAGTTTTTCACCTTCCAAACCTTATTTCAGCCATATCTCCCAAACGGTAAGTCCGTTTAGCTAGTATGACCACTCTACGGAAAGGTAAAACATCAAACGAATCTAATGGAAGTGGTTACAGATCAAAATTCCTTTATAGTCAAAATTTATGGCCGAAACAAGATCCGCTAGGGGCAAAACAGTCACTTAAAATCGGTAAAAATCATAAACATGGGAAATGACCCCAATGGTCGTTTCCCAAAGCCACATGATGATACAGCTTCATATGAGAAAGAAAGAAATATTCTACGATCCTCCGATGTGTAGAATGCGCGTTGTTACATTCTTCCCCCCTTAAAAAATTTCGCCCCTGAAATTCCCTAATCAAAATACACAAAAGGGTCCCGCATGCGTATCAACCATAGAACAACATGCAAAACAAGCAAAACAAGTTTATCCTAGCATGCGGAATAACTAAATTGCAAAGTAAACCTTACCAGGCAAAGAGTTCTAGATACGTTTTCCTAATGCTCTCCTCTGTCTCCCAAGTACCGTCATTCTCGTTCCCGCCCCACTGAACCTTGACTAGCTTCACCGCCTTCCTTCGAAGTTGCTTCGTACCGTGCTCGACAATATGAATCGGCTTGCGGTTCCCAACCGCCTTGGGTTCTACTTCGAAGTCCTCTAAGTGATCAGGTGAGATGGTCATATCTGTGTCGTGCACGAACTTCCTTATTTGGGAAACATAAAATACGTTGTGAACTCCCGCCATCTTCTCGGGTATGTCAACTCTATATGCCAAATTCCCAACTTGTTCGAGAACTGGGAATGGGCCAACAAATCTTGGTGCCAATTTGCCTCTCCTACCAAATCGTATCACGCTCTTCAACGGAGAAACCTTGACAAACACAAAGTCACCAACGGAGAATTTTAAGTCTCTTCTCCTTTTATTAGCATAACTCTTCTGCCTATCCCGGGCAGCCTTCATCCGTTGTTGAATGATATTAATCTTATCTGAAGTTTCCCTTAACACTTCTGGTCCAAGCACAAACTTCTCACCGGTCTCTATCTAACATGATGGTGAGTTACACGGTCTTCCGTACAAAGCTTCATATGGAGCAATATCGATATTGGATTGGTAGCTATTATTATATGCAAACTCTACTAGATGCAAATGGTCATCCCATGATCCACCAAAATCCAGTATACAAGCTCTCAAGAGATCTTCCAATATACGATTCACCCTCTCTGTCTGACCATCGGTTTGAGGATGATACGCGGTACGGAGATATAATTCCGACCCTAGAGCCTCTTGTAAGTTCTTCCAAAACCCACTAGTGAACAACGGGTCTCGGTCACTCACAATGCTTTTAGGTACTCCATGAAATCTCACTACCCACTTCATATATAGTTCTGCTAACTTAGCTGCCGTTCTAGTCGATTTGACTGGTATAAATCTTGCACTCTTGGTCAATCGATCCACAATTACCCAAATGCTATCATGTCCCAATCTAGTCCTTGGTAAACCATCTATGAAATCCATCGATACTTGCTCCCATTTACTTTCGGGAATTTCTAATGGTTGCAACAAACCACTAGGCTTCTTTTGCTCAGCTTTAACTAGCTGGCAATTCATGCACTTGGATATAAACTTCCCAACGTCTCTTTTCATCCCTTCCCAGTAGTAAATCTGCTTCATGTCTCGATACATCTTATCACCACCGGGGTGTATAGTCAGTTTTGAGTGATGACATTCCCTAAGCACTTCATCTCTCAAACCATTCACGTTGCGTACAACTAGTCTTCCATTCTTTCGAAGCCATCATTCTCGATCAAGCCCATACAAATTCATCTCCTCACCGTCGATATTCATCTCTAACTTAGAGATGATTTCCAATAAATTAGGATCGTCCCTCTGGCTGGAAACAATCCGCTCAATCAAAGTGGATCTGATCGTCAAACTAGCTAACATCTCCGGATCCAATTCGCACTTTGGTTTGAAATCATACCCTGCGATATACTCCAGTTGCTTCCATTCTAGAAAAATAGCCCCTAAACTGGCATGTCTCCTACTCAAGGCATCGGCTACCGCATTTCCTTTCCCAGGTGTATATGCGATATCAAAATCATACAAAGCCAAGAACTCTAACCATTTTTGCTGTCGGAGATTTAGATCCTTTTGAGAGAAGAGATACTTTAATGGTTTATGATTGGTAAACAACTCAAATTTTTCTCCCAAGAGATAATGTCTCCACCTCTTCAATGCGAATACGATCGCTGCCAGTTCCAAATCATGGGTAGGATACTTTTCTCATGCGGGTTTAGTTGCCGACTAGCATAAGCAACAACCCTACCTCCTTGCATCAATACAACACCTAGTCTGGTACCACAAGCATCCGTGTATACCGTCATTCCTTCATTCCATTTAGGAATGACTAACACTGGCGCATGCATCAACTTTTCTTTTAGACTCTTGAATGCATTCTCACACACTCCGTCCCAGACAAAGGCTTGATTCTTCTTAGTCAACTGAGTCAACGATGATGCTATCTTGGAGAAGTCCTGGATAAACTTACGATAATATCCAGCTAACCCCAAGAACCTTCTTATGTCTGTTGTATTCTTGGGCGTAGACCAATCCTGTACCGTAGCCACCTTTGCAGGGTCCATGACAATACCATTCTCTGAAACAACATGGCCAAGAATCTCACTTCCGTCCTCCAGAAGTGACACTTAAAAAATTTCGCTTTCAATTAGTGTTTTCTCAACACCTCCATCACTATCCTCAAATGTTCCTTGTGTTCTTCCTCTGCTCTCGAGTAAAAAAGGATGTCGTCTACGAACACAAGAACAAACTTATTCAACTGATCTCTGAATACCCGATTCATAAGATCCACGAAGTAGGCTGGTGCATTGGTCAACCCAAATGGCATGACCAACCACTCATAAAATCCAGACGGCGTCCTAAATGCCGTTTTCAGAACACTCTCAGCCGCTACTCAGAGCTGATGAAATCCTGTCGCGAGGTCCAACTGGGAGAACACTCATGCTCCTTCCAGTTGATCAAACAAATCATCTACCCGCGGTAGAGCATACTTATTCTTCCTCGTCACCTTATTCAACTCGCGATAGTCCACACACAAACGAAGGGAACCATCTGCCTTAGTGGCAAACACAACTGGTGCTCCCCACTCGGAGACACTTCTTCTAATAAACCCCTTCTTCAAAAGATCGCTTACTTGCACCCCGAGCTCTCGCTGCTCCCTTGGTGCCATACGACGAAGTGGCATCACTATAGATCTGGCATCTTTCACTAAATCAATACGGAACTCAATCTCTCGGTGTGGTGGAAGTTCGGTCACTTCCCTGAAGACGTCCGGATACTGGCCAACCACGGGCACATCTAACAACTCATCATGCGGGATGTCGAGGGAATTTATAAAACTAGCCATCACCCCATCACTAGGTAGACTACCAAACACTACCCTCCGCCCATCATCCGCCCTAACTGTCACCAAAAAGCCCTCACAGTCTACCATCACCCCGTATCTTTGGAGCCAATCGACCCCCAATATAATGACATACCCAGTAAAGCCCAAAACAAAGCAATCACAAACAAACATACATCCATGACTCGATAAGACCAAATTTCGGCAAATCATACTAAGGTAAGTCGAACCGCCAATCGGGTTCGTCACAACCAACGGTCTATCGACTATATTGGGTTCCAGTCCCAACCTATCTACTAGGTCACTAGATATGAAGGAACAGGAAGCCCCAGTATCAAACAAAACTCGAACAGGTACATCATGAATAGAAAGCATACCTTGAATGACGACATTCTTTCCTTTCTCCGTCGCAGTTGGGGCATTCGACGAACAAGAAATAGCACCGATAGCATATGATTTCACAATCTGCTTCTCCTTAAGAGGTTGTGGACATTTATCCTTATGATGTCCCACTTGGCCATAGTTGTAGCACTTCTTATCCGCTGGCTTGGCCCGACATTCTTTGGCATAATGACCCTTCTTACCACAACTGAAGCACTCAACATCTTTCCTGCTCTTTTTCTGGCCATCCTTAGTTTTGTTCTGCTTTCTCTTGTTCTGAGTGTTATTCTTGCCTCCACCGCCTGCTTGCGGCTTCAGCCCTTCTGCAGATGCAACCTCAGTCTTTGACTTAGGGTAAAGACTCTCTGATCACAAAGCTTTTCCCACAATCGATTCAAAAGTCTCATCGATGTGGTTGATAAGCCTTTCCCCCAAGTATCCATCCAAACCAGTAATGAACTTCTCATTCTTCTTCTCAGGAGTATCGATAAGGGATAATCCATACTTCGACAAGGTGTCGAACTCAGCAATATAGTCCGAGACTGTCCTACCACTCTGCTTAAGCTCCAAGAACTTCCTAAACAATTCCGACTTCTGAGCAGTTGGGATAAACTTGTCGCCAAAGCGAGTCTTAAACTGATCCCAAGTAACCTGATCCTCTGGAGTGGCTGTCTTAATAGCATTCCACCAATTCATCGCTCGCCCTTGCAGCTGACGAGACGCTACCCTTCTCTTTATCGCATCCTCGATACCCAAGTCATCGAAGATACGATCACAGCTATCCAACCAATCCTGGACATCCGTGGCCGACTCTGTTCCATGGAACGGCTTCCCACCAAGGTTAGTGTAATTCTTGCACATCTTGGCGAAATTGGCCCTAGGTGCCTGCACCACTGGACCACCACCATTTCCAGCATTGGGAGCTGCCCATTGCACATCCCTAAGCATTTCTCTCATGAGGTTAGTAAACATCGCCCTCATGTCAGCAGCATTCCCATTAGTGGCTCCTTTACCAGCACCTCTTGCGTATCGGCTCTTTGTTCAATCTGTAAAGAGGAAACGATTAACCATCTCCCTAGTGGTGCCAGTGCAGTGCGACTTCATCCTTAGCTATACTAATAGTATACATATATATAGCTTTTGAAAACCAAAGTAATCATAAATACGCACTCTCATATACGTGCTATCTCTCCCTAGTGTCTTTCCCTAGGTTAACAACGCAACCTAGAGCTCTGATACCAATCGTGACGGCCCGCCCCGCACCAACCGACATTTACTCCAAAAGTGCGATGTACACATGTCCAGTTAGCACGGAACGGTCGTCAAAAGGAAAGAAAGAAGACGAAGAATCAACAAGGAACCTGTAGAATGTCTCGCAGCACATGTAACAAAATATAATAACAACATACTTGACATAAAATAGGTGAGACCATGCATAAGCTGAAAACAAACTATCATAGCAGCGGAGAATCCAAATACAGCTTATGTTCCACATCATCATTATTACAACTTTTCAAACTGTCTCTAAAGGTAAAAGCAAGATAAAGGAGGTACACTACTAATGCCCAAGTAGTGACCACCAACGACACAGGGAGAATATATATATATATCATACGTGGAAGCCCCCTACTCGCCTCCGAATCAGCTACTCGTGCATCACCAACTAACTTGTCTCTAGTCTGCTCGTAAGAGAACCCAGAGTAATAAGAAGAGACATAAAACTCTGGGTTAGACAAAAAGTTTGGTATGAGCGATAAGCAGCTAAACAGAACAATAACAGGTATACTAAACCATACCTGAACCTGGACCTACAACCAAAGAGTTAGCACTACATACTGTACAACACTCTAAGGTGCCACTGAATAAATGGTGTAAGGATAACGGGGTTGGTGGTGTGCATGTCATAGTAATGGCAAACAATCAAGCGTAGCAACCATCCTCACATCTCTCACTCAGTGCGTAAAGCATACGATATCCACCACTTCGATCACCCAATAATTTGCTATGATCCCTCTGCCCCATGAAGTCACAACGGCTTCACTGCACCGATCCATATCTACTAATCCTTCGCTGTGTCCACTTTGCCCCATGGAGTCACAACGGCTCCACTGCACTGGCTCATAGTCTTGCTACGATCACTTTGCCCCTCGAGTCATGATGACTCTACTGCACTGATACGTAGCCCGTCATTCCTTTTCAGTGGTGGATCGAAGTTATGAACGTCGACAACTCCTTAGCACACGTCCCGCAACAAAGCCCAACCCCTGAAGTGAACTCATTGGTTCCCAACTGGATCCTGAGCTCTAACTTCCATTTGGACTACCTTTGCATCTCGGGTTATTGGTCATCACCGGATCGGTCTTCATTCAGTTCATGATCATCTTATAAGCTTGGGTTCATCTCAGTTTGTAGCACCCTCTTCAGATCGGTTCGGATCGGATGACCTTTCCCCATCGGTTCGGATGATTTCCCCTATTGGTTTAGATCGGATGGCCTCCCCCATCAGTTCAGATCGGATGATTTCCTTCCATCGGTTCAGATCCTTCTCCCCAAGCACTCCAGATCGGGTCGAGCCTCTCGAGCTTCTTCATAGTGTGTCAGTTCGGGTCGGAGTGGCACACAAGGGCAGGTCGGGTCGGGGTTCGGGTCCGGATCGTCTCATGGATACAACAACTTGGAGGGCGGTTCGGTTCGGTCTCTTTTCTCCGATCCGATCCGGATCGGCCAAATTCCTGCACTTCTTTCTAGCGACTGTTTTACGCGATTCGATGTCGTTTTCAACCATTCTATTTTAATCAATCACAAAGCATACCATACAGTCATAGCAACAAGTAAAAGTGACCTCAAACACCAAAACATCAATATGATGGGTTAAAATGGATCAAACATAGCCAAAACTCATATTTTCCCTTAAGTGTGCTTAAGCAAAACTAATAATATGATTAGCAAAACTTAATCAAATCAACCCAAGTTTCTAACAGAGGTCTAAAACATCATTTAAGAATTTATAAATATTTTTCCCGAATTTTATCATGCATAAATTCGCTAATTAACAATAATTACCCTTAGTTAACCCTAATTAGTGAGGAACTATGCAAATCACTCACTTTAGCCACAATTAAACCTTAGATCTGAAATAAATCTCCGATATGGCGCGTATACCAATGCTAAACAGCAGATCTAATCTTGATTTGGTGAAGATCTCCCTTGATTTGATGTTGCTAAGCTTAATCCTTGATTAGAAAGTGATTTGGAGGTGATTTAGAGGTTGGAGGCCATTTTTAGGGTTTCTAAGGGATAAGTGGAGGCTAGAAAAATGAAATGGAATGAAACCCTAACCCCTTTCAGCCTCCCCATAACCCTATTCCCGAAATGGGTTATGGGCACATTCACTAATCACTCTATTTGGCCCAGTTAAGCTGTTTTTCACCTTCCAAACCTTATTTCAGCCATATCTCCCAAATGGTAAGTCCGTTTAGCTATTATGACCACACTACGGAAAGTTAAACCATCAAACGAATCTATTGGAAGTGGTTTCAGGTCAAAATTCCTTTCCAGTCAAAAGCTATCGCCGAAACAAGATCAGCTAGGGGCAAAATAGTCATTTAAAAATCGGTAAAAATCATGAACATGGGAAATGACCCCAATGGTCGTTTCCCAAAGCCACATTACCATACGGCTTCATAGGAGAAAGAAATAAATATTCTACGATCCTCCGATGCGTAGAATGCGGGTTGTTACACAAAGTGAAACAAACTACGGGTCAGTCATGGGACTGGTGTGAGAAATCTTTATTTAACTTAACTAATAAGGAGGCTAATCACAGGACCACGCCGCTATCGCGGAACGGGTTTACTCCATTCGATTGCCAGTGCATAAATAAAGTAAATCGTTAAAAACAACGTAATGCTTTTTAGAAAAATGAAACCATTATAAGACTCATGTCCCATCACACAATGCAACGCAAGCCGGAGGATAGAGTTTTACCTTATAATGGTCAAAAATGCTTGACACTATAAAATGAATTTGATATTACTATTAGTGTATATATGTTTTAAAAACATTTCAATCATAATGTATTAATCATAGACGGTATAATACCCCATCCTACTATGTCGCCATACATAGGTATGCAATCAAAACCACAGGATGTCATATTGGAAATTGGGTTTCCATCAAGAGTCAATGCTAGGAACGATCTCCTGACCGATTCGAGACAATCTAGCAATGTCTCAGAATTCGGACGCCGGGGAACTCTTGGATCCTGCAGGGCCGGTCCCCCAATAGTGCAATGGGTTGGATTATTTATGCCTGAACACATGCTTCCCGATCCTATTGGACCAATAAATTGGCCATTGTGGCCAATTAAAATCCGAGGCGCCTCAAAATCCATCAACCGCATAAGTAAAATGCCGGGTCGTGTTAAACGCAAACACCACTTCTAGCTAGAAAGAAACTTGTGCACTCCCTGCGTTCCCTTGCTCCATTTTTGACTCTACCAGGGTGTGAGGCTCGCGAGGAAACGAAATACACAAAGCTATGCCTAAATACGCTATGCTTTAATCATCATGCACAAGGCTCTGCTTTTCAACAAAAGCCTTGATCAATTGCATCTTGGCATGCCACATTGACAGTCCACACCATGCGATCGATAACTACTATTATATAACTCTGATCTCATGCGTCTCAGAGAAGGGTGTTAAGCAAGAGAATAAATTCTCCGCCACCAACAGATATATATTAAATAGAAACCAATTTACATGGAATGAAATCCAATGTCAGACACACATCCATTTACAAGTCCGTTCTGGGTCTGAACGAAACTGGGGTCACCTAGGTGCTCGCGTATCCAAACGATCAACGAATACGTTCGGACAAACTACCACTTTAACCCTTTACTGGGAGCGACCCAATGCCAGGCATCAGTTGTCGTCCATTCGATGTGAAGATCGTCGGTGTTCATCCACCATCTTCAATGTCTTCGACTTTTAATCTTCATAGTAATTATTCAGAATGGGTTAAACCCGGTCTTTCCGAATAACTCGCATATTTTTATAATTAAAAATCAAGTGTTATAAGGATACCTCCAACGCCTCTTTCCAATTCAGAATATTCTTTAAATAGAATATTCATATTATTGGGGAAAGGTTCCCATAAATTTTATCAAAGATAAAATCTTTCAAATTTATTCTTAAATCTTATTTTCAAAGATTTATTAATATTCCAATTCAGTTTTAATATCCAAAATCATTACTTTACGACTATTCCAATTTAAGAAGTAAATCTTATTTTTAACTGGGTTAAAAGATCAATGTCATTTAAAAACATTGTTCACGATAAACCCAAAAATCATTTTCCAATAAATAAATATAAATTGAAATACCAATAATCTTAGTTGAAAGATTTATTCTTTATTTAAAATAAATTCCTTATTAAAAATATTCTTTATATAAAAGATATTCTGAATTGGAAAGCGACTCAATCATTTACCATATAACTTTCGGTTATATGGATTTCATACATCGTATGCAAATGACAATAATTATAAATAATCATCAAACCATCCATTCAACATCCAAAGTGAAGTCTTTAACTGTGTAAGCATTAAAATGAAACAATAACGCTCATCGCAGCTTGTCAATCTATCGATCGACATACAAATAAATATTGGGACTAGTGTATATCAATTATCATCCCAATACCCGTGTGGGGTTTTCAGCCAACAATAGTACATATAAATAAATAATTGGTTAATGAATTTAACCAATTTTTCTAATACTACCAACATGTTGATAATGATGGACAAAACATGGTATTTTATTCCTAATGTCGAGACAAAATATATTTGACTCGCATAATTTCTTTATATATATTTCTAATATCTAATAGAATGTAATATATTTATATGACATTATTGTGGATGACAAATAAAGATAATTTTTATTATACTTTATTTGTATATAATTATTCTCAGTTTTAACATATAAAAGAAATAATCTCATTGGTATATGTTTTTCAATGTATAACCTAACACCTAAAAATGTTTAATTTAAATTGCAAACAAATCCTAATGTATGCATTAGCATAACGAAATATCACTTTAGCTCAACTACAAATTCTAATGTATGTTTGACCAATACTATGATCCTTTTATTTGAATATAAATTCTAATATAAGTTTGCAAATAAAAATGATTTTTATATATGCATATAAATTCTATCGTATGTCATGCAAATAAAAATGATTATTTTATTTGCATTTAAATTCTATCTCAACAAAATAAATATAGAGTTCCATCTTGCTGACAATTCTATTTAATCAAAATGGATATTTCTATGGTAACACAACCTATTACACAAAAATGCTATTTGTGTTTAACTTTTTCATTCAACAAAAATGTAATTTTTTGTCTTAATTCAAATCTAATTAACCGCAGGTAATTTTTGTTTTCAACAAAAATGTGTATTTTGATTTAACTAGTCTTATCTTGACAAAAATATATAATTTGACAAAAAATATAAGGTTTGCTTTAACTAATCTATTTTGAAAAAATGAATATTTTAATTTAACTATTCTATTTCAATAGAACAACAAAGATAATGACTTTGGTTTGCTGACAAATCTAATTCAACAAAACAATTATAAATGATGTGTTTGTTTTGTCGACAAAATGATAGTGTTTATTTTAGCCATTACAGTTTGACAAAAGTGACAAAATGTATTTCAACTATTGTAAATTGATAATGGTGAATGTTTTTTCTTCATTCCTTTTAAGTGACACAAATATGAATATTTTGTCTCATTCCTCTAAAATGACAAAAGTGAATACATTTTTCTTAACCCTTGTAAAATGGCAAAATTAAATAATTTTGTCTCATTCTATTTAAATAATAAAAATGTATTTTTTTTATATTGCAACAAAAGGACAAATAGACCTTATCTATTTATTTACCCTTTTTATTTTAGCTAAGATAACACAAAAAATATATCTTTTTAATTCTAATCTTTTTATTATAATCTATGATGAAAATAAAAACATTTTATTTAATTTAACAAAATTACAACAACGACGAATTCATTTTATCATAATCTTTTTATTTACTCTAGTTTTAAAGTAAAAATGATATTTTTAATCCTATTCTTTTATTTATATCTAAAATGTAATAAAAGTGTAACTTCTTAAACTATGCTTTTTATTTGCATCTAAAATGCAAATAAAAAAGGTAATATTATAATTTATGATTTATTTGCATCAAACAATGCAAATAAAAATACAACTTTTAACTTCATGTTTTATTCGCATCAAAGAATTCAAATATAAATTCAACTTTTAATACGATGGTTTATTTGCATCAAAGAATGCAAATAAAAATTCGACTTTAAATACGGTGTTTATTTGCATCAAAAAATGCAAATAAAAATACAACTTTTAATTCAGTATTTTTCTTTTATATCAATTCTTTTCATTATAACTAACTTGACAATAAAAATGTTATTTTCAAACTATTCTTCCTAATGAAAAACATATTACATAAAGAGATAATATTTTAATTCTACTCTTAATGAAAGCATATTACATAAAAAGTAATCCTTTAAATTCCAATCTTTTGATTAGAACGGATTATCCATAAAAATGTAATCTTTAATGTTATTTTAATCTAATTATCATTTCTAACAAAGAATATTATTTTTAATCTAATGACAAATTTCATTCTAATGTAACATCTTTAATCTTCTATTCTAATGACATTTTAAATAAATGACATTATAATATTTTAACATGAATGACAAATTCATCTCAACATAAATGACAAATTCATTTGCAATAAATGACGAATTCATTTGAACATAAATGACAAATTCATTTTAACATAAATGACAAATTCATTTTGAAATAAATGCCAAATTCATTTTGACATAAATGCCGAATTCATTTTGTCATAAATGCCAAATTCATTTTGGCATAAATGGCAAATTCATTTTTCATAACATATTCCTAACAAAAGTGACATGTTTATCCTAATTAAACATTTTTGACTAAAACGATATTTTCTAACTAAAATGATACGTTTAACATAACATGATATATTCTAAAAAAATGATGTTTAATTAACATGACATATTCTCTAACAAAAATGATGTTTAAATAACATGACATCTTCCAACAAAGATGATGTTTAAATTAACATGAATATCTTTCATACACAATAAAAATATAATTTTAATTGTCAACATATTTTTATTTCTAACTTGAATATTTTAATATATACCATAAAAATTTGATTTTTATTGTAAGCAAAATCTAGATCTACACAATTCAATCCAATGAATTTATTCCGACCACAAACAACCAGATCTGATCTCATACATCACACACATGAAATTTAGTGGCGAATAAATAATAATTTGCAAAGCCGAACAATTTATTTTAATTATTAATTTTAAAATAAGAAATCTCACATCGATCGGTTTTCAGGAATCGTTCGTGTTCAGATTTGTTTGAATTTTCAAAGTCCTCTCTTTCATCTCTAATCGATTCCATCTTGTAGAGCTCGGCAAGATGATTCCAACGCAATTTGTTTTCCGAATTTCTGTTTCCGTTTGACAAAGATACAATAATTTAAATACTTAATACATTAGTAAAATAATTAATCACTTTAGAATAATTAATCTGTACTTAATCACTTTCTTCCTCGTTCCTCTTTACTGGAAATAGCCGAACCCAATGTCGCTCCTTTACTCCTCCCATCGCACACAAACCGAGGCGCTGAACCTCGATTAGACTACACCACCTCGACCGCCTTGCCAATATCCTCCTGTGCCCCTGGTATGGTGCAACTCGCACCAATCTCGGCTCCACACGGCGGCCCCGAACCCCCAACGTTTGGGTGCAGTAATCTCACAATTTGCTTAATGAAAATCGATCAATACCACACGGACTGAAGCTCTTTGAATGCTCTTTAATTTGGTATATGAAAATTTGAATTTTGTTGTGTGGATTAAAAGAACAAGGTGAAAGAAATTCAGAGCTTTTCTGCCGTCCATGGTTGAGAAGACGGCGGCTACATCATTTAGGGGATTAGGGTTATGCAAAAAGAATGTGTTTTTATAATATTTTAATGTAAATTTTACAATTAAATCCATACATCTTAAACCAATCTGATTTCAGCCCAATGAAGGATGTTTCTAGGCAAATACCCCGTTCCGGATGCACAGGGCTAGGCCCCGTCAGCCCAAACGAAAGTTTTCAACGTGTTTTTCTCAATTTAATATATAAATAATTTAATTATTTAATTTAATCATGAATTTAAAATTTACCGGGGCCACATATGGACTCTAAAAATTCCAGAAAAATTATTTCTAGCTATGTTTTGATGATACAGTTCTAACAAGACTAATTTCGTTGAATTCTGAGATCGTTTGAAAAATGGTCATTTTCTGGCCGATCGGATTTGACTGAAATTGACAAAACATATTTTCTTTTGCCACACTCACATTTTAATTTTAAAAATTATGAAATTGGAAAGATAGCAATAAATTGACATTCCGGTTCCATCAAAAGTGGTTTCGTCGAAAACGGGAGTCGTTTGAGAAATGGCTATTTTTAATATTAAAAAATATATGTAAATTCTACAGCGACTTTTCTGAATTTTAAATTTGGCATAACTTTTGATTCCAGCTATGAAATTTCTATTTTTCAGATTCCTTGGAAAGATATTTTTAAATAGATTCTAATATTTTTGGTTTCACTGAAATCCGTTAAATTTTGAATTCGGTGCATTCGGTCAAATTTCAAGTTTGACTTTTTAAACTACCGCGTTATTTCTAACTCTCTTTATAATTAGAATAAATATATTCGTTCTAACTTCAATATTTAGTCATTATTATTTAAAATAAATTATTTTGACTATTAAATTTCCATTAAAATTTCTAAAGTAAAATTTTTAAATTGGTTCAGAATTTGCGGGTTGTTACACACCTCATCCCAATCCAGAATATTCTTTTATTTAAATATTCACATCTTTAGGGATTTGTTCCCATTTATTTTATGAAAGATAAATTCTTTAAAATTTATTCTTTAATCTTCCTTTGGATATCAATTCAAACCGAACTAAGGTTTTCCAAACTAGTTGGAATTAGCGCATCTTACCGAAGTAACCATTTATTTAATTTCCCAATCCTAACCTATTCATCCTATGGAGCAAAACTGGTATTACCCCATAACTAACACCACGGTGTTATCGGTATAATTAATTACTATTTCCCGTTCAAATCTAATTAAAGATTCAACTATTGCTAGGAGCAAAACTGGTGATACTCCATTCTCGATCATTTCCCAAATTTGATAATTCAAATTATCACATTCCCTTTTTCAATCTATTTAAAGAATCATTAGAACTCTACTTAGTTTTAATCTTCCCGAAATCAATATTCATGATTATTTTACTTTGGAAACACAAACATGTCACATCGACAATCTACACCGTACTGTTGATTTCTACCGATATATAACCTCTAAGCTCGTACGTCTCAGAGAAGGGTGTTAAGCAAGAGAATAAATTCTCCGCCACCAAGCAGATATATGTTTAGCAAAGATCAACCAAACAGTTCGAAATACAATGACAGACACATAATCCTGCCTTTAACTGGGTTAAAGAACTAATGTCATTTAAAACACAGTTCATGATAAACCCTATGGAATCTTTACGGAAAAACAAATCAATATATAATCGATATCAATTTCCATATCCGACTAATAATATAAATGGAATAACGGCATAGCCTTTTGAATTTCGTATGTATTAACAGTCTTCCTCCATAGAACTTCACTTCGATTATTATCAAATTGAATTCCATTCAATTCCAGTTTAATATATTAAATTGGAAAACTTTACTTTGGAAAATTCCCGTTAAATCTTAATAAAAAGATTTATATATTCCAAATCACATTTCATTGTAAATTGGGTTAAAGAACGAATGTCGTTGAAAAAACACAGTTCACAATAAACCCAATTCACATACCATTTTTAATCAGGTTAAAGAACAAGTGTTATTTCAAACGCCATTCATGATAAACCCAAAAATCCAATTTAAATTCAATTCCAATTAAATATTATTTACCTGGAAAATTTCACTAAATCTTAATCAAAAGATTTATTCTTTTCTCAACTGAGTTTAAGAAAAGTGTTAATGAAGACACCATTCACGACAAACCCAAATCCCATTTGATATTAAATACAGGGCTCTGAATAGAAAATATATCGGCTTATATTCAATATCAAATTCAGAAATCAACAAATATCGTATTGGAATAATGATATATATATATATATATCTTCCAAATTCCTCCACAGTATCCGTATAATCACGGAATCCCATATCGAAATATTCCGAAGATAATTTCGATTCAAATCCATTCCAATTTATATATTGAAAATTCTGGTTATTTTTAAAACCGTTTCAAATCCAATTTATTTATTTAAAATATTGGATTATAATTCTAGTTTATAGCTAGTTCATTTCAATAAAATCTATTTTTATCTTTTCAAATATGGAATTTTACATCCGAATTCTTTCCAAATCATTTATTATGATTTTTCAATAATTATTGATATTTTTAATAATTTTATCAAGGCCCATACAGTCGATTTCCATAAACGGTCATCGAACTGTACTTTACAGCGACCTTTTCCAAATTTGATTTGGACATGATTCCAAATCCAACCGTTAGATTTCAAATCTCCCATATTCGTTAGAAAGCACTTTTCAACATGAACCCAACGGTTCTGGTTTTAAGAGAATACAACGGTCGGATCTCCCATAGTATCCGTTCAAAGTCAATGGTCAAAATTCGCGAATTGTCGCGGCGCGTTCTTTTCAGGCCACTATATATATAATATGTATTATATATATTTCATCGATTTCCATTTAAAACGTATTTTATAAATCGTTTTAAATTCGTTTTCAAATCGATTTCAACTTCATATTCAATTTCAAATCAAAATTGAATATTCCATATCATCGATATATAAATGAAAGTATTTTCAAAACATTAAATTTTGAAATCATTTCCTTTTCGATATTCATTATGAAAATGAATAAAATTGATATAACTATCGTTCACGTCAAAATGGCTTTAATCTAATCAACATGGCCTTATATATTTAAATATATTCGTGTCCACCCCAAATCGGGCATCAAAAACAAATTTTGATCTTTTACTAAATATTATTTTAAAATATTCAATATTTTAAAATATTCGTTATTTTAAAATATTTATTCTTTCTGAACTGGAATCAGACACAGTCAATTACATATAATTTGATTATATGGATTACATACACACATGTACACAACAATAATCAAACACGGTCAACCACCATCCAATGTGCATTCTACACTGCATAAGCATTAAATATAAATATTCAATGCTTACAACAGTCTGTCAATCAATCGATCAACGTACTGCTAATTATTGGGACTAGTGTATGTCATATATCATCCCAATACCCGTGTGGGGTTTCAATCAACAAATAATGAATTTTATTTGTGCAGTTGGGCGATGTGTAAAATTTATCATCCCAATCAATATCAGCCAAATGTGTGTACATAAGCAAATTGTCCGATTTGTAAACGGATATTTATTTTATTCATATACACTTTAAAAATTATATTTTTAACTATAAAATATTTATTTCAACATATGAATATTTTATTTATTTCATTCCACATCACGATCAATTTTCACAACACAATCAAACAAATAAACAAGTCGTCCATGCTCTATGGACGATGGGTGTTGGGTGCTCACCGTCTGCATCCTTGTATATATTTTAACTAGAAATAAAATTAAACTGAGCAGTTCTCACCTTTGGGTTCGACTCCTCCATTCCTTATTTCTGAACGGTTCAGATTTGTCTGAAATTCCAATGCGACCTTTTCCCGCTGTTCATAGAAAAAAATCGCATTTTTAATATGATGTTTATTTTAAAAATCATATTTTTATAATGGCACCTCATATATAAAAATCATATATTTTTACAATGCTTCTTTCTATATAAAAATTATATTTTTATATCTCTACTTCTTATATAAAGATCGAATTTTTATCGCTACTCCATATATAAAAATCAGATTTTTATATCGTTATTCATATAATAAAAATCATATTTTTTTCTCACCATTTTCTATATAAAAATCACATTTTTATATATATAGATCGCATTTTTATATCTGTACTACATATGTAAAGATCATATTTTTGTTCTATAATCATTTCCATAAAAATCATATTTTTATGCTAATGGCTTATATAATTAAAAATTAGATTTTTATTAACATGTATCTATACAAAAATCTTTTCTTTATCTATGTATAAATCTCGACCTTCCTTATATAAAATTCTCGTATAAAAATCAGATCTTTAACTTACAGAAAATCAGATTTTTAATTGACTAAAAATCATATGATAAAGATCGAAACTTTATGTCGCCTCTTATATAAAAACTGAATTTAGAAAACAAAAACTGATTTATAAAAAATGAATTCAAATTAAAAACTGATTTAAATAAAGTATTACAATTAAATAAAATCAGATTTAAAAAAGAAAACTCACCGTTATTCAAAGAGGAGAGGCGAAGTGGGTTGTAGATGACCAGAGGGGCATCGCTGGAGCCAGGGGGTTGCGTAGGCGGGGGGTGGCGCACTGGGTGGCACGACGGTGTGTCAACGTCGCTGGGGGCGCGGTCTAATTTGGGGTTCGGGTCTCTTTTGAAGGGGACTGATTGGAGATGGGGATGAGGAGAGTGGCGGAGGAAGGAGGAGGAAGTTCGAAGGGGGGTTGCGCAGCCCCGTTCAGCGATGGTGGAGGGGATTGAATTGCGGCGGTGGATCGATTTTCTGGAAAAGGGGGGCGCTTGTTTTTGACTGAGAGAGATTACGGGGGGTGCCCTAGTTTGCTAATATATATATATATATTATTTTTATTTATTTATTTTAAAAATGGTAACCTTTTTTTTTCGAAGTCAAAATCGAACCCAACGACTATCGCACCTAGCAAAATACCCCATTACGAACTTAATGGGATATATCCTGCAAGCTAATTCGACAGTTTCGAACAGTTTCCGTTAAATTTAAAATATAAATCAATATATTTTAAATTTAAACACACATTTTAATTTATCGGTGCCACATATGGACTCTAAAAATTCCAAAAAAATAAATATGGCTATGTTTTAACGATACAGCCCTAACAAAACAAATTTCATCGAATTTAGAGATGGTTTGAAAAATGGTCAGTTTCTGGTTGATCCAAATTGACTAGAACTGCCAAAACACGTTTTCTTCGCCACGCTCACATATTAATCCCAAAAATTGTGAATTTTGGAATCTAGCAATAATTTGACATCCTGGATCCGACAAAAGTGGTTTCGTCGAAACGAAGGTCATTTGCAAAATTTCAATTTTTAAGGGCTATATTTTCCAAAGTGACTATTCTGAATTTTCAATTGGACATAACTTTTTATTCCGGCTATGAAATTTAAATTTTTCGAATTCGTTGGAAAGATAATTTCAAATAGATTATAATATTTTTGGTTTCGCTAAAATTCGGTTTATTTTGGATCCTATACATTCATTTGAAATTTGAAATCGAATTTTCGAACTACCACGCCAATTCCAATTCCTTTTATAATTAAAATAATTATTTATATTCTAACGTCGATTCAAATAAATATATACGTTCTAACTCTATTCAAAATAAATTTCTGTCATTATTATTTAGAATAAATAATTTTAAATATTCATAATTCATTAAAATTGTCCAAATAAAATTTTTAAATCGGTTCTAATTTTCCGGGTTGTTACATTCTCTCATCTTCGCTTAACATTCCGAACTTCGCAACATCACATTACGAACCAGAGAATAAATCTCATTTCGTTATTTCATACCATTTCCCAATTTCTAAATTCATTTTTTTTCTAACTTCAAATATTCAATAAATATTTGATTTAAGCTATCAAATTCGCTAAAAAAACATCTTAGAATTTCGTTACAAAAATTCAGTTTTAACGTAAAACCCATTCATAAACTCCTTTCACAATTCAATTAGATTCATTTCAATTTTGATCACTTTTTAAATGAATTTCAACTAAAAATAAATCTCTTATATTAATATTAAAAATAATAATAATTCACTTCCATCTTTAACTACAGTCGATGTACTTAATTTCTTAATTAACTAAAATAAATAGTAAATTCCTTTTTAAAATCTTATTAAAATTAGAACAATAATCATTAAACTATTTTATTAAATTAATTCAAACCAAATTAATTTAATAATTAATGCCAGTTAAAACGGTTAATTTAGTCAACTCAAAACACAATTATCTCGTTAAACCTAATTATATTAGTTCTTCCTTTAAATTAATTAATAATATAATTAATTTAAATAATTCCATTTAATTATTTTTAAAAAAATTATTCAAATCTTAACCGTTAGGTTAATTTAAGCCTATTTGCTTATAAACCTGATTAACATAAGCATTTATTTTATAAAATAATTTAACAATTATTTATAACTTTAAATAATAAATAATAAACATTTATATTCTTTTTATTAAACTTCTATTCAAAATAATATAATTCAAATTCCATTTCAATTATAAAATGAATGATATAACTTTGTTTCTGTTGATTTACTTGATGGTAAATCAATATTTATAAAATGATTGATATGTGGGCCATATACTACCGATTACTCAACCAATATTACCCATTGGTTTTAACAAATCAAATGTTAAGTTTCAGGTCAACGGTCAGTATCCAAATCAACCATTCAATCAAAACTGTTCATATAATGATAATATGAAAATAAATAACATTGAATATATATGAGGAATCCCGATGGATCCCTCCAATCTGTTCTTCGCTACTCCAAAATGGATTATCACACATAAATTCATTCAATTAAATTTAACTGATAATTTTAGTAAATAATGATTATTTAACATCAACCAATTCATTTGATACTAACAAAACAATTCAAACAATTAACGTGTTTATTTTATAAATGTGACCAATAAGGTAAGTTACCTTAATTGGTACCAATCGTTAAATAACGATTTGGTGTTTCATTGAAATTAAACAAGTTTAATTTCATGATCAGTTCAATCAACATATGAATATAATTAACACACAGTCAATCAATAACAACCATATCACACAAATATAAAACCCAACTTATATAAAATATAAGTGGGAAGAACTGAGTGAGTTTAACTCACCTTGATTTCTGTCAATTTAAATCGTTCATTTTAGTTAAATTAAACAAGCCATATGCGTCCACTCTTGTTCCATGACGTTGTGCTCTTCAAGACGGTTCCAACGCTTCATGTTTTGTCCAATTCTTTTGTCATAACACAAAGTGATCAATATTTAAAGTTTATATAATTAAATTATCCTAACTAATTTCCTTAATCACCTTTATGTAAATTTAACACAATATAAATAAGATGGTTTGGATCCTTTTATTTCGTTCACTGATGTTACCAATTTCAGTACCATAACAAGGTTTTAAATAAGTTATTTAACTTTTAAATAAGGGTTTTAAAATACTAATTACTATATTTAGTAAATATTAGGCCAACACATTACACTATTTTGAGACCACTGGCCCGATTTCTTCTGTCCACTTCTTAAATAAAATAAATTAATCAAATTCCTACTTTATCTTTGATTAGTCAATTATAATATTAATATTTAGATGGTTTCGGTTATCGGAAGGACGCGGCCATGTTTGAAATTGGTCCCTCCTCTTGCGTGAATGGTTCTTCCTAAGTCTTCATATATTGCTTCAAATTGATCCCATGCTCGCTAACCGACTTTTATCCTTGATGCATGAAAACAACAGGTGCCAAAACAATTTCTGCTGCCTACTCTCTCTAATAAATCATGTTGCCTTACTGACTCTAGAAGATCATTGGAGATTGCTGGCATCTTCACCACAACCTCGCCGACTTCCACCGCAACCGCCAGGTCCCTACGTGCTACTGTTCATCGGTAATAGTTCCAAACCTGTCGCCGCTTCGTGGGAAGATTACGATCAATACAGCACCCCATACTCGATTATAGTCGACCATTTCGAAGATCTCGTGGAGTTGAAGAACTTTGCTGTTAAGGATTTCGTGTTTTAATGAGTAGATTTGAAAATAAGGTGGAAGGAAGAATCAAACATTCTCGTTCGTTCATTGAAATGGTGGTGGTGGAAAGATTCATTGACTACGAATTATAGTTTTGACCGCAGAATAAGGGTTTGCAAGTCACGTGTGTGACATGGCGCTAAGATGTGCAGCAGACATCATGAAAAATGATAGAAAAATGCAAGTGGGAGGATTGGTATGTGTAAAGTAGAAATGGATGCCTGGACCCTGGAGGTTATATTTTTATGGAGTAAGGAGTTGAGCAAAGAAAGCAGAGTTTGGAAATGGAGATTGGAATGTTTGTTGGCGGATTCAGCAGAAGCTTCTTGCGGGAGAAAAGTCTGAAAAGGAAGTAGCGAAATGTTATACGGGGAAGAAGTGTTGTTGTAGTTGGATGGGTGATATTTTCAAAAGGGCTTGGGCCCATACATGAAGGGAAAGAGGAAGTATATATGCGGAATTGAGTTACCGTGTAATGTCTGAAATAGTGAACAGGGCGGTTGGAATAATTGCACCAGGCGGGTCTGAAGTGTGGCAGTTGGCCGAGGGAAAAAATAAGGTCCAATTGGAAAAAGAAAATTATATAAAAAAGGAGTACACGGTTCAAATTACTGGGGTTAGCAATTGTGGGAGAAGTTCAAACATTGGTATTTAACATTTTGTGTGGGCCGATTTTAAATGGTGATGCCCGATTTAAATAAATTAAGTTTATTTATTTTAAATTAGTATATAAACTTATAAATATTATATTTTACACATAATTTATCAGAATTTCGCGAACTTAGATCCGTTTGGATCGTATGGTTGCAGGCTATATAATGAAACTGGTTTAGCGTCATTTGGAGCTGGTTTGAATTTATGGTAGATTAAATCGTCAGATCAAATCAGCGACCGTTAATTGTTATTTAACAATTAGCGACCAGTGTGAGTAATCTCACTATCTCTGTCCAGTTTTATAATTTTATAAATGCTATTTAATATTGATAAAAATAATTGAATGTTGTGTGTGATGGTTGTTTGGATGATTTGCTTATTAATTATTTGAAATTACAAACACAGTTATATATATATATTGTTAGTTAAATATCGATTCTATTCATTTGATTACTTCATATTGATATGAAATAAATGTTGATTAACATCTATGGATGCAAGGAAATAGGTTGGAGGAATCTGACTGAATTCCTCAACAATTATTGTTGTTTTTCATATATTGTACTATATGCTGTTATAAATAATCTGTGATTGATTATTGTGTCATTGGAATGTTTGAACAACATTGACCTGAAGTAATTGGTATCTAAATACCGCAAACCATATTCAAATATATGGGAAAAGAAATTGTGGTTTATAAAGGATAATCTGTTTAGATTATAAATGAAATTTCAATTGGGCTAGAATATAATAAGTTGTTTTAACTATATTAAAACAAGTGATTTGATTTATTAACGATGTCTATAAATGGGATGAAATAACGTTTATTAATTAAATTTGACATATAAATCTTTGAATAAACTAAAAAGGAATTGGGATTTATTTTGGGATTTATTTTCAAAGGAAAGCGATGAAAGTATTTCAATGTTCGAAACGGAATAGGAACGAAATAAATCCGTAAGGGTTTATAATTATCATTCGATTATATCGAATAATATAAAGATAATTTATTCTTAGAAATTATATATAAAATGAAATTTCAGGATTTGATGAGATAAATACATATTTGGATTTGTTATCGAATAGGAAATCTAGATTTTAATTATGACTTAAAGTCGGTAGGCACCACCAACCTCCCGTATGTGAAGCACGGGTCTCATCCTAGTTATGCCTTATAAAATGAGTTTATGAAATGAAATGTGAAGTATGGGTTTATAAATTAACAAAATAAGTGGGATTTCAAACTGAAATGATATTTGCTGTTTAAATTAAGATTTGATTTAATAAAATGAGTCCAAATTTCTATAGAAAAAAGATATTCACGTTTAAAGTGAATAATGGTTTAAACCAAATGTTTTGCATATTTAAAAAGGAATTAAGGAAATTAGAAACTGACTGGAGACTAATTAAGTTGAACGGCTTTCTGGGTGTTGATCTGATGTTGGTTTCAGCCTTCGGGGTTAATACTTAAGGAGTTATTCTCTTACTAGTTTACAGTTAGAGACTGATGGATGTTGACGGATAGTGAGGTGTGAATAAGATATAGAAATGTTTTCCAACGTTAATAGCTTATATTTTCTATATACGGGAAATAAGGAGTTGTGAATATATGGAAACATTTTCCAAGGAATCGTGAGAGACCGAGTGAGTTGGGAAATTATTTGGGTAAAGATATTTAAGGGAAATTGGGGAATGAAATGATGATTGATCGGTAAGATTTCCATTTAGAAATATGACCGTTGTTTGTATACATGTTTTCCTTTGTTAGTTAAATAACCAACTATCATAGTTTTTGACCATTTCCGTTGTCAATACGGAGAGACCGGGATCAAATATATTATCTGAAAACAACTGCGTATGGGCAGTATCGTTTCGAATCAAATATATCGAAGACAATTGAAGACAGAGTTTATACAAGGGTCACTCTGGCGACCCTAGGTAGAAATTGCCTAAGATGGATTTACAGAATAATTCCTTCGGGTTGTCCAGTCCTAGGACGACTTGAATGGACGAATATCTAATAGAGTATATTTGTTAGATTGAGTAAGTTGATCGTTTCAAACGTATTTACATTGGTAGTTGAGGAATTCGTTCTCTTAGCTTATACCCGTGATATTTTTAGGGAAATCAATTTGTGATTTGGCGGGTGTGACGATGTGTCATTCAGAGTAAATATAGATGTGATTTGTATAATAGTACGTTATGACCTCAAGCCTTATCAACCGAGAAATGATAGAAACCGCGCAGGCAGCATGGCTGGGTGGGTCGCACCCAATTAGGGTACATTGTCACCATCTAGAGAATTTTCATATTTGTTACTTCTTTCACTTCTGTATCTGCTAGGAATGGTTATGTTGGCATACCAACCATAAGGTGATAATATATTCGGAACATTCAAGAGAAATCAATGGTCAGTCGTGTGTGGATGAGTTACAAGATGTTCTTGTTGAACTCCAGTGTATCGTTTCTAGAGTACACTGATAGGAAGGTGGTTCCATACCTTGTCATAGTTAGAAATTCATTACCCCATAAGAGCCCGCTATTTTTGATTGTATATTATATATGTAGAGTATGAGATGAAAGCGTTCTGCTACATTTCTATTACTTGATTTAGACGGTATTATAATATCAGATTAGTATTGATTTTAAGAAATGTTTTGGGTTATTGTAAGGTAAAATCCATCCGTGTTTATGTGTGGATTGGTCTTACGATCATCATTGCTTTCGAAAAGGATTTGGAAAAGTTAAACTAAGTGTTTGGAGTTTACTCACACCAATCACATGACTGACCCAGAGTTTTTTTCCCCTAAACTCTTTGGTGCCCAAATTTGTACGGGCAGTCAAGTAGTTGGGATTTTTCAGATATACTGTGAGGAGCTTGGAGCAGGAGGCTTCAACATTAGTTATATACAGAGTGTATTTCCGCTGTGATGTTATGTGTTATACTGGTATGTATATACAGTTCTAGTTTTGTATTTCAAAAGTTGTTATATTATATATATTTTGTTTGTTTCGCTGTGAGATTCGTGTTTGCTCTGATTCTATTCTATTGCGATCTTCTTTATCTTCTATTCTAACTTTCTTTCTTTCTATTTCTCACCCTTTAACTTCTTTCGATTAGTGGTTCGGTATTTCCGATACTTGAATAGTCAACATGGTGTGTTTTGATGATTTTCAGGGTCGAAAATCCTTGGGTCATTACAAGTCTTTAGCATACCACAAACTTAAATTTTGATATTTTTATTTTATTTTTTTACAAAAGAATATTGAGAAATCTTTAGCATACCACAAACTTACAAAGTCATGATTCTTGATGTGCTTAAGTATACTTTCAAATCATATATGGATGTGCGTGCAGTAATAATGCAATGGTGATGGTCTTCGAATTGTGCGTTTGGTCAGTGAATGTGTGGAGTAGAGATCGGGTGGGTGCATGGCTGTGGAAGTTTTATGGAAGAGAGCAGTTAGTTGGAGTTTATTGTAGACTTTAAATTTGAACTATGTTTTGTTTTTTGTTAACTTAAATTGACATCAATATGAAATTGAAAACATATGTATTGAAATTATGTTTTGTTAGTTGATCCTTTATATTGGTGTATGAATAGTGTTACATTTGTTGAGTATTATAATTTTTTGCGTCATATACTGCTTTTGAAATTGTTGCGAAGATTCATTTGATTGCTATTATTATAATATATTGAAAAACATTATAAAAATAATGTAATACAAGAGCTTGTTGCAAAAGGTATCATCGAATGGGTGTTATATCTACATATTTTATAGCAGCATATACATGTCGTAAAAGGGTTTATAAATGCTATCCTATTGGATTATAGCGCGATTAACCTGCTTTGGAATTAATATTTTATCACCTATAGAGTGGTATAGAAATTAGCTATTTTCATAAAGAATGACATACTTTATAGAGGCAATAACGAGCTACTTTCCTTACATATCTTAGCGGCATATAGCTGCTATAAAATCATACACTTTTATAGCGGCAGTTTCTATGTTATAACTATTCAACTGTTTTTTATAACATGTCAATATACAGCGCTTTTCGGCCGCTGTAGTATTGTCTAATAGCGGCTATATGCCATTATAAAAGACTATTTCTGTTGTAGTGAATCCTCGCGTTTTCTGTTAACACGTTACTTAAAAATATAATTAAATACAACTTATTTCATTCCATAAGTCCAGCTCATTCTTTCTTATTAAACCAAGACCTTGTCCTACACTATCATCACAACCTATTCTTGTTGTTTACTTATTAGCTTAGTTCTCTTAACTAAGGTTTATTAGTAAGTTCCCTATTTATAATAACCCATGTTATAATTCCACTTGTCCCTAGGACAAGCATACCTATTATATTACATTCTCGTTCATATAGTTAATTATAATAGGTTATATTCTCTGTTCGTTGTATCTTCCCTTGGTTCCTTAACATTAGCCAATCTTTTACTATTGTAGCGTCCATTTAATTGTTATCCTATATATTCACATTATTTCAAGAAAATGTTTCACACACCTCATTAGATTGATTAATGGAAAGATATGAAGATCCATTTCCATAACGCATATAAATCAAGATCCGTAGTTACAATCTATTTCTTTTATCTTCGTTGCGGATATACCTTTATCTTTTTATTTGATTAGTGTGAAATATGGTAAAAGAATTCCTATTTCACACTAATCCTTCTTTTCCTTTCTTTTCTTGCAACTACATTCTGAGTAACTTTACCACAATGGAAATGTATCAATTTTCCCAAGTCTATTCAACCCAGTCCACAAAAAATTTCCCCTTTTTATTTTTTGAGTTAGATGTTATTTATTGTTTTCTGATCACTGTAAATTTTCCATATAAATTAGGCATACCTATTCTTTCTCTGTTATTCACAATTTTACTAAAATTTTATTTATAATATCCAATTTGTCATTGACAACATTCTTAGTAGCATATTCACATTTATTGTAAATTCCACAATTTTCAGTATTACAGTAGTTCTTAATCCAATTTGCAGATTTATAGAATAGATATATACAACAATAAGATTCTTAAGATAACAGAAAATAAATTATATCAGAATTACCACAATTTACAGTTATTCAACATGTTAAGAATTATGGGGTACATAAACAATAAATATACTATTAAACAAAAGGTATAATTATAAGTCCACTGACCTGACAGCTTTCCAATCCCTCGATTTGATTCAAATATGTGATTATGTGGTCTTCTTAACTGAATTTAGTAGTAAAACAACCACGGATTTACAAATATGATACAAAAAAGTAGAGGAAAAGAAAGAAACCTAAATAAATCAGATTCACAAGTAATTCTCTCGGAATTCCTTTAATGGCGTCCTCCTCTCACTATACTTTTCCTAACCCTTCCCCCACTTTATCAATTCATCCTCTACCCCCGTCTTCTTCTCAGTTCATCTTTTCCAGTGGTTCACCCTCTCAGCTTGACACTGACTCCTTACCCATCCATTATTTCCCCTCTTCTTCATTGAGCCCTCAAACTCAATCAAACTTATCCTCATCAGCGAAACATCCATTGCCTACCTACGCTCAGGTGGCGGCTGCTAGATCCAAACTTCCTCCTATCCTCCCTACCCCCTCGACCAAGCAACGACGCATCATACCGGAGTTCAATTCAATCAGGAAAACTTTGAATTTTTTGAAGGCAGAGAGTCGTTGTATCAAATGTGCTGATCGTGGCCACGTGGCAAGATCGTGTAGGAATGCAGTGATTTGCTATAATTGTTCCTTCTTTGGGCATGCAAGCTTGCAATGTACCAGTAAAAAAAGATTTCTTGAACCATCAACACTGGTTGGCTGCGTCCCAATGCTGCGCAGACAACGAATAGCCGTGAGCCAAAAAACCCGCTTACTCAGAACAAGGGGTCCCACCAGTCTAGTCGCATTTCAAATCGTAATTTTAATTCTGAAAAGATTACCTCTCACCTCAAAAATAATACCTCTTCCACTCTAAATGTTATTCACTCCTCTCCCACTAATCACTCCCCTCCCAATCATATGAAAGAATTTCCACTTCTTATAGATATGGAAGACACTTACCTTTACCTCTCAGCAACCACCATCAACGGCCTTTAGTCGATTGAGATGCTTTCGAGTATACTTAAATCAACTTTCAGTCAAGAATATGAGTGGCCAATTGGGCATACCTCTGATAACTCTTTCCTCATATGTTTCCCTAACTCGACCATCAAAAATTATGCTCTTCAACTTAAGATCCTGACTAATGATGATGGTGGAATCCTTCTTCTTGAACAAGCGAGAACCTTGGAGGAAATTGCTGAACCCCCTTTTGAAGAGGAATCATGGGCAAAGATAAGCGGCTTTCCAGAGTTCTACAGGCATCTCTCGGACTCTATTAAGGAAGCTTTGAAATCAATTGGGCGTTTCATCCACACAGACACTTGTGATTGGTCTTGGGTGGATCATCGTTACTTATACGTGAAAACGCAGTTTTATGAAGGTATTTTGACTCCTTGTACTTTTATTACACACATAAATAACCATGCAGTTAAGCTCAAAGTGGAACGCTGGACCCACTCGCACCCTTGTCAATGCCCTAAAATACTTGTGTTAGGGGTGGATTACGATCTCAACAAAAGGATCTCATGGAGGAAGATGGATATGATGTAATGTCTAATGAAGCCCTGAGAGAAGTCCCTATGATGCGTGATGAACAACAACATGACTTAGCCATGGTTGAGCAGCGTAGAGTGGATATTTGTGCCTAGATGGGATCCTTTGGCTGACCTCGACCTCTCCGTTCCTCTTCATCTGCAACAGCCAGCTCAGTAAGAACAACATGAACAAATGCACCGGGATGAACAAGGATCCTCATCCCCACGCATCTCTTCATCAGCGATCAGAAGGAGTGCAAGGATTAATAGGACTCACTCTCTGCCCCCAGGATCTTCGGGTAGTTATTTTGAACCAGTTGTTTTTTCTTCTGCTAATAAAGTTCTAAATAAAAAATTAGCTAAATGCATGGGGGTGTGTTTACATGATAAACATTATTCTGCCATGCAAACCCTAGAACAGCAGCGTTCTAACCTTTCTAAATGAAAGTAGTCACATGGAATATCATGGGGGTTGGGTACCCCATAAAAAATCATGCTGTCAATCTCATCATTTCCCCACATCACATTGATATTTTATTCCTTCAAGAGACCAAAATTGCTAACCCACCTATCCCTCTAATTCGTAATCTTTGTGGCCCCTATCTATCTGGTTGGTCACACGTGGACGCTGTAGACACTCGTGGAGGTTTAATTACAACGTGGAATGATCATTTGTGGGCGTTTGAACAATCCCTTTCACACCCTTCTGTTTTTCATGTAACCCTTCGACATATTTCTTCTAACTCCTTTTTCCACTTCACTAATATTTATGCCCCAAATGATATTCAAGCAAGAGCTGAAATTTGGCAATATTGCCACAACTTGTCTCAAAATATAAATGACCCTTGGTTAATTGGGGGAGACTTTAACACTACTCGCTCATTAGAGGATCGTAATTCTGGCAACTTATCCTCTGATTCCTCCCAATTCAATGCAATTATTCAATCTTGTTCGCTTATCGAACCACCAATTAACAACCGTCGATATACGTGGTCAAATAGAAGAGAAATCCCTTCACTGTCCAAGCTAGATCGTTTTTTCTTTAACCTCAACTGGGATGATCTTTTCCCTTTATCACTAGTTAATGGCCTTTCCACCACCATCTCTGACCACTGCCCTATCCTTTTTGATACTATCTCAAATACTCCCTTCAAACGCCCTTTTAGATTTGAGCGTCTCTGGCTACTTGAACCATCTTTTGACAACTTCATTAAACTCAGCTAGGAACAATTACCATCCCACCATTCTGCAATGTCCAGAATATTTTGCAAGCTTCGTTCTCTTCGTAAACTGATTCGCCCATGGGCTAAGAATGTCTGGAATTCTTTGAAAAGTCGTATTTCTTCCACACAAGATGCCATCCTAAATCTAAATATCATTGAAGAAAATAGAACTTTAACCCTGTCTGAACGCCATGATTTGAAAGAATACGAATCATAACTGGAAAGGCTAATTAAGCAGGAAGAGATTGGTTGGAAACAGAGGTCTAAATCTAAATGGATTAAAGAAGGTGACAAAAACACTACTTACTTTAACAGAGTTGCTAATTGCCATCGTCGTTCCTCTTTCATCTCTAAAATTGTTCATAACAACACCACCTTCAATGACTCGAAGGACATTTGTCATCAATTCACCATCTTCTTCAGAAAAATCCTTGGTTCATCCCCACCCCCTTCTCCCCATATTGATTGGCATTATTTATACCCAAAACCTGAACTCATTAGCATTGATCATCCTTTTACTGAAGAGGAAATCTGGAGCGCTGTTAAAGATATGGCGGATGAAAAGACCCCTGGGCCTGATGGTTTTGGTCCAGCCTTCATTAAGCATTTTTGTCCCACTCTAAAATTTGACATCATTGACATGTGCTCAGAATTCTACTTTGATCCTTCATCAATCGCCAAATTAAATTACGCCAACATTATCCTCATTCCAAAATTTCAAGGAGGTAACACTGTCTCTTCTTTCAGACCTATCAGTCTTCTCAACACAACCTTTAAAATAATCACCAAAATCCTATCTTCCAGACTACAAAAACATATTGACTCTCTAGTTGATATTAAGCAATCTGCATTCATCAATGGAAGAAACATTCTCGACTGTGTGGCAGCTACACAAGAAGTTATCTCATTTTGCCACTTTTCTAATACCCCTGGGGTCCTGCTTAAACTGTATTTCTCAAAGGCTTTCGACTCTGTCAGTTGGGATTTTATCCTATCTCTTATGTCTCATAGGGGTTTTCCAATAAAATGGTGTTCTTGGATTAAAGCAATACTACACACTAGCTTATCCACAGTCTTTGTTAATGGAGAGTATGGTGGAAAAATTAAATCCAAAAGAGGCTTAAGGCAAGGAGACCCCCTCTCACCCTTTATTTTTGTCCTAATTGCTGATGTATTCAATCGAATGGTGAAACGTTCTCTCTCTCATAACATTTTCTCAGGCATTCCACTCCCTAATTCTGAGATTTGCACATCAAATCTTCAATTTGTAGATGATACAATTCTCTTCACCACCCCATCTCCCAATAATATTCGCTGCCTCAAAATTCTTCTTTACACTTTTGAAATGATCTCAGATCTCTCTATTAACTTTAGCAAAAGCTCTATTATTATGCTTGGTAATTGTTCTCAGCTAGGTCCAACCATTGCTGATTGCCTTAATTGTAAGCTAGAATCTTTTCCAATCAACTATTTGGGTATCCCTCTCCGTCCCACCAAACTCCTTAATCATGACTGGCAACCTCTCATTTCTAAGATTGAAAATAGACTTTAAAGTTGGAAAGAAAACTCACTTTCTTCTGCTGGCCGCCTTATACTTGTGAAACATGTCCTCTCTACAATTCTTACATACTGGATGTCATTCCACAAACTCCCTGTCTGGGTTATTAACAAAATTGATTCAATCCGTAGTACCTTTCTTTGGAATGGAGGTAACCTGAAAAAACTCATCAATTGGCAAACTGTTTGTCTCCCAACTAATCATGGTGGTCTTGGAATATTGAACCTCTCGACTTTCAACTTAGCACTGCTAGCCAAATGGCTGTGGTGAACCCTCTCGCCTGGTCGATTCATCTGGAAAGACTAGATCTTAACTCGTCTATATAATTCAAATCCCTTCCTCATCCTCCATTTCAGACCTAATACTAGACCCTCACCCTTTTGGAAAGGAATTTTATCCTCACTAGCGAGAGTCAAAAATCTTTTTCATGTTATAATTGGTAATGGTGAACCCTACCTTTTTTGGATGAATTTTTGGTATGAGCAAATCCCCTTCTCCACCTGTTTTCCCAACCTTGCATCAGTTAACCATCTTAGTCTGCTTACTGTGGCATCGACCCATGAGCTTGGCCCAATGGGCCTTTTCCCTCCATCTTGGATGGGCCTTGAATCCTTTTTTGAACTTAATTCTATTGGTCATATCCTCAACAAAACTAACTTCTCATCTGAAACAGACTCATTTTTTTAATGCTTTAGGCCCATCCAACTCTTTCACAGTTGCATCTTGTTATAAGTTTCTAATTCATCCTGGCAGAATCTTCCCTTTCTCCAGCATTTGGAAATGTAACCTTCCTCCTCGTTTAATTTTCTTTCAATGGCTCATTATACACAATCGTATCAACACAAGAATCAGAGTCCATAGCTTTAACAACAACATCGATCCCATTTGTGTTCTTTGTAACCTTAAAAATGAATCCCTTTCCCACCTTTTCTTTGAATGTGATTTTTCCTACGCAGTGTGGGCTGCAATCAGCTCCTTCATCCTAGGCTTCATCCCCTCCATCAATTCATTTTTCGATTATTGTCAACATAACCCTGTGACCCTCTTCTGGATTCTCTTGTGAGTTTCTTCTCATGGAGTATTTGGTTAGAGCGTAATGCGATCATCTTTGGAAGACCACCGAAACTTCTTATGGGTACCTGTTATCGTATCCTGCATCTCTTCGACTTATGGACAGGATTAGCGAGACATGCTCGCTTCAGGGTTGCCCTTCCTATGCCGGATTCTCCTAGATCGCAAGAAAGCAGCACGCTCCCCCTCGCTGAATCAGTAATGGCTGGCTTATTCTGCTTATGTTTTATTATGACTATGTTATTATCTATGATGTGTTTACTCCCTTTTGATGTACATATTTTGCTCTCTAGTTGTACTTTGCTAATTGACCTGCTGGATCTAGACTTTATGGCCACTGGTTGTGCCTGTCAACCAGCTTATTTTATTATCTAGTATATCTACTCGTAATCGGCTGTGTAGCTCCACGCTACACACCCGTCTTCCTAAAAAAAATCAGATTCACAAAACTTACCTCACGTTGATTAGAAATATGAATGCCTATGTTGTAGATTTACATTATTTATCTTCAAATCTTAAATAAGAACTACTAAAAACTATTTTTTTTTATATTTCTGAAAGATTTGGAGAGGAAAGAAATGGAAGAGCCTTGGCGTCATATCAGAAAATATGAGTTGAAGGCTAGGCTATGCTAGTCTATTTATAGGCGTGCAAGAGTTTTTGGTCCATCAGATTCTATAAAATACAATTTGATCTGTACAAACTAGAAAAACATATCATTAGCCATGTAGATCTGACCCCCAGTGGGCCAAGCTATCCTGGGTCTAAATGTGTATTTTCTGCCTCGCTTAAATTCTGCTTATCGTTAATTAATAATGTTTTATTTCTTACTCAATATAGCACATCTGAAATATAATATTCCGGCTATAACTTATATTTATGTTTGGATTTTTAATTTGCGTGTTTATATATGCATACAATCTTTTGATTTATTAATCCATTAATAACTTTCCTATACCAGCTCCGTTTTCGACATTTCATATATCAAACTGAATCAGAAAATTTCCATGAAAACAATGGTATATGTTTTGGGGATAAATTCTGAAACTATAAATTATCAATATTTTCGTTTATTACTTATATAAAATACGGGTTGTTTAAATACACTAACATGTTCATCTGACATTCTTAATATCCTAAGGCCTGATACAGGACATGCATAAGCTTCAGGAGAGCATAAGGATACCATTGAACTATAGCATGTCGAGAGCTTTCGCTTCACCTTTGTGCTGAACTCATAGCAATCGATCTCATCCTAAAACTTACACCCAGAACCTGTTCCACAACCACTGTAACGCCCCATAGTTTTAGTAGTCAGATATTTAATTTAATTTATTATTTTTAATATTGAATTGGAATTATAAATGGATTTATAATATAGAATTTATTTATTAAAAGCAAAGTTAAATCTATAATTTATAATTAACTATAAACGAGTTTATAACGTCTCGGTAGTTCATAATATTACATTTTAAACTTTACTTGAGTATACAAAATCCAATTTAAGACAAAATTCTTTGAAACAAGAATCGTCCGAATCTATTTGATTATAATTTTCTAACGAAAGAGAAAAACAGAGATTTTATATTATAGATTTTTAGTTATGTCCAATTCAAATTTTCGATAAGTCGCTATGTAATTGTTTATAAACCATAACGTTTATTTAATAAATTAAAAAGAAATTTTATATAATTTGGATATCGTTTAACTCTAAAGATTATTATTAAGTTATAATTCCATATTTGGTGAATCTGAAGTTATATATATATATCCATTTGGATATGTATGATAATAATAATTATTTTGGAAATTAATTATATTTTTCGATATTATATAAGCCTTAAAAATAGCTATTTTTCAAATGACCCCGCATTTTCGACGAAACAAATTTATTGAAATACGTATAGCTAATTGTTGTAGGATTTCAGATTTGGGGCCAATCTGAATTGCTTTGTGAGCGGGAAAATTTTAATGTGCACCAATTAACAAATGGAACTTATAATAACGACATTGTGCAAACGGAGTCGGATTGCAATCAAATGAATTTCATTAGGTACAGAACATTAAGACTTAATGGTGCGTCCATTTTCATTATGCTAGGAGTTCTTGTGTAGCGGTATGAATATAGAATAGTTAGCGGTAAGTAGCAATAATATAAATTAACCGAATAAAAAATGTATAACTTAATCCCGAAGCAAAAATGAAAGTACATGCACATGTCTATGCCTATACACACTGCCTAATAAAATTTGCAACTATCTTATTTCCTATATTTAAGCTTACAGACCTTTATTTAAGTATATAGACTTATATTTCAATATGCCTACCCTATGCAACGACCTAGAATAAAGTGGGCTAGTATTTTCACTTCAACTTCTAGTTCTTGTCATCGCACAACTACCGGCAAGCCGACCTAAAATCCAACTATGCACATGTTACATGCACTGCATGGAGTAACATTAACTTTATCCTATTCTTTGCCTTCGCCTTTTTATATCGTGCCCAAAACAAGTCTTCATTTTTTTACTATAAGCAAACCACAAGTCCCCACTTTAAAAACGAACGAAAGAAAATGATCCCCTTCCCTTTCGATTAATCTCCTGATCTAATCATTGATTCGAAAAACCCTTAATAGCAGAAGTATTGAGCTCAACGAGTACTTCGTGTTGACCAGTGGCGATGTGTTTCGTGGCCTGGGTGGTGTTTGAAAAGTCCTTATGCACGATTTTAGTAAGGATGTATATGGATATAACGGAACTATAGATGATATACTAACTAGCTAGTCTACAATAGTTATGCAAATAAATAAGAGATTATATGATAAATCACACGTAGACAAAAGCAATAAGTAAAGTAAAGTGACACCAGGTATTTTATAGTGGTTCGGACTTCTCGTCAAACGTCCAGTCCCGAAGCTCCTCTTCGGAATTCATTATCACGCCATCTCTTGACCTGGAGGAATAGGTCTATACACCCTAGCCCCAACAAAGATGCCTCTTGCCTAAGCAACTACACAGGACTTCAACAAACACAAGTGTTTTGACTTCTGCTTTGTGTTCTTGAATCAAAACGGTTAGCCAACGGTTTAAGTGCACCCTTCCTATAATCTTATCCTCGAGTATTTAAAATGAATTTGAAGATTTAATGAAGTTAGTTGCTTGTCGAGTCAAGATATATGAAATATTATCAAGGATTCAACAAGTAACTTGAATTTTGGAGAGCTTTATATTGCAATGAATATAGAAGTTTCAGAAAATAGAGAGAACAGAATGATAATCGGTGATTTGAAATCATGTTTTGAAGTGTTTATATAATAGTAGAAAGGTAGCAATTCTTTATGAAGAGTTTTAATCAAAAGAAGCTTCCATCTCCTTTTGGTAATGAAGAGATTTCTTTTCATGAATGAATGTAACCTTTCAGAAAATATTTGCTTTTTCGAATCAGCTGACTGGTTAAAAATCATCAGTTGACTGGTTAAATTAAACTTTAAATTATTTGGACAAAAAAACTTTTCAAAACTGGTCATTATATACAAAAACAATTAGACTAGTCGACCGGTCATTTCTCTATGAGTCGACTGGTAGAGCTGTTTTTGCGTAGTTCTGGCTTTTAAGGCCTTATAAATATATATTTATGTATATTTTTACTTTGTTTTGTTTATTCGTGCTATACTTGAGGATAGATTTTAACATAATTCTAACATGACTCAATGTATGTGTATATATATATATATGTGTGTGTGTGTGTGTGTGTGTGTATAACACCTTTTCTCTATGACATGATTCCCATGCAATCTCTTGGCATTAATTAAAATCTTGTTTTCAACATTCTCCCCCTTTTTGATTGATGACAATATATCTGATTTTCTCCCCCTGAGTATTTGCTCTCTTGAATTTTTGCAACATTTTTTTAGTTTGATAAAGATATAATCTTACCGTTTTGATCCCTGCAAAATGTTAGCACATATATTCCAAAAAAAAAAAATACTTTATTGTTAAGAGCATAGAATATATATCATGGATTCATCATAGAATAGAAATATTCCCCCCCCCCCTTTGTCATCGATTAAAAAGCAATTAATCATGACGAGAACATAGTAATCGAATAACATTCTTAGAGATCTTTGAAAGATACAATGGCTATCTCTCATCGGAGTCTTATGAAAGACTTCTCTAAAAGGGGTTTAGTGAAGAAGTCAGCAATTTGATTTTCTGAGTTTATAAACTCTAAATTAATTGTTTTCTTTTTAATATTGTCTCTCAAGGAATGATTTCTGATATCAATGTGTTTAGTTCTAGAATGGTTTACCGGATTCTTAGATAGATTTATTGCGCTTGTATTATCACAATAGATTGTGGAATTAGATAAATGTACGTTGAAATCTTTTAGTGTTTACTGCATGTATATTACTTGAGCACAGGCTAGTGCAACAGATATGTACTCAACTTCGGATGTAGACAGTGAAACACGGTTTTGTTTCTTGCGAAACCAAGATATAAGTGATTTACTGATAAAGTGACTTGTTCCACTTGCACTCTTGCGATCTGTTCGTGATCCTCCAAAATCAGCATCAATATATGAAATTAATTCAAAGGAATAGACTTTTGGATAGAAGAGTCCAAAGTCTTTAGTACTACTTAGATATTGTAATATACGTTTAACTTCTCTCAAATGTGATTCTTTTGGGTTAGCTTGAAAATGAGCACACAGTCAAACACTCATCATAATATCTGATCTACTTGCTGTTAAATACAAGAGTGAACCTATCATGCTTCGATATAGCTTTTGATCGACACTCTTACCATTTTCATCTTTATCTAACTGTGTTGTCGAACTCATTGGTGTAGGTTTACTTGATGTGTTTTCCATTCCAAAACATTTTATTAAATTATTAAAATATTTTTCTTAATTAATGAAAATTCCATCTGACAATTGCTTTATTTGCAAACCCAAAAAGTAAGATAGTTCTCCCATATGTGACATCTCAAATTCATTGGACATTATTTTAGAAAATTCTTGGACAAAATTGATCATTCGTTGATCCAAAAATAATATCGTCTACATATATTTGTACTATTAAAATTTCTTTATTAGCCTTCTTGATAAAGAGTGTTTGATCAACCTTTCCAATTTGAAATCCCGAATCTAATAAATAAGTTTCGAGACGTTCATACCAAGCACGAGGTGCTTGTTTTAAACCATACAATGCCCTTTTTAGTTTAAAAACATAATCAGGATATTTTTTGTAACAACCCATATTTTTATTACATGTTAAAGTCATAAATCAAGACAGAATTAAATTTTAAAATAAGAATCAGGGGAAATGGGTTGCACCATTGCGTTCGTCTTGGAATTCTACATGAAATCGAGTCCGAGTTTTTGAAATCGGAGTCCTTATGACCAAGATATGGCCCTACGAAGTTTCAGGAATTTAAATAAAATAAAACAGCTCGAAAATAAAGCCAGAAATTCGAAATTCAAACCCAGAGAAGGCTGGTTGGAAAATTCCCGCCCATATACCCAGGTCGACTGGGGAGTCAACCCCCCCCCCCCCCCCCCACCCCCCCAACTAGGTCGACTGGGGAGTTGACTAGGGAGTCGACCCCCCCATGACCAGGTCCACTGACGAGTCGACCTAGTGGTCGACCTGCCTCCCGAACCTATTTCCTGAGCCAGACGCATTCTTATGTATTTAGACTTGTTTCTGACCAGATTTGTCTGCCTAACCCTATATAAGCAGCCCCCTAGTCTCATTCTCTCCACACCATTTCATTCTGTCCTTATGCTGCTTCTAAGATAATCAAAATAATAAAATAAATAGGAAGAAAAAGGACTGCTTCTTCTCCATCAAGACTATGCTTAGAGATTTGCAAATTGGAGGATTTCAATTAGAACACGATCAATCAAATAGAGATTCAACAATCAAATTCTGCTTTCTAATTCTCGATCAACGCACTGTAAGTTCTAGTTACTTTGAGATCTAAACTTGTTAATTGTAATTTGGACATGAGATAAAGTGAAATTTGAATTAAGCATGATAATCGATTCATATCTATTCTTGTTCTTCTTGGATCTTGACATTTGGAATATTGCTTTGAAATCAGTTTAGGCCTATTCGCGTTGTAAATCAAGTATTATCATGCCTATGACATTGAAACTATAGCCAAGTACTATAATCGTGAACATAAGACTATGCCTATGCCTATGACTAAGAACATAAGACCATTGCCTATGACTATGACAAGGACAATTGTGGCAAATCACTTATGACTCGTGACTATGAATTACTTCCTATGATTATGAACATAAGACTATGACCATGACTTTCAAACTATTATAGTTAATTGCCTATGACTATTAGGGTAGTTGCCTAGAACTATTTTGAATAATTATCCATGACTATTGTATAACTATTGTGGTTAATTGACTATTATAGTTGATTGCTCATAACACCATAGTTGAAAACCATGTTGAACACCGAATTGGCATTTAGTTGTTGTAACAACCCGGAAATGCGAGCCAGTTTAAAATTTTTATTTTGGCAATTTTAGCGAATTTTGAATATTTAAAATAGATTATTTTAAATAGTAACGACCAAAAATTTATTTTTAATAGAATTCGAACGTATATATTTACGTACGCAGTCATTAGAATATAATTTTATTTATATATATAAAAGGAATTGAAAACGGCGCGGTAGTTCGATAATTCGATTTCAAATTTCAAATGAACATACCGGGTGCAAAACAAACCGGATTTTAGTGAAACCAAAAATAATGGAATCTAATTGATAATATCTTTCCAACGAATCTGAAGAATTGAAATTTCATAGCGGGAATCAAAAGATATGTCCAGTTGAAAATTCTGAATAGTCGCAATGGAATTCAGGCCCTTAAAAATAGCCATTTTGCAAACGACCTCAGATTTCGACGAAACTACTTTTGTTTGATCCGGGATGTAAAGTTATTGCTAGATTCCAAATTTCGTAATTTTTCGAATCAATATGTGAGCGTGGCAAAGGAAAACGCGTTTGACCAGTTTCAGTTGATTTTAATCGACTGGAAAATGGCCATTTTTCCAACTATCTCATAATTCGACGAAATTAGTTTTGTTAGGACCATATCGTCAATACGAAGCTAGAAAATATTTTTCTGCAATTTTTCTAGTTAGTATGGGGCCCCGGTAAACTGAATTATGCGTTCAAATTGAATTTATAGAGTTATATTTTAAATTCGATGAAAACAGATCGAAACGATCGAATCAGCTTACGACACATATCCCATTGTGTTCGAAATGAGGGTAATTAGCTATGGACGACAGGCGGTGGGTCCCGTTTTGAGTTCGAAAATAAAAGTACCTTTTTGAAATTAAATTAATTAACTAAATAAATGAAAAAACTATCTCTCCCTTTCTCCTTATCTTCTCTCAGCCCCCCCCCCCCCCCGTTCGATTTGATTTCAAACAAAGAAAAAAACCTAGAGGAGCCGTCACTCAACCAGGCAGGGCGCCGCGCCGCCCTAGGCCACCGCCCTCCACCTCCTCTCGCCTCCCCCCTCCTCTCCTCTGAAATCCTCTCACCCAATCAAACCTCACCGCGACACCACTCCTCTTCTCCCTCCTCTTCCTACCATGTCGAAGCCCCCAGTCCCGAGCCCACAGACCCAAACCGCACGCCGCACCCCCTTCGCGAGCCCCGCTATCACCACGGCACCCTCCCCCATCTCAGACGACCACCAGCGAGGCCCCCCTCCATGCTGTAAGCTTTATTTGTTTGTTTTATCATTATTCATTCTTTTTCTTTCTTCTTTAAACTGATTTTAGTTAGAGATAAAAACTGAATTTTTATAGTGTTAAAAACTGAATTTTTATGATGTTAAAATTTAGATTTTTGTTAAGGGAAAACGATTATTTTTGTTGGGATAAAAATTAGATTTTTATAACGATAAAAATTAGATTTTTAATTTAGAAAAAAATTGATTTTTATAATATGGAGAAGTTAAAAATATAATTTTTATTATATAGAAAGGTTAAAGATATAATTTTTATATTATAAAAAGAATAAAAATATGATTTTTACATTAGTAGAAGATTAAAAATATGATTTTTATATAATGTAGATAATAAAAATCTGATTTTTGTTATATATATGTTGAAATAAAAATGTGATTTTTATAGTGATGAAATAAAAAGGCGAAATCTTTATATAGAGTATAACGTGATAAAAATATAATCTTTATTATATGAACACCGTTGTAAAAATAGAATTTTTATCTATATAGTAACGATGTAAAAATAGAATTTTTATTTATATAGTAGCGGTGTAAAAATAGAATTTTTATATACATAGCAACAATATAAAAATATGATTTTTATATATGTAGTGGCTACGGGCAACGAAAGTGATGAAAGGCGAGCACGGTGAAGATGTTCTACATAAGAAGAGTCATGATATTGGATTAGCTAGTCGGTGAGAACTTCTCACTCTAAATTTCTTTTACTAGTTATATATATATACATACTAGGATGCAGACAGTGCTTAGCAGCACCCGACACCCGTCATCCACAGACCATGGATGGCTTGTTTGTTTGATTGATGTGTTGTGAAAATTGTTTGTGATGTTGATATGAAATCAATAATAAATTGTAGATGGTTGAAATAAATTAATTATCGTTGAAAATATAATTTTTAACGTGAATGTGAATAAATGAATATTTATAAACAAATTGGCCGATTGGTTTATATACACTGATTTGACTGATATTGATTGGGATGATAAATTTTACACATTGCCCAACTGCACAAATAAAAATCTGTGTTTGTTGATTTGAAACCCCACACGGGTATTGGGATGATAGGTACACTAATCCCAATTATTTAATTGTATGTCGACCGATTGGTCGACAGGGTGTGTAAGCGTTAATTATTTATATTTGATGCTTATGCAGTTGTATGGTGCACTTTGGATGATGGTTGATTGTTTAACGTTGCTATTATATACATGTGTTAGGTGGAATCCATATAATTAACGTTATATGGTGATTGATTGGGTCTCATTCCAATCGGGAAAATAATGAATATTATAAAAGAAAATTCATGTGTTGAATATAAAAATAGTCATGTGTTGAAGATGTTCATGTGTTGAAACTATTCATGTGTTGAGTAAAATATTTTAAATAATAAAATTTACATCTTTATCATATTTAAAATTAGAACTACTTTACGGTAGGAGTCTAATTAAAAATTAAACGATAGATACCATAGTTTTATAAAATATTTTACGTAACAAAAATAGTAGTGTGTTGACATTACTCATGTGTTGAGATTAGTCATGTATTGAATGGAATAAATATTCATTTGTTGAATAGAATAACGAATTTATTGAAATACATAAAGCCGTGTTGATTAGAGTTGCGCTATTTTGACGTGAACGATATTTATATCGATTATATTCGTTTTTATAGTGAATATAGAAAAGGTAGGGATTTCAAAATATAACATTTTGAAAATATTATCATTTATATAGTAATGATATGAAATATTCAATTTTGATTAGAAATTGAATATAGAGTTGAAATGGTTTTGAAAACGAATTTAAAACGATTTATAAAATATGTTTTAAAAGGAAATCGACTAAATATATAATATATATATATATATTATATATATAATGGCCTGAATAGAACGCGCCGCGCTGCGGTAGTTCGTGAATTTCGACCATTGAATTCGAATCGACATTACGGGAGATCCGACCGTCGGATCCTCCTGAAACCGTCACCGTTGGGTTCGTATCGAAAAGAGCTTTCCAATGAATATCAGAAATTTGAAATCTAATGGTTGGAATTGGAATTATGTCCACATCAAATTTGGAAATGGTCGCTGTAAGTGCAGTTCGATGGCCGTTGATGGAAATCGACTGTACAGGCCTTGATAAAATTATTAAAAATATCAATAATTTGTGTAAAATCATAATATATGAATTGGAAAGATCTGGGATGAAAAATTCCACATTTGAAAAGATAAAAATAGATTTTTATCTAAATGAACTAGTTTTGAACTAGAATTAAAATCAATTTATTTTTGAAATAAATAAATTGAATTTGAGAGTGATTTTAAAAATAATCAATATTCCCAATACGTGAAATGGGACTGGAGTTGAATCGAAATTATCTTCGGAATATTTTGATGTTGGATTTCGTGACTATACAGATATTGTTATGGGAATTTGAAAGATATATTTTATATCGTTATTTCCAATACGATATTTGTTGGTTTAAGGATTTGATATTGAGTATAAGCCGGTATATTTTCTATTCAGAGCCTTGTATTTAATATCAAATGTGATTTGGGTTTGTCGTGAATGATGTCTTCATTAACACTGTTCTTAAGCCCAATAGAAAAAAGATTAAATCTTTCTATTTAGATTTAATGAAGTGTATCAATTAAATAATATTTAATTGGAATTGAATTTGAATTGGTTTTTGGGTTTATTGTGAGCGGTGTTTTGAACAACACCTGTTCCTTAACCCGATTAACAATAGAAAGCGATTTTGGGTTTATCGTAAACAGTGTTTTAGATCACATTTGTTCTTTAACCCAGTTAAAGGCAGGATATTGATTTTTGAAAAGATTAAAACTAAGTGGAGTTTTAATGAATCTTTAATTAAATTGAAATGTGAATTGATAATTTAAATTATCAAATCTGAAAGGTGATCGAGAATGGAGTACCACCAGTTTTGCTCTAAAGCGATAGTTAAATCTTTAAATAGATTTGAACGTGAAATGGTTATTAACTTTACCGATAACACTATGGTGTTAGGTATGGAGTATTGCCAGTTTTCTCCATGGGCTGAATAGGTTGGGATTGAGAAATAAAATAAATAATTACTTCGGTGTGGTTCGCTAATCCCGACTAGTTTGGCAAACCATAAAATGGTTTAAAATGATATCCAAAAGACGATTAAAGAATAAATTTAGAAGAATTTATCTTGGATAAAATTAATGGGAACCTTTCCCTAAGAATGTGATTTTGTGAATAAATGAATATTCTGAATTGGATTGAGGCGTTTGTTGTGTTTGTATAACAGTTGTTTATCATATACGTGGGTTATTCAGAAAGGCCGGGTTTATACCCATTCTGAATAACCGATTCGACGAGTTGTCGAAGATGAAGATGGTGGTTGAAGACCGGAAATCTTCACATCATTTGGGTGATTACCGATGATCTCGATTGGTCTTTACACCCAAGATGAGGGAAACAGTTGGTGATCGTCCAGACGTACTTGGAGATGGATGGATATGTGAGGAAAGTGCCTCCGGTTTCGTTCAGACCCCGAACGAACTTGTAAATGGATGGTGTGTCTGACATTGGATTTTATTCTGTGTTGATTGATCTCTATTAAATATACATCTGTTTGGCGGCGGAGAATTTATTCTCTTGCTTAACGCCCTTCTCTGAGACATACGAGCTCAGAGGTTGTATATCGATGGACATCAATCGCATGGAGTGAATTGCCAATGTGGCACGCGTAAGTGGCAATTGATCAAGGCTTCTGTTGAAAAGCAAAGTCTTGTGGTTGATGATCAAAGCACGGCCTGTGTGGCATAGCTTTGTGTATAGCGGGAATTCGCGAGCCTTACACCTCCGTATGAGTCAAAAACGGGATAGTGACTGCAGGGAGAGCACGACGTTTCTTTCTAGCTAGGTTAGTGTCAGTGACCTACCAGCCCTGACATTTATATACTTTTCACCTGTGTGGTTGTTGGAATGCGAGGCGCCTCGAATATAGGTCTGTAAGGACCGGGAAACGTGTGCTCAGGAATTGCCAATCCTCAAAAGTAAGAGAGGACCGACCCTGAAGATCCAAGGATCATAGTGGGGTCCTGAGACATTTGCTAGAGTGTATTGAATCGGAGAGGAGCTTGCCCCTTGCCTCGACTCATGATGGAAATCCAATTTCCAATACGTGTATTTCAGTTTTATTTGTAGAGCCTAGTATGGCGACATAGTGGGATGAGGCACTCATGCCGTCTATGATTTATATTTATGATTGAAACTGTTTTGACACTATACACTTATAATAGTATCAAATAATGTGTTTTAAACGTATCAAGCATGCTTTGGCTATTATAAGGTAAAAACCCTATCCTCCGGCTTGCGTTGCATTGTGTGATGGGACCTGGGTCTTATAATAGCTTCATTTTTCTTTATTTAGCATTGCGCTGTTTGTTTTATGCACTGGTATTCTTGGGAGGAAACCCGTTTCATGTTATACGCCGTGGTCCCTGGATTTCCGAACTTTAAAATAAAGATTAATAACTGTTTTAGTTCTCACAACAGTCACATGACTGACCTGGAGTTTATTGTTTTAACCTAAACTCTGGGTGCCCCTATTTTCCACACGGGCAGCTAGTAGTTTTGGTTTTGCAGATTTATATTCACAGGATCCTGATTTACAGCTGGAACGATGCTCGGAAAGCTCTGTATCCGTGTATTACTTTCAGTTGTGTTTTATATTATTTTCCGCTGCTATGTAATTTATTGTAATCTGATATTTGTCAAATGTGTAATTTATTTATTCATACTCTATATATTCTTGTATTCTGATGGAATTGTTGTAATAAACAATGAAATGTTCTTCTGTCTGCATTCCGATGTGTGTTGTTCTCAATGCAATCCGTGCTTTCCTTACCGGGGAAGTTCGGGTCGTCTCAGTTTGGTATCAGAGCTTTGGTTTACAGAGCTCGAGAACAAGACACATTAGAACCATACGAAAGAATTCATCAGATATTGGATTAGTAAAATCCAATTAGAATGACTCGTTAGAGACAGGATCAGTAGTATCCTAGAACGAGTGTGAAGAGTATATTTTTCAAATGAAAACAATTTTGTTTTGAAATTTATATCGTTTTATACGTATTTGAATAATTTATTTTTATTGATTTGGACAATCTATTATATAAAGGTTTTGCATATACGCGTCATGAACGTATATTCAAAGTTTTAATATATTAGATAGATATAGAGTCACACTCTAGTCGCCCGGACATGGTTCTGATGATGAAGTATACCATCACCAGTATTTATTTTCGAGTGACGAAGGTGTGAAATCTATATATTCCCATTTGACTGGTGTGAGAACCAAAACTAGATAGGTTTATTGTTGTGATTTGGCTTCAAAAACATGTTTTTCTGTATATATATATATATATCAAATTATGAATTTGAAAAGCTAATTCACTAATTGATTGATGATTGTGTTGTATGATTATTTATTTAAACCATTATGTGAATGAATGGTGAATTTAGGCTTAATCGAACCAAATATTGTAATGTAAATTATTTGCAAATGCATGCATATACATATATATGTTTGAACAGGTCATAGCAAGGAGGCTAAAGCAGAAGAATAAAATTTGTTTGCCCGACAAATAGGTACATGTTTACCGTAATTTACTGTTTTGTTTGGGTGATGATGATTTTATGAGCCGATTGGCTAGCCGCTTGGCTTTTTCTTTTTCTTTTTGAGATCAGAAGGCCTGTATGACAATTTCGGGATTTTCCCGATGCTCCCAGTGCAGGGGAGGTTATGGCGAAATTTTTCGAAAATTTAGGGTGTTAGCCAATTTTTTGAAAATTTGAAAAGTTCTTAGAAACTGAAAAGTTGAAGAACTTAAGCCGTAACGAAAATACTGGAAGTTGAGTTGATTAGTTAAACAACTTTTTGCTTCGTTCCTTTTCGGGGACGAAAAGTTTAAAGTGGGGGAGATTGTAACAACCCGGAAATGCGAGCCAGTTTAAAATTTTTATTTTGGCAATTTTAGCGAATTTTGAATATTTAAAATAGATTATTTTAAATAGTAACGACGAAAAATTTATTTTTAATAGAATTCGAACGTATATATTTACCTACGCCGTCATTAGAATATAATTTTATTTATATATATAAAAGGAATTGAAAACGGCGCGGTAGTTCGATAATTCGATTTCAAATTTCAAATGAACATACCAGGTGCAAAACAAACCGGATTTTAGTGAAACCAAAAATAATGGAATATAATCGATAATATCTTTCCAACGAATCTGAAGAATTGAAATTTCATAGCGGTAATCAAAAGATATGTCCAGTTGAAAATTCAGAATAGTCGCTACAGAATTCAGGCCCTTAAAAATAGCCATTTTGCAAACGACCTCGGATTTCGACGAAACCACTTTTGTTGGATCCGGGATGTAAAGTTATTGCTAAATTCCAAATTTTTTAATTTTTTGAATCAATATGTGAGCGTGGCAAAGGAAAACGCGTTGACCAGTTTTAGTTGATTTTAATCGACTGGAAAATGGCCATTTTTCCAACGGTCTCAGAATTCGACGAAATTAGTTTTGTTAGGACCGAATCGTCAATACGAAGCTAGAAAATATTTTTCTGGAATTTTTCTAGTTAGTATGTGGCCCCAGTAAATTGAAATATGCGTTCAAATTGAATATATAGAGTTATATTTTAAATTCGACGGAAACAGATCGAAACGATCGAATCAACTTATGACACATATCCCATTGTGTTCGGAATTGGGGTAATTAGTTATGGATGACAGGCAGTGGGTCCCATTTCAAGTTCAAAAATAAAAGTACCTTTTTGAAATTAAATTAAATAAATAAATAAATTACTATCTCTCCCTTTCTCCTTATCTTCTCTCAGCCCCTCCCCCCCCCCCCCACCCCCCCGTTCGATTTGAATTCAAACAAAGAAAAAAAACCTAGAGGAGCCGTCGCTCCACCAGGCAGGGCGCCGCGCCGCCCTAGGCCACCGCCCTCCACCTCCTCTCGCCTCCCCCTCCTCTCCTCTGAAATCCTCTCACCCAATTGAACCTCACCGCGACCTCCCTCCTCTTCTCCCTCCTCTTCCTACCACGTCGAAGCCCCCAGTCTCGAGCCCATAGACCCAAACCGCACGCCGCACCCCTTCGCGAGCCCCGCTATCACCGCAGCACCCTCCCCCATCTCAGACGACCACCAGCGAGGCCCCCCAACGCTGTAAGCTTTATTTTTTGTTTTATCATTTTTCATTCTTTTTCTTTCTTCTTTAAACTGATTTTAGTTAGAGATAAAAACTGAATTTTTATGATGTTAAAGTTTAGATTTTTTTAAGGGAAAACGATTATTTTTGTTGAGATAAAAATTAGATTATTATAACGATAAAAATTAGATTTTTAATTTAGAAAAAAATTGATTTTTATAATATGGAGAAGTTAAAAATATAATTTTTATTATGTAGAAAGGTTAAAGATATAATTTTTATATTATTATATTATAAAAAGAATAAAAATATGATTTTCACATTAGTAGAAGATTAAAAATATGATTTTTATATAATGTAGATAATAAAATTCTGATTTTTATTATATATATGTTGAAATAAAAATGTGATTTTTATAGTGATGAAATAAAAAGGCGAAATCTTTATATAGAGAATAGCGTGATAAAAATATAATCTTTATTATATGAACACCGTTGTAAAAATAGAATTTTTATCTATATAGTAACGATGTAAAAATAGAATTTTTATTTATATAGTAGCGGTGTAAAAATAGAATTTTTATATACATAGCAACAATATAAAAATATGATTTTTATATATGTAGTGGCTACGGGCAACGAAAGTGATGAAAGGCGAGGACGGTGAAGATGTTCTACATAAGAAGAGTCGTGATATTGGATTAGCTAGTCGGTGAGAACTTCTCACTCTAAATTTCTTTTACTAGTTATATATATATATATATATATATATACACTAGGATGCAGACGGTGCTTAGCAGCACCCGACACCCGTCATCCACAGACCATGGATGACTTGTTTGTTTGATTGATGTGTTGTGAAAATTGTTTGTGATGTTGATGTGAAATCAATAATAAATTGTAGATGGTTGAAATAAATTAATTATCGTTGAAAATATAATTTTTAACGTGAATATGAATAAATGAATATTTATAAACAAATCGGCCGATTTGTTTATATACACTGATTTGACTGATATTGATTGGGATGATAAATTTTACACATCTCCCAACTGCACAAATAAAAATCTGTGTTTGTTGATTTGAAACCCCACACGGGTATTGGGATGATATTTGGGTAGACTAATCCCAATTATTTAATTATATGTCGACCGATTGGTCGACAGTCTATCTAAGCGTAAATTATTTATATTTAATCTTATGCAGTTGTGTGGTGCACTTTGGATGATGGTTGATTGTTTATCGTTGCTATTATATACATGTGTTGGGTGGAATCCATATAATTAACGTTATATGGTGATTGATTGGGTCTCATTCCAATCGGGAAAATAATGAATATTATAAAAGAAAATTCATGTGTTGAATATAAAAATAGTCATGTGTTGACGATGTTCATATGTTGAAACTATTCATATGTTGAGTAAAATATTTTAAATAATAAAATTTACATCTTTATCATATTTAAAATTAGAACTACTTTACGGTAGGAGTCTAATTAAAAATTAAACGATAGATACCATAGTTTTATAAAATATTTTACGTAACAAAAATAGTAGTGTGTTGACAGTAATCATGTGTTGAGATTAGTCATGTATTGAATGGAATAAATATTCATTTGTTGAATAGAATAACGAATTTATTGAAATACATAAAGCTGTGTTGATTAGAGTTGCGTTATTTTGACGTGAACGATATTTATATCGATTATATTCGTTTTTATAGTGAATATAGAAAAGGTAGAGATTTCAAAATATAACATTCTGAAAATATTATCATTTATATAGTAATGATATGAAATATTCAATTTTGATTAGAATTTGAATATAGAGTTGAAATGGTTTTGAAAACGAATTTAAAACGATTTATAAAATACGTTATAAAAGGAAATCGATGAAATATATATAATATATATATATATATATTATATATATATAATGTCCTGAATAGAACGCGTCGCGCTGCGGCAGTTCGTGAATTTCGACCATTGACTTCGAATCGACATTACGGGAGATCCGACTATCGGATCCTTCTGAAACCGGAACCGTTGGGTTCGTATCGAAAAGAGCTTTCCAATGAATATTAGAAATTTGAAATCTAACGGTTGGATTTTGAATTATGTCCAAATCAAATTTGGAAAAGGTCGCTGTAAGTGCAGTTCGATGGCCGTTGATGGAAATCGAATGTACGGGCCTTGATAAAATTATTAAAAATATCAATAATTTGTGTAAATCATAACATATGAATTGGAAAGAACAGGGATGAAAAATTCCACATTTGAAAAGATAAAAATAGATTTTTATCAAAATGAACTAGTTTTGAACTAGAATTAAAATCAATTTATTTTTGAAATAAATAAATTGAATTTGAGAGTGATTTAAAAAATAATCAATATTCCCAATACGTGAAATGGGACTGGAGTTGAATCGAAATTATCTTAGGAATATTTTGATGTTGGATTTCGTGACTATATGGATATTGTTATGGGAATTTGAAAGATATATTTTATATTGTTATTTCCAATACGATATTTTTTGGTTTCAGGATTTGATATTGAGTATAAGCCGGTATATTTTCTATTCAGAGCCTTGTATTTAATATCAAATGTGATTTGGGTTTGTCATGAATGGTGTCTTCATTAACACTGTTCTTAAGCCCAATAGAGAAAAAGATTAAATCTTTCTATTTAGATTTAATGAAGTGCATCAATTAAATAATATTTAATTGGAATTGAATTTGAATTGGTTTTTGGGTTTATCGTGAGCGGTGTTTTGAACAACACCTGTTCTTTAACCCGATTAACAATAGAAAGTGATTTTGGGTTTATCGTGAACCATGTTTTAGATTACATTGGTTCTTTAACCCAGTTAAAGGCTGAATATTGATTTTTGAAAAGATTAAAACTAAGTGGAGTTTTAATGAATCTTTAATTATATTGAAATGTGAATTGATAATTTAAATTATCAAATCTGAAAGGTGAATGGAGTACCACCAGTTTTGCTCCAAAGTGATAGTTAAATCTTTAATTAGATTTGAACGTGAAATGGTAATTAACTTTACCGATAACACCGTGGTGTTAGGTATGGAGTATTTCCAGTTTTCTCCATGGGATGAATAGGTTGGGATTGGGAAATAAAATAAATAATTACTTCGGTGTGGTTCGCTAATCCCGACTAGTTTGGCAAACCATAAAATGGTTTGAAATGATATCCAAAGGAAGATTAAAGAATAAATTTAAAAGAATTTATCTTGCATAAAATTAATGGGAACCTTTCCCTAAGAATGTGATTTTGTGAATAAAGGAATATTCTGAATTGGAATGAGGTGTTTGTTGTGTTTTTATAACATTTGTTTATCATATACGTGGGTTATTCAGAAAGGCCGGGTTTATACCCATTCTGAATAACCGATTCGACGATTTGTCGAAGATGAAGACGGTGGTTGAAGACCGGAAATCTTCACATCATTTGGGTGATTACTGATGATCTCGATTCGGCTGTACACCCAAGATGAGGGAAACAGTTGGTGATCATCCAGACGTACTTGGAGATGGATGGATATGCGAGGAAAGTGCCTCCGGTTTCGTTCAGACCCAGAACGAACTTGTAAATGGATGGTGTGTCGGACATTGGATTTTATTCTATGTTGATTGATCTCTATTAAATATACATCTGTTTGGCAGCGGAGAATTTATTCTCTTGCTTAACGCACTTCTCTGAGACGTACGAGCTCAGAGGTTGTATATCGATGGACATCAGTCGCATGGAGTGAATTGCCTGTGTGGCATACGTAAGTGGCAATTGATCAAGGCTTCTGTTGAAAAGCAAAGTCATGTGCTTGATGATCAAAGCACGGCCTGTGTGGCATAGCTTTGTGTATAGCGCGAATTCGCGAGCCTCACACCTCGGTATGAGTCAAAAACGGGATAGTGACTACAGGGAGAGCATGACGTTTCTTTCTAGCTAGGGTGGTGTCAGTGACCTACCAGCCCTGACATTTTTATACTTTTCACCTGTGTGGTTGTTGGAATGCGAGGCGCCTCGGATATAGGTCTGTAAGGACCGGGAAACGTTTGCTCAGGAATTGCCAATCCTCAAAAGTAAGAGAGGACCGGCCTTGAAGATCCAAGGATCATAGTGGGGTCCTGTGACATTTGCTAGAACGTCTCGAATCGGAGATGAGCTTGCCCCTTGCCTCGGCTCATGACGGAAATCCAATTTCCAATACGTGTATTTCGGTTTTATTTGTAGAGCCTAGTATGGCGACATAGTGGGATGGGGCACTCATGCCGTCTATGATTTATATTTATGATTGAAACTGTCTTGACACTATACACTTAAAATAGTATCAAATAATGTGTTTTAAACATATCAAGCATGCTTTGGCTATTATAAGGTAAAAACCCTATCCTCCGGCTTGCGTTGCATTGTGTGATGGGACCTAGGTCTTATAATAGCTTCATTTTTCTTTATTTAGCATTGAGGTGTTTGTTTTATGCACTGGTATTCTTGGGAGGAAACCCGTTCCGTGTTATACGGCGTGGTCCCTGGATTTACCGAACTTTAAAATAAAGATTAATAACTGTTTTAGTTCTCACACCAGTCACATGACTGACCTGGAGTTTATTGTTTTAACCTAAACTCTGGGTGCCCCTATTTTCAACACGGAAAGCTAGTAGTTTTGGTTTTGCAGATTTATATTCACATGATCCTGATTTACAGCTGGAACGATGCTCGGAAAGCTCTGTATCCGTGTATTACTTTCAGTTGGGTTTTGTATTATTTTCCGCTGCTATATAATTTATTGTAATCTGATATTTGTCAAGTGTGTAATTTATTTATTCATACTCTGTATATTGTTGTATTCTGATGGAATTGTTGTAATAAACAATGAAATGTTCTTATGACTGCGTTTCGACGTGTGTTGTTCTCAATGCAATCCGTGCTTTCCTTACCGGGAAGTTCGGGTCGTCTCAGTTGGATCCCATACCTAGGGTGTGACTTTCTTAGTTTATTCGTTATTATGTACACCAAAAACCATTGACCCATTATCCTTGTATTTGGCTTTCTTGTGCATGCCTATTCTTGTATGTCAAGTTTTTTTCAGGACTATCGCCTTATTTTGCTAGGTCGGAAAACCCTGTTAATTTCTATATGCCAGTGATGTTGTAACCGATTATCTCAAGTTATATCATGCCAGTCTTGTCATCTCTTTTATCGCTTTATGCTTGTCCCTTCTGCCTATCATAGTTTTTATGTTATTTCCTTTATCTCTAGATTTAGAATTGCTTGTAATTTAGATCGATTAACGTTTACATGCGATGGGAATACGATTTGGGTAGATTATGCAAAACATGAACTGGTTATAAACATGAATCATGAACTTGATAATAGGCATAAGTTGAAACATGAAACTTGACATGAACTTGACATGAAACTTGAACATGGTCATGACACTTGAATGAACTTGAAAATGGCCAACTCGAGGTTGGGTTGAGTTTGCAGTGTAAATCTGCCCGGAACCGCCCGGCAAATCCAGTTACTGCAAACAATAGGATAAAATATGGGTAGTTGGTCATATCGCGCTTAAAACCCAAGGTCAGGCTGAGTTGTGGTGTAAATCTGCCCGGAACCACCCGGCATATCCAGTGACCACAACAACAGGTCTGATGTGAGAGGTTAGGGTGCATTAATGAATTAATGCCACATGATAGGGTTAAGTCAAGAACATGAAAGAGAACACTTAATCAAATTGAAATATGATTGGTAGGGTTAGGTCACGAACTTGAACGACAACACCTAACCAACTTAACACGTGAATGGTAGGGCTAAGTCACGAACTTAAAAGACAACACTTAGCCAACTTGATATGCTAGGCTGATGGGGTTAAGTCTCGAATCTAAATGACAACACTTAACCTACTAGACGGAAACCCTGGTTACGTGGTCCATTTCAGCAGTAGCCCACTAGATGTATCATGGTACCCTGGAACTAGGAAGGGTGGGGCACGATTACTGGGCTGATTGTAAGAGACCAGAACAACGACTATGTGGGTGTGCCAGTGTAGGTTCAGGCGGGCTATGGTCGTGCACGTGGTTCGAAGTTGAAAAAGTAGGCATTGGGCATCAAAAGGTTTATCTGTGCATGCTTGATTCGTGTCGGTGGTTGGCACCATAGGGCTTGATACACCCTATGGTGGACCTAGCACATGTGACTACATTCATGATAGGGCCGTATGAAATAGAAACACAACGAGCTAGAACTTGTAGAGAGCCGATCGATTAGTTGATCGTTCCGTTGGACCTAGTAATTGATCATTCACGATTTTGGGCAAAGGGATCATTTCATGATTAATACTTGACATGGGTTGGGCTACTAGTACAGTTGGTGCAGCGAACCTTGAACATGCGATGCTATACTTGACCTATACTTGATTCATCATGTTATCTTAGTCTATCTTATCCATCTTGACATCATACTTATGTTTACTTTCAGTTTATACATGTCATGTTACCTTTACCTGTTTTTATGCTAAAATTCACTTGGACTTACCAATCTTTATGACTGACCCATTTCCTTTTGCCTCTTTTTCTTTCGTTTCTTCCCCCAGGTTCTCAGGGAGGAAACTCTAGCTCTTAGCTTGGATTTAGCTTGCTTTCTGTCAGCTCATGTACGGTTTGGTCTTGAGCTATGCTTTGGCTGCACGTCTGCTATTTTTGGGGAATAATTTACTTTTGTTATTTTTAAGTTTATGCTTCTTTATTTATAACTTGATGTAATGGAATAATGGCAACTTGTACTTTGGATATATGAGGTTTTGACTCTTTTCTTGAAAGTAATAAGATTTGGTTTTTAATTTCTACCGCTGCTTTATTTATGTTCTGTCTTGTGATATCACTGTGTATGTTTACCTAGATAATGCTCCACCAAAACTAGTGCATTCCCTTTGTGAGTGACCCTAGTGGAGGTGGGGTGTTACGTTTGGTATCAGAGCAGAAGGTTACCCGACTGGGCAAAAGCTTTTAAAAACCTTCTGAAACTATTTTTAAAACCGTTTATAAGGAAGCATTTTTCAAGAAAAGTTTATTTTGAAAAGGCTATTCCCCAAAAGCCATTAGCACTTTCCTTTGTTTCCTCGTTTGAATCTCTATCTTTTCGTTTTTCAGCATGTCTGGGAATCTTAACTTTCCAGAGGGCGTTCCAATACCTGGCTGGTTCAGGAGGTACTTAGAGGCTAGGGCCAACGATGCAGGCCCTGCGGATATTCCTCCTCCAGCTGCAGCGATTCCTCCTCCTCCTCGTGGAAATGCTTTCGTAAAGACGTGTAGAGACTTCAAGGCTATGGGTGGAAAGGACTTCTATGGGACTGAATCCTTTGTGGAAGCGAGGAACTGGTTGAAGGAGACCGAAGATTTGTTCGTTATCTTCGAAGTTGACGATAGGCAAAAGATACAGCTAGCAGTGTGGTTGCTTAAAGATGAAGCTTCATATTGGTTGGAGATTACCCATGCTGAGAGGCCATTGGAAACTTGGGAAGACTTCCGGATGAGATTTGAGATGAAATTTCTCTCCCAAGCTGAAAGAAGCCTGCAGATGGAGAAGTTCCTCACTCTTAAGCAAAGAAGCATGACACTCAGGGAGTACGTCAATCAGTTTAATCAGCTGGCCAGATTTGGGCTGGATTTAGTGAACACCCAACACAAGAAGGCTCTTCGCTTCGTCAGAGGTTTGAATGAGCCACTACACAGCCTTGCTATGACTCATGTACCCATGGGGGAAACCTTTGAGAGCTTGGTGGATATGGCCCTACTTTATGAAGAAGACGAGAATGGCAAGAAGGAGGTCAAGGCGAATGATTCTCAAAACAAGAAGAAAGACTCCGAGAAAGGAGGCAAGAACAGCAACAACAATAATGACAACAAGACTCGTGAGAAAAGAAAGTGCAACTTTTGTGTATTGAGGGGCATATAGTCCAGGATTGTAGAAAGAAGAAGATGAAGATGGGAGCATGCTTTCAGTGTGGTGAAACTGGACATATCAGCAAGGACTGCCCTAAGAAGCAAGGGCAAGCCCCGCAAGCAGGACCTTCTGGGGGTACATCTTTAACTTCTCCTCCTTGATGCTTTGTTTTATCTTGCTTATCTTCTCGATCCTATCTTGAGAACCTTAGGTAGAACCATATGGATGGAAACGTGTATTTGAAACATGTTATGGTTGATGTTTGCAAATGGTTGCAAGTGGTCGCAAGTGGTTGCTCGTGGTTGCATAACACACATTAGGCACTAGATCGGCTCAAACACGTTTTCATATTGCATATGCATGAGTGTTTATACTTGTTTATGGATGAAATTGAATGTGTTATCATGTGGATGTTGCATATGGATGAATGTTTGTGCACACATATAGCGTTTATGTAACTAGGATTATTTGCATATATGTTGGATTCATGACATTAAACATATTTTGCATTAAGAAGATCAAACAGGCCTGATCATTTGCATTAGATAAGGAACATATACACACACTTTCTGCATATGTTCATATAGCATTAGAAATCTTTTAAGGACAATGATTTCTCGTGAATGATGGTTGAGTAGATGGATGATTGGATGGTAGGATATATTCTTCCTAACTTAGAGATTTCGGGGACCAAATCCTTTAAGGAGGGGAGAATGTGACAACCCGTATTTTTATAACATGTTAAAGTCATAAATCAAGGCAGAATTAAATTTTAGATACGAATCAGGGGAAACGGGTTGTGCCATTGCATTCGCCTCGGAATTCTACATGAAAACGAGTCTGAGTTTTCGATAATCGGAGTCCGTATGACCAAGATATGACCCTCTGAAGTTTCAGGAATTTAAATAAAATAAAACAGCTCGAAAATAAAGCCAGAAATTCGAAATTCAAACCCAGAGAAGGCTGGTGGGAAAATTCCCGCCCATATACTCAGTTCGACTGGGGAGTCGACCCCCCTAACCAGGTCGACTAGGGAGTCCACCTCCCCCCCTGACCAGGTCGACTGGGGAGTCGACCTGGGGGTCGACCTGCCTCCCGCACCTATTTCCTGAGCCAGATGCATTCCGATGTATTTAGACTTGTTTCTGACCAAATTCGTCTGCCTAACCCTATATAAGCAGCCCCCTAGCCTCATTCTCTCCACACCATTTCATTCTGTCCTTATGCTGCTTCTAAGATAATCAAAATAATAAGATAAAAAGGAAGAAAAAGGACTGCTTCTTCTCCATCAAGCCCACGCTTAGAGATTTGCAAATTGGGGGATTTCAATTAGAACACGATCAATCAAATAGAGATTCAACAATCAAATTCTGCTTTCTAATTCTCGATCCACGCACTATAAGTTCTAGTTACTTTGAGATCTAAACTTGTTAATTGTAATTTGGACATGAGATAAAGTGAAATTTGACTTAAGCATGATAATCGATTCATATCTATTCTTGTTCTTCTTGGATCTTGACATTTGGAATATTGCTTTGAAATCAGTTTGGGCCTATTCGTGTTGTAAATCAAATATTATCATGCCTATGACATTGAAACTATGGCCAAGTACTAATAATCGTGAACATAAGACTATGCCTATGACTGAGAACATAAGACCATTGCCTATGACTATGACAAGGACAATTGTGGCTAATCACCTATGACTCGTGACTATGAATTACTGCCTATGATTATGAACATAAGACTATGACCATGACTTTGAAACTATTACAGTTAATTGCCTATGACTATTAGGGTAGTTGCCTAGAACTCTTTTGGATAATTATCCATGACTATTGTGTAAATATTGTGGTTGATTGACTATTATAGTTGATTTCTCATAACACTATAGTTGAAAACCATGTTGAACACCGAATTGGCATTTAGTTGGATCCCATACCTAGGGTGTGACTTGCTTAGTTTATTCTTTATTATGTACACCAAAAACCATTGACCCATTATCCTTGTATTTGGCTTGCTTGTGCATGCCTATTCTTGTCTGTCAAGTTTTTATCAGGACTATCGCCTTATTTTGCTAGATTTGAAAACCCTGTTAATTTCTATATGCCAGTGATGTTGTAATCGATTATCTCAAGTTATATCATGACAGTCTTGTAATCTCTTTTATCGCTTTATTCTTGTCCCTTCTGCCTATCATAGTTTTGATGTTATTCCCTTTATCTCTAGATTTAGAATTGCTTGTAATTTAGATCGATCAACGTTTACATGCGAAGGGAATACGATTTGGGTAGATTAGGGAAAACATGAACTGGTTATAAACATGAATCATGAACTCGATAATAGGCATAAGTTGAAACATGAAACTTGACACGAACTTGACATGAAACTTGAACATGGTCATGACACTAGAATGAACTTGAAAATGGCCAACTCGAGGTTGGGTTGAGTTTGCAGTGTAAATCTGCCCGGAACCGCCCAACAAATCCAGTTACTGCAAACAATAGGATCCAATGTGGGTAGTTGGTCACATCGCGCTTAAAACCCAAGGTCTGACCACAACAACAGGTCTGATGTGAGAGTTTAGGGTGCATTAATGAATTAATGCCACATGATAGGGTTAAGTCATGAACATGAAAGACAACACTTAACCAACTTGAAATATGATTGGTAGGGTTAGGTCATGAACTTGAACGACAACACCTAACCAACTTAACACGTAAATGGTAGGGCTAAGTCATGAACTTAAATGACAACATTTAGCCAACTTGATATGCTAGACTGATGGGGTTAAGTCTCGAATTTAAATGACAACAATTAACCTACTAGACGGAAACCCTAGATACGCGGTCCATTTCAGCAGTAACCCACTAGATGTATCATGATACTCTGAAACTAGGCAGGGTGGGGCACGATTACTAGGCCGATTGTAAGCGACCAGAACGAAGGCTGTGTTGGTACGCCAGTGTAGGTTCAAGCGGGCTATGGTCATGCACGTGGTCCGGAGTTGAAAAAGCAGGCATTGGGCACCAGTAGGTTTATTTGTGCATGCTTGATTTGTGTCGATGGTTGGCACTATAGGGCTTGATACACCCTATGGTGGACCTAGCACAGGTGAATACATTCGTGATAGGGCTGTATGACACAGAAAAACAACGAGCTAGAACTTGTAGGGAGCCGATCGATTAGTGGATCGTTCCGTTGGACCTAGTAATGGGTCATTCACGATTTTGGGCCAAGGGTTCATTTCATGATTAATACTTGACATGGGTTGGGCTACTAGTACAGTTGGTGTAGCGAAGCTTGAACATGCGATGCTATAATTGACCTATACTTGATTCATCATGTTAACTTAGTCTATCTTATTCATCTTGACATCATACTTATGTTTACTTTCAGTTTATACATGTCATGTTACCTTTACCTGTTTTTATGCTGAAAGTCACTTGGACTTACCAGCCTTTATGACTGACCCGTTTCCTTTCGCCTCTTTTTCTTTCGTTTCTTCCCCAGGTTCTCAGGGAGGAAACTCTAGCTCTTAGCTTGGATTTAGCTTGCTTTCTGCCAGCTCATGTATGGTATGGTCCTAAGCTATGCTACGACTGCACGTCTGTTATTTTTGGGGGATAATTTACTTTTGTTATTTTTAAGTTTGTTCTTCTTTATTTAGAACTTGATGTAATGGAATAATGGCAACTTGTACTCTGGATATATGAGGTTTTGACTCTTTTCTTGAAAGTAATAAGATTTGGTTTTTAATTTCTACCGCTGCTTTATTTATGTTCTGTCTTGTGATATCTCTGTGTATGTATACCTAGATAATGCTCCAACAAAACTAGTGCATTCCCTTTGTGAGTGACCCTAGCGGAGGTGGGGTGTTACATTTTTCATGAGCAAATAGTGGAGGTTGTTCAACGTATACTCGTTCTTTAATATAACCGTTCAAGAAAGCGCTTTTAACGTCCATCTGTTATAATTTAAAGTTGTGATGACAAGTGTATGCTAATAGTATTCGAATTGGTTCTAGTCGTGCGAGCGGAGCAGAAGTTTCTTCATAATCTATGCCTTCTTCTTGATTTGTAACCTTGTGCAACAAATCTAGCATTATTTCTTGAGATATTACCCAATTCATCTGCTTTATTTCATAAACCCATTTTGCTCCAATAACACTTTGATCAGTCGGTCTTGGAACCAATTCCCATACTTCATTACGTTCAAATTGATTTAATTCTTCTTGCATTGCAATTACCCAACTTTCATCTATAGATGCTTCTTTAGTGTTTTTGGGTTTAATATTTGATAAGAAGGCTACATTACTAACTAAATTAAGTTTACTTCTTGTTCTTACGTTAGAGGTTATCTCTCCAATAATATTTTGAGTTGGATGGTCTCGTAATATTCTTGGTGGAGATCGAACTTCATTAATAGGAATATTTGGATTATTGATATTATCTTGAGTTTCTGTAGCATTATTCTCTATGTTATTATGAATAATGTTTTCCTCTTCTCTAAATATATCAATATCATCGTCATGTGAAGAATTATTTTTCATAATATCTAAATTAAATGAATTTTGAATAATATTTTCATCAAATGACACATGAAGTGATTCTTCGATTTTACCGGTTCTCTTACTGAAAATACGATAAGTCTTGCTACGCTCAGAATATCCTAAGAATATTCCTTCATCAGATTTTGAATCAAATTTACCAATCTGATCTTTTGTATTTAAAACAAAGCATTTTGAACCAAAAACTTTGAAGTAGGATATGTTCGGTTTTCTACCCGAAAAAAGCTTGTATGGAGTGCTTTTAGTAAGAGGTCGAATAGAAACACGATTCAAAAAATAATAAGCTATTGCAACTGCTTCAGCCCAAAAATATTTTGGTAGTGTATCACCATTTAATAATGTTCTTACATATTCTTGTAAAGTTCTATTTTTACATTCTACAACTCCATTTTGTTGTGGAGTTCTAGGAAAAGAGAAATTATGAAAAATTACTCTCTTTTGACAAAATCAATTTTCTCGTTTTTGAATTCTCCTCCATGATCGCTTTGTATTTATTTATTTATTTATTTATTTATTTTTAAGTCTGTTAAATTTTGAATTTGTTTGACAAAATTCTTAAAATTTTCAGAAGTGTCACTTTTATTCTTTTAAAACATAATCCAAGTGTATCTTGAAAAATCATCAACAATTACAAACACATATCTGCTATGATTTATGGACTGAGCTTGAGCTGGTCCGAATAAATCCATGTGTAGTAACTCAAATGGTTGTAAAGTTGATATGATTTTTTTTGATTTAAAAGAGGATCTAGATAACTTTCCAAGTTGACAAGCATCACATATATTTTCAGTTTTCAATATTCTGTGCAATTCTCTTATAAGATCATTTCTAGATATCTTGTTTATTGTTTTAAAATTAATATGATAAATTCCTTTGTGCCATAACCAAGGATCATTGTCTTTGGCTAACAAACACATACTTGGATTATTATTAACTGCCATATTTAAAATATAAATGTTTTTGTCTCGATTTCCTTCAAAAATAATATTTTGATTTGAATCAAATATACTACATTTATTTTCGGAGAAAGATATTTTAAAACCTTTATCGCATAATTGACTAATACTTAATAAATTGTGTTTTAAGTTCTTAACTAATAAAACATCCGAAATAAGAGGTGAATTAGATATACCATAATTTCTCACATCGCCTTGCCGATGATATATCCTTTAGAATTATCTCCAAATGTGACAGTTCCTCCTTTTGAGTAAATGATATTTGTTAGCATCTCCTTGTCTCCTATCATATGTTTTGAGCAACCACTATCTAATATCCATTATGCTATGTTTTGTTGAGTGGGACCTGCAAAAAATTAATTAAAAGATTTTATTAGTACCCACTTCCTCCATTAGGGTCCTAAGGGTTAAGTCTTAGGAAGCCACACCCAAGAGGGTTCAGGTTCCTTTTTAAATGAATTATTATTATTATGATGAACAGATTCCAAAAAGTTTTTAATATAATTATTCTTAGTAAGAACATTATTTGATTTCGGAATCCATATTCTAATATTTTCTGAGAATTTTTTCTTAGTAGAAATATTTAATTTTCTATTGGAAATTTCTGGTTTAGCATTAGAATTTTTGAATTGGATTTCCTTTTTAATATAACTTTCTGATTATATCCAAGTCCTTTTTTGCAAAAAGTCAATTGAGAATTTTCTAATATTTTGGATAAATTCTCTCTTCCTTTATTAAAATTGTTAATATTTTTAGAATTACTTTCTAACTTATGGTTTTATTCTTTTGAGTCTCGATTACTTGACTCGACATAGATATCTGAGAATTTGCTACAGAAAGAGACTCTTGTAATTTTCTAATTTCATTTTCTAAAATTTATTTCTCATCTTTTAAAAGATCTATCTCGAATTCTGCTTTCTTTTTATCTTCGTTAGCTTGTTTAAAATTTCGCTTAAACATTTTTCTACACTCTAAGATTTCAGTATTAATTTCTACAAATTCATCAAAAGTAAAATCACTTACATCATTATCCTTAGACATGAAGCATACATTTGCTTGTTCACTATCACTGTTGCTGTCACATTCAGAAGATGAACCCGAGTTATCCAAGGTGACTGAAAATGCTTGTCTTTTAGATTTTTCCTTCTTGCTATTTTTCTTCAATCCAGGACAATTCTTTTGATAATGTTCGATCTTATGACAACTAAAGCATTCTACCAGTGCAGGGTCAGGCTCTTTTGATGAATTCTTTTTCACATTCTTGCTTTGGCCCTTTCTGTATTTTAGAAATTTTCTAAAATTCTTTGCTACAAAAGCAATATCTTCTTCATCTGAATCAGATTCTTCTTTCTCAGCATGGAAAGCTAAAATTTTCTTATCTTGTACATGTGCTTTCTGTAACGACTCGTATTTTCGGTCGATTTATTTTAAATATTTAGTATGGTTTGAATATTGAATTTATGATATAAATGGTATTTTATTGGGTTATTGATTAAATAATCGAAATACGATTTATTTGGATAATCATCGTAATACAAGAATTTAAAACAATTCAATTCGAAGTTAGAATTAAATCAAAACAATTCAGATGATCAGTATTAATTGTAATTGAATGTAGATCATAATAAAAATATTTTATTATTAGAAAATTTATTTGTTTTTGAATTTAAATTATTTTATATTGATTTAACATGATTATTCTATATACGTTCAAATTAAATATCAATATATTCAATTCAGTTCAAAATAGTGTTATAGTATTGGGACAACGGTCGGTACGCTGAAATAGCGGTTCACGATTTTTTATTATGAACCCCGAGATATTTGTAATGGATAAGATCAAAATCAAATCGAAATCAAATCGATATCTATTTAAAAAGAATAAAAATCCCTTTATGTCTAATCATATTTAATATAAATCAAATTGTAATTAATTTGTATGTACTTTAACCCTACCTACTCCTTAAGGCTGAAGTATTCATCGTTTATAAATACACGACAAACCCCTCTTCTGTTTATTTTCCGCTTTGTTTTCAGAAGAAAAATCTGTTCCCTTTTTCTTCCTTTATTTAGTCAAAGCAAAATCAAGTCCAACATTTTATCGCGATGTCCCCTTTACCTTGCCTCGTTCAATTCCGAAATCGAAATCCATACTTCCGAACATACTAAAAAGGAATCGAAACAAATTGGCCCTTCCTCTGTTTAATTCGAGAATCAAAATCAAACCATAGAAAAAAAATGGTTTCCTCTCAAATTTCTAAAACCGAAAATCCAATTCATTTAATTCTCGACAGCGCTCGCGATGCGAATATGGAGTCACGATTTGAATCCGCAAGTTTTCCATGAAGCTTGAACCACTGGAGTATAGGGAAGTTCCGGGTCGATCTGGGTGAACGGAGTTGGTTGATTCGAAAGTGTGGTGATTTGTGAAGCTTGACAGTGGAACTGTCGCAACCTTGGGTTAAATGTTGATGTCAGAAAAAGAAAAAGGGGAATCGCGAACTTGGGGGAATCACGAGGTTGACTGAAGCGCTAGTGGTTCAAATGGAAGTCGCGAGTCAAATAAGTAGCATCAGGAAGCCGCGAAGTTTTCTCCTTCTTTTGGAATTCGAGCTGTTCCTATGTAGGGATTTTGGATGTTAAAGAAAAGGCTGAGGCAATTCGTGTTTTAGTGGCTTAAGGGAGGTGACAGACAACTGCTTGTAGTTACTAATCTGGGCAGTGGCGATGAAGCTAAAGTGAAAAGGTCATGGTTATAAAGGGTGTTGTAATAGAGTTAAGGTTGTTGTCAAGGTTAGCAAGCAAGGGGGAGGTAATTAAATCTGTTTCGAAGGGGGTTGTGGTGCTGTAACATGGATGCTGGGATAGATTATAAGGGAATAAAAGGTAATTAATTTTAAATTAATTTTAGTTAGTTCGGATAATTTTTATATAATCAAAAATCTTATACCGCAATAAATTTAATTTATGCAAGGCGGGAAAATCATAAAGTTGCATTTGTAATTACATATCATACCATCTGGAATTTTATTCAGAAAAGATCAGAATCAAAATGGAATACCAATAAAAATCACGGTGAGTAAATCTCACTCACCTGTTTATTTAGAATTATTTTTCTTTCGTTAAAAATAATTGTTATTGCTTGTTTGAATGCTTTTTGTTTTATTTAAATGTATCTTTTATTTAGGGTTGAATATTATATAGATATTGGGTGATGACTGGTTTGTTCCCGCAGTCTCATTAGCGGATGCCCGCGGTACCATATTAGATGATTTCCCTATGCGCCCCACAAATATATATTAGTGGATGACCTTCATACCGCGATATCCTGCCTCGAAGAAGGATGGGTATTACTATGTTGACTAGCGTCTGTGGATGCAGGAAAACAGGTTGGAGGGATCCAACAGGATTCCTCAAAAATATATTATCTATTTGTTTATTTGTTTGCGTATATACTGTCATATATGATGTGTTAGAAACCCTGAAATAAATAATTTGTTGTTTGGTGTTTAAATATCACTGGGCCTGAGGGTTTATTTATAAAATATCATGGAAAGGATATTTGAGATTTTAAAGGGAAATTCTATATTTTTTCTAAATAGAATTTGAAATTCGAATATAATAAAAATATTAACTTGTTTTGAATATTTAAAACAAGTAGTTTATTTGTAAATAAAGTTTAAAAAGGAGGTGAAGTGAATTATCATTTGATAAATTCAGGAAATATAAATACAAGTGGAATTTAAATAAAGGGAAATTTATTTTTCAAAGTAAAATATTTATTTCAAATCAAGTTGGAATCGAGACTTGTTTTAATATATATAAACAAGGAATATAAGGCGATGTTTACAAAGAAAGGTGAAAAACCATAAATTGGATAATATGGATATTTTAAATTCAAATGGAATTTAAACAAAGAGAATTCAAATTTAGAATTTGAATACAGAAATTTAAATGGAATTTGTCTATAGAAATTGAATAGATTTTGGATATAGAAAATTCAAATATGAATTCAAATATAGAATTTGAATATAGAAATTCAAATGGAATTTGAAAATAGTATTTGAATAAAGAAAATTTAAATAAAATTCAAATAAAATTGAAATGGAATTCGAATTTATAATTCAAATAGAGTTGAAAGGGGAATTCAAATATAGAATTTAAATAGAGTTGAATTGGAAATTGAATATGGGAAATTTAAATAGAATTGAATTGGAATTTAAATATAGAAGATCGAAGTATAAATAAATTTATTTCTGAGCTAAAGAAAATCGACAATTTTAGAAGATCGAAAATATTATGTTGAATTGGAAAGTTGGATTTGATATATATTAAAAATATATCAGAATGAAGTTGAACTTATTGTAAACAAAGTTAAAACGTTTATATTTATAAATATAATTAAAACGAACTCGCTGCAGCGCTGCACTTCGTAAATTGGCGTTTCGAACTTCAATTGAGTATAAAGAACTCAATTGAAGTCGGAATTCTTTGAAACAAGAAACATCAGGACCGATTTGATAATAGTTTTCTAATGGAGGAGAAAAATCTGGATTTCGTCGAATAGATTTTGAGTTATATCAAAGTGAAATTTTCAGAAAAACAGCGCCATAACTATTTAAAAACCATAACGATTTATTTAATTTTATAAAAGGATTTTAAGCGAATAAAATCTGATTCTCTATTTAGAAAATTTCAGATTTGAGTTGCAAATTATATGTGAACTCAAGTGGAGTAATGAACTGATTTTTGATACAGAAATCAGATTTTTGATCATTGAATAGAATTAACTAATTTGAATAGTAATTATTAATGAGATTTTGAATTGATATTGGGCTTTGAATAAGTGAATTCGATTTGAAAATTTATATTCGAAATCGAAAAGGAAGCTAGAATTGGAATTGAAATTCAGTTTGGTTGTGAGCAAGTTAAATATTTTGTTTGAACATGTTATGTTCAAACAAAGATGTGGAATAGGCAAAATAGCTAATTAAAGAATAATTGCGCGAAACTGAATTAAAACGAATGGATTGAGTTGAATTGAATTGGGAATAGGTGAGCATGTGTTAGACAGGTATGGGATGAAGTATATGAAGATTTTAATTATGTGCCCGATAAAAAGGTATATTTTTAAATTCATATAAGATATTTTATGCACCGTATCGGCAAGCTGCTTGGCTTTTTCTTTTCCTTTGGATTGGTGAGGGCCATGGGAGGCTATTTGAAATATCCCGATGCTCCCGGTACAAGGGAGGTTATGGCGAATTTTTCCGGGAATTTAAGGAGTTAGAATATTTTTAAGAAAAATTTGATAGTTAGAAATAAATGTATCAATATATATATATATATATAATTCGATAAGGAAACGAAATTAAAAATAGAATATTGTAAACAAAAAGGAAATCTATAAATTAGAAATAAAAAGCGAACCATTTACATGTTTTAAAAATGAATAATTGGTTTTTATGGTGTGTTTATTCGAGGTAAGTGGTTTTGCCCATTTTGAAGTTGAGGATGTTTTCAATCAAGGTCTGAGAGGTAATTTTACCCCAATTTGATTGATTTCATTTTTAATTGATAAATAGCAGGATCCAACCTCGAAGAGAAGTGTTTGAATAATAGTTGGTTGAATAAAATATTTTGGGTTGTTTGTAACGATGTTTTACACAACAATCGTTTTAACCCAGGTAAGTGGAATTTTGGAAATATAGCATATATATTTCCTAAGTATAAAAATAACCGAGTCGTGAAAGAGATAAGTGATTGAAAATGTTTTCAATTGCGAATAGAATATATTTTCTAAGTGTAGAAAATAAAAGAAGGCGAGATATAGAAATGTTTTCCAAAGAATGTAAGAGACCGAGATGATAATTGAAAATATATGTTTAGCAAATATTGATAAGGAAATGGAAAGGGTGATTTAATTAATGAATAGTAATCAAGGGGCCAAGTGATTGCTTGATTATTTTGAATGGATGTTTGTTTTTCTTCGATAGTTAAATAACCGACTATCGAAGTAGTTGTCAATATGGAGAGTCCGGTTGGATTATTATCTGTGAACCACTCTGTATTGGCAGTAACGTTGCGAATCAGATTATATGATGATAATCAAAGACGGAGTGAATTGCAAGGGCTTTTATTATTAATAGAAATTGTGCCTTCGGTTTCATTCAAATCGCAGAATGAACGTATATGGACGAATGTCTGACAAAGTATTTCCAATGATCGAATATGTTGATCTATACAAATATATATATGGTGGCAACAGATTTATTCCCTTAGCATAATATCCAGAATATATTCGTGCAAATCAACTAGTGATTAACGGATCTGACAATGTGGCATTCAAAGTGATTGTGCTATCAATGAATAGAAAGTAATTGTAGCCTCAGGCCTCAACAACTAGGAAATGACAGAAATCGGGCAGGCAGCATGGCTATGTGGGTCGCTCCCATTAGGATGTATAATCACCTATCCAGAGATTCATTTAATTCCTTATTCTATTCGATGCTGTCCCAATCGGGAAACGGTTGCTGATCCCAACCGTTGGTGATATACATTTGATACACTCAAGCGAAATGAGTGGTCGGTCATGTGTGGGCCGGGTTGCAAGATGTTCTTATTGAACCCAGTGTATTCCTCTCTAGAGATACACTATCGGAAGGTGGTTCCATACCTTGTCATGTTGGAAATTCAATCTCCAATAAGCGCCCTATGGTTTTTGATTTTATATTATATATGGAGCGTGAGATGCAAGCGTTCCACTAGATTTTATTTATTTGATTTAGACATTATTATAATATCACTGGATTTGATATCAAAAATATTTTGGGTTATCGTAAGGAAAAAACTATCCGTTTTTATGTGTGGATCAGTCTTACGATTATCACTTCCTTCGAAAGGATTTTGAAAGTTAAACAAATGGTTGGAGTTTACTCACACCAGTCCCATGACTAACCCAGAGTTTATTTTGTTTGTTTTCCCTAAACTCTTGGGTGCCCAAATTTGTATGGGTAGTCAAGTAGTCGGGATTTTTCAGATTCACTTGGAAGAGCTGGAAGCAGGAGGCTTCACCAGTTAGCTATAGAATGTCATACTTCCGCTGTGTACTATGTTGTATCTAGAAACATGTGTTTATAACTGCTCCAGGAATAACTATTGTGCTCTGATAATGGTATGTATATACGGTTACTGATTTGTATTTCAAATAGTTATGTTATATAATATATTTTATTCGTTCCGCTGTGAGTTTGTGATCTTTGTTTTCTTCTATTCTAATATTTCTTTCTTTCTATTCCTCATCCTCTAACTTCTTTCTAATAATGATTCGTATTTCAGTGCAATTTAGGTTGGACGTGTGGTGTTATTAGTCAACTCAGATAGTACAGATTTGCAGGTCGTTACACTTTCTTTGCCTGCAAGTTTACTTCATAAGACATTGGATTACCAATCAATTCTTCTGGCTTCATAACAGAGATATCATTAGCTTCTTCGATTGCTAATGCCTTTCTCTCCTATTCGTCCATTAAAGAATTTAAATTTTTTGATACTATATCAAAATCAGAATACTTTTCTCCTAATCCTAACAAAGAATGATAAATATTTTGAAACGTGAATGAATATCATTTATGGATTCATTTTCATTCATTTGAAAATTTTGAAACTGATTCTTAAGCATAGATATTTTGCTTTGTTTCACTTTGTTAGTTCCTTCATGAGTGACTTTGAGTGTTCTCCGGATTTTATATGCTGTGTTGCACATACAAATCCGGTTAAACTCATTTCTATCTAAAGCACAATGCAATATGTTTATAGCCTTAGCATTGGCAGTAGCCTCTTCTTTTTCAAATGCAGACCATTCAGTAAATAGTGTGGTAGGCTGTGTGTACTCTTTTTGTGTGATATTCCATGCATCGAAACTATTTGCTTGCATATAAATTCTCATTCCTGTAGCCCAAGAACTATAGTTCATGCCATTAAAGAAGGGTGGTCTAGCAGTGAATTGGCCTCTAGTATATCCAGTATTATTACTAGCACTAGTTTTATTATTCATATTGACTCTGTATCAGATAACGGTTTTACGGTTAAATGATGACCTTGCTCTTATACCAATTGAAAAGTAGTTATGTACGTCTTTAAGCAAGATCTATATGGATATAGCGGAAATATAGAATATATACTAACTAGCTAGTCAACAATAATTATGCAAATAAATAAGTGCTAATATGATAAATTACATGTAGACAAAAGCAATAAGTAAAGTAAAGTGACACCAGGTATTTTATACTAGTTCGAACTTCCCGTCCTACGTCCATTCCCAAAGCTTCTCTTCGAAATTCACTATCACGCCCTCTCGTAACCCGGAGGAATAGATCAGTACACCCGAGCCCCAAAAAGGATGCCTCTTGCCTGAGCATGTACATAGGACTTCAACAAACGCAAGTGTTTTGACTTCTGCTTTGTGTTCTTGAATCAAAACGGTTAGCAAACGGTTTAAGTGCACCCTTCCTATAATCTTATCCTAGAGTATTTGAAATGAATTTGAAGATTTAAGGAAATTAGTTGCTTGTCGAATAAAGATATATGAAATATTATCACGGATTCGACAAGTAACTTGAATTTTGGAGAGCCTTATATCGCAAAGAATATAGAAGTGTAATTTCAGAAAATAGAGAGAATAGAATGATAATCGGTGATTTGAAATCATGTTTTGAAGTACTTATATAATAGTAGAAAGGTAGCAATTCTTTATGAAGAGTTTTAATAAAAAGAAGCTTCATTTCCTTTTAGGAATGAAGAGATTTTTTTTCATGAATGAAAGCAACCTTTCAGAAAATAATTGCTATTTCGAATCAGTCGACCAGTTAAAAATCATCAGTTGACTGGTTGAATTAAAATTTAAAAGATTTGGACAAAAAAACTTTTCAAAACTAGCCGTAATATACAACAATCAGACTAGTCGACTGGTCATTTCTCTACCAGTCGACTGGTAGAGCTGTTTTTGCATAGTTCTAGATTTTAAGGCCTTATAAATAATTTTTTTAAAAAAAATTGGTACTCTTTATTCCATATACCAATCATATACTTCATTTATGTAACACCCCACGTCCATTAATGTCACTCACAAAGGGAACGCATTAACTTCCATGGAGGTTATAAGTGAATATAGAACAGAAAAATTACAACAAGATAGATAATAAGTAGTACTTGAAAACTAAAGCTTCATTTTATTGCAGCGGAAACATGTTTATTACATCACAAAACCATTAATCAGAGTCAAGTACATTATCCATCTTTTAAAACAAAATAGATAACCCCGTTACACAAATAGCCATTAAAGAAGATAACAAGCTGGACTTTACTTCAACGGTCCAAGCTTTCCAAAGAGAGATGAAGCAATCCAATCAAACTCCACTAGACCTGGGTCCAACCTGAGGACCTGGAGGGGGAAAAATGATAGAAATGGAGGGGGTCAGACATAAAGTCTGGCGTGTATGATAATTCTAGCAATACTATTATCAAAATAACTAGACTAAGGCATAAGCTGGAAGACAAGTAAATGTCTGTGAACTATTTGGAAGATAAAGTTAGTGTTTAAGATAACGGTAAAGGCATACCTAATTACTAATGAATAATTACTATACTGCACTGCACATTACTACACTGCACCGCACATTACTACACTGCACTGCGCCAATTACTACACTGCACCGCACCAGTCACCCTAAAGGTTGATCCCGCATGCTTCACACAGAAACTATATAAATAGCCTTGCGTACCCCTAGCTGACTACATAGGTGCCGTCTGCCCCTATCTCCACTAGGTGTACCCCACTACCCTCTTAGAAATTTTATAAGTAACTTCGTGTACTCCTAGCTCACTACATAGGTACCGTCTGCCCCTATCTCCACTAGGTGTACCGCACTACCCACGTTTGATTGGCTCCCTACTCGTAGATACCCGTTCTGGCCCCACAGTGGGGTGTATCACTCCCCTAAAGTGGCAACCCGATACAACTGAGAATGCACGGCATATACCTACACGATGCAACAACGTCTTACCTACCAGCCCGGGTCCACACACGCATATGAAACCCGTTGGACTTGCGTTGCCACCGCTCCCCGTTTTGGCCTCTTATAGTCAAGCCCAGTATGCGTGGCCCGTCCTCGACTTGGGTTGAGCCCACAAAGATACGTTTGGGATACTGGTTGAAACGGGCCCCCACAAGCTACCCACCTAAGCATGTCACCACTAGTATATCCCACTTAACCCACTTAGTCATGTTTCATTTACATGTGTGTTTGGTTAAGTCTTACTAATCGTATTTCACATGCCACTAAGGGAACCCCTTAGATTCCTCATGCCACCCAAGGCACCTACTTAACCCCCATGTCCCACCTTACATGTTTATCTAGTTAAGTATTTCTTAATTCATTCAGGCCATAACCTCATAAAGACCTCTCACATTAGACTGGCATTTATGGCAGCTGGATTTGCCGGGCGGGTCCGGGCAGTCTTACACCATAAAAGAGTCTAACCTCGTGTCTTTACAACCGTTATGCTTTAGTTTAGGCCTAGGACCTCTCACATTGGGCTGACATTTGTGACCACTGGATTTGCCGGGCGGGTCCGGGTAGGTTTACGTCACAAACGAGTCCAACCTCGTGTCCTAAGCATTGATTAACACTTAAAATCTTTTACCCCAGTTTTAATAATTCCCTATTCAAATTATTAATTAAGTCAACTTTTAATGTTGTCCACAATTGACTCAATTATGGTCATCCACTTATGGCATGCAAAATCATATCAATTGCACCCCAGCTTTTTAATATTAAATCCTTAATATTACCCCTACCCCACGTTTATACGTTCACTTATTCAACGCATAATATAGGCTAGACTTGTATAGTCTAACACCTAGCACAAAGATAAATTATCACAACATATAGACAATTAAAATAAATCTAATCATAATAGGGGTGAAACTTGCATAAAATACACATGTTAAGGATCAAAAGGTGTCAACTTGTTAAATGTCTCAATTTACATGATATGATCATAGCCCAAATCTATACATAAACTTGCATATGGGGTTTATAGGCAACATAATGATGGTGTGAACTAGCATAGGATATCACATATGTCATAGCATAGTTCTAGATGTCATAATAGATGTCATGGCATATGTTCATAACTTTTCTAATCAATTTAACTTGCATATGCAACTTGTCATATAGATCAACATAGCCCAAACATGATGATTTAATTAATATGAACTAACTAGCATAGATAGTAACATCATGGCTTTTTACACGTATGATTCATCGCCACTTAGCATAGAAACTTTCAACATACATAACATCATCATAGCATGATTTTCAACATATACTATAGTATATCATCACCACATAGCATAGGATTAATAACATACATGATAGCATATGTCAATTTACATCATCTACTCACAATCCATTCATGACTTAACCTAATTAAAATGATAATAATTTTGTTAAGACTATCATACTCACAATTAGAGAAGAAAGAGAGTCGAATTAGCGCTCTTTTGATGAAGAATCGTTGTTAGGTTGGGTAGTTCTTATTTGGTTGCTGTTCTTTAATTTGTGAATATTAATATTATCAGAATTTCGGGGTGTTACATTCTCCCCTCCTTAAAGGATTTCGTCCCCAAAATCTTCAAGTCAAGAAGAATGTATATCCTAACATCCAAACAACCATCTACTCAACCATCAAACACAGACATCCAATTTCCTTATAGACTTCTAATGCTTTCATGTTTTTAATGCACATTATGTGTATATGTCCATATCTAATGCAAAATCAGGCGGTCCACTGATCCAGTTGACCTCCTTAATGTAAACCATGATAGTGCCATGCGTCCATTATGTATGCAAAAGTTCCCTAATGCTACATATTATTTCTACGTGTGTGCACAACCATTCACCAAAATTCGGTATCCATATGATAGCACAACTATTATACATCCATTTTACTAAATACAACCATTTATATGCAATATGCCGAATGAATTGACTGAGCCGATCTAGTGCCTAATAGTGTGTGTATATGCGTCCACGAGCAACCACTAGCAAACACTTGCATCCACTTTGCATCCATCATACATAACATATCTCAAACACATGTTTCAACCATAGGATTATCCTATTTAAAGGTCAAGGATACTAACGAGAGGATACACTGAAGATAAGATAACTACAAGATAAGTGATAAAGGAGAAATTAAAAGACATATCCTCAAAAAGAAAAGGGTATCGTGAATGCATCTTCTCTTCTGTCTCCCAAGTATCGTTGCTCTCGTCGTCTCCCCGTTGTACTTTGACTAGTCTGACCTCTCGATTTCTCAGCTTCTTAATCTCCGACCCAAGAATGCGCGTTGGAGCTCGTCGAATCGTCGCGTCACGCTCGATCTCCACCTCTCTAAGCAAGCTCGGCTCTACCACTTCCGCGGTCTCGTGCAAGCACTTCCTCAAATGTGATACATGGAATACGTCGTGTACACCACTAAGCCTCTCGGGCAACTCCACTCTATATGCCATTTTGCCCAATCTTCTCCTTAATAGGAAACGGTCCTACGAACCTTGGTGCTAATTTCCCAAGGGACCCAAAGCGAACTACATTTCATAATGGAGACACTTTGACAAAGACCATGTCCCCAACCTCAAATTCAAGGTCCGTCCTTCTCTTATCCGCATATGATTTCTGCCTATCTTGCGCTGCTTTCATCCTCCTTCGAATCAAGTCGACCTTCTCCGAAGTCTCCCTAATCTTATCGGTAGATTCCCACCAACACGTAGGCGAATGACACGGTCATCCATAAAGAGCTTCGAATGGTGCTATACCAATGCTAGACTGAAAGCTGTTATTATATGCGAACTCCACCAGTGGAAGATGCTCTTCCCATGTACCCCCAAAGTCTAGGATACACAGCCTCAAAAGATCCTCTAGAATGCGATTCACCCTCTCGGTCTGGCCGTCCGTCTGAGGATGATATGTAGTGCTCAAACATAACTGAGTCCCTACCGCCTCTTGTAAGCTTCTCCAAAATTTGCTAGTGAAAATAGGATCGCGGTCGCTCACTATGCTAGAAGGAACACCGTGGAAACGAACTATTTCTCGGACGTATACAGAAGCTAACCATGGAGCAGTCCTCTTACTCTTCACGGGAATAAAATGGGCGCTCTTAGTAAGTCTATCTACTATAACCCAAATCCCCGTATCACCCTTTCTCGATCTTGGTAATCCGTCAATAAAGTCCATCGAGACGCTTTCCCACTTCCATAGTGGAACCTCCAATGGGTGAAGTAACCCACCGGGTTTCTTTTGCTCCGCTTTTACCTGTTGTCACACCAAGCTTCTAGCGACATACTCGGCTACGTCCCTCTTCATACCGGCCCAAAAGTAAACTCTCTTCATGTCTTTGTACATCTTGTCCCTGCCGGATGAATGGTCATCTTCGAACGATGTGCTTCGTCAAGAATAGTCTTCCTTAGGTCATTGTCTTTTGGTACACAAAGTCTACCGTCCCTACGTAACCAACCCTTATCATCTAGGGTATACCTACGGAGATGGCTTGATGACTCCCCTCCTTTGAGCTTTTCTACTAACTCAACCAACTGTGGGTCGTCTCGCTGTGCCTCGCCAATCCATCCCAAAAGCGTAGGTCTGACCTCTAAGGATGCTAGCAAACCGGGTACAAAGTCAACGGAAGGTCTAAAGTCAAACATCGAAATGAATTCTAAGCTTCGTCGCTCCACAAACAAAGGACTTAAGGATAACCTTTTTTCTACTTAAGGCATCCGCCACCACGTTACCCTTGCCAGGGGTACATGCTATCTCGAAGTCGTAGGATGCTAAGAACTCCATCCACGTTAACATATCTCCCTTCCCTAGAGACCACATGCCCTAAATTCCTCACTTCCTTCCTCCAAAAACAGTATCTTGGAGAACTTAGCTTTAAGCTAGTGCACTTGTAGGGTCCCTAAGCTTTCCCTAAGACATAGGGCATGCTCTTCTCTGCTTCTAGAGAAAACCAGGATATTATCCCATGTAAAATCGTCACAACTATCCATCTCTCACGCAGACCATCCTAGTCGAATTCGACATCCCCCAAGTGCAAGCCCCAAAGGCCTAAACCAATATCAGACAAGCACCCAAGGGATACCTCCTTTGAATTTAGACGACCTACGTGAGATGATACTAGTAAGATGGTCAATCAATTGAGCACTTGACCGACTCTGGCCATCCTTGCCAGTCTTGCTCCAAAACTACAGCTGATTACATAACGGGCTTTGCTTAATCTATTAAGCACGTGCCTATGGGTAAATCCCGCGCTTTATCAACGACGTCTCCATACTCACGGACCACACAAACAGGTTCCTAATCATCATTAGATGCGTCAGAAGATTCTAGGCAGCTAAGCATCACTGAACCCCTAGGTCGCAAGAAATATGAAGGTTTTTCTACAACGAATCAATAGTCTAACTACCCTCCTTTCACAGTCTAGGATGGCACCCCGCTTGGCTAGCTAATCCACCCCTAGAATCAAACTACAACTCGTGAAACCAAGGACAAAGGCATTGCATTCAAACTCAACGCCCAAGATAAACACTCTCAAATCCCGACAAATCATAGAAAGATGAGCCGAACCACCAATATGATTTGAGACTACTAAGGGATCAGTAACAATACTAGTATCTATGTGTAGTGTTTCAACTAAAGATGTAGAGATAAACGAATGCGATGCGCCCGAATCGAATAAGGTATGGACAAGATGATCAAACAGAAAAACTAAGCTTTCAACAGAAATGGTTCTACCTCGTTCTTGCAGCGGTGGGACTGCGAGAGCCTGAACTTGTCCCCTTGCCTGCCCTGGGGCTATAAGAGCCTGCACCTGTCCTCTCGAGGTAGTCCCTGTCCTCTGCCCCTTCTTTGGGCAGTCCTTCACTAGATGTCCCGCATCGCTACAATGAAAATAGCCAGTCTTCTTTTTTTTCGGCAGTCCTTGCTGAGATGGCCTGGGGTCCCACAGTTAAAGCATTTCTTCTTCCCCATAGCATTGTTGCCTTTGCCACCCTTATTTTGATCCCCTTTCTTCTCGGGTGCCTTATCAGCTTTAGTGCCTTTCTCCTCGTGCATGAGTGCCATGTCTACTAGCTTCTCAAAGGTGGCCCCCATAGGGATGTGGGTCATAGCCAACCCTTGCAACGGTTCATTCAATCCATTAACGAACCTCAGCGCCTTCTTCTCCGGCGTATTTACTAAGTCCAAGCCAAACCTTACTAATTGGTTAAATTTGTTGACATATTCTTTCACTGACGAGCTTCCTTGCTTCAATGTCAAGAACCTTTCCATATATAGATTCTCTTCTGCCATCGAGAGAAACTTCGCCTCGAACCTACGTCTAAAATTCGCCCAAGAGTCGACAGGACGCTCCCCATTAGTGACCTCCCACCAAAACGAGGCCTCTCCCTACATCAACCAAGCTGCTAATCTAACTCTCCTCCCTTCTTCTACTTCAAAGATTTCTAGCAATTCTTCCACCTCCTTATGCCAATCTTTAGCTTCCACAAACGTTTCTGACCCTTGAAATGGTTTTCCACCCATAGCCTTGAATTCCTTGCACGTCTTTGCAAAAGTATCTATGTGAGGAGGAGGAGGAACGGGTGCAACTGGTGGTGGAGGAACATTGGCCGGACCTGCGGCGGCCCTAGCCTCTAACAGCCTCCTATACCATCCTGGTATCGTCACACCGTCAGGTAGGTTAAGATTTTCAGCCATGCTGAAACGAAAAAGGAAAGATTCAAAATGGAGAATTCGAAAGATAAAGGTATATGACTATTTGGGGATTATGTTTTTCATAAAAACTTCCTCTTTAAATTTCTCACTAAAACATGTTTTTGAAAACATTTCTTTCCAAAAATAATTATTTTTCTAAAGTATTTTTATCTGTTCTGGTAACCTTAAGCTCTGATACCACGTGTAACACCCCACGTCCATTAATGTCACTCACAAAGGGAATGCATTAACTTCCATGGAGGTTATAAGTGAATATAGAACAGAAAAATTACAACAAGACAGATAATAAGTAGTAATTGAAAACTAAAGCTTCATTTTATTGCAGCGGAAACATGTTTATTACATCACAAAACCATTAATCAGAGTCAAGTACATTATCCATCTTTTAAAACAAAATACATAACCCCTTTACACAAATATCCATTAAAGAAGATAACAAGCTGGACTTTACTTCAATTGTCCAAGCTTTTCAAAGAGAGATGAAGCAATCCAATCAAACTCCACTAGACCTGGGTCCAACCTGAGGACCTGGAGGGGGAAAAAGGATAGAAATGGAGGGGGTCAGACATAAAGTGTGGCGAGTATGATAATTCTAACAATACTATTATCAAAATAACTAGACTAAGGCATAAGCTGGAAGACAAGTAAATTTCTATGAACTATTTGGAAGATAAAGATAGCATTTAAGATAACGTTAAAGATAACGGTAAAGGCATACCTAATTACTAACGAATAATGACTACACTGCACCGCACATTACTACACTGCACCGCGCCAATTACTACGCTGCACCGCACCAGTCACCCTAAAGGTTGATCCCGCATGCTTCACACATAAACTATATAAATAGCCTTGCGTACCCCTAGCTCACTACATAGGTGTCGTCTGCCCCTATCTCCATTAGGTGTACCCCACTACCCTCTTAGAAATTTTATAAGTAACTTCGTGTACTCCTAGCTGACTACATAGGTATCGTCTGCCCCTATCTCCACTAGGTGTACCCCTTTACCCACTTTCGATCGGCTCCCTACTCTTAGACACCCGTGCTGGCCCCACAGTGGGGTGTATCACTCCCCTAAAGTGGCAACCCGATACAACTGAGAATGCACGGCTTATACCTACACGATGCAACAACGTCTTACCTACCAGCCCGGGTCCACACACGCATATGAAACCCGTTGGACTTGCGTTGCCACTGCTCCCCGTTTTGGCCTCTTATAGTCAAGCCCAGTATGCGTGTCCCATCCTCGACTTGGGTCGAGCCCACAAAGATACGTTTGGGATACTGGTTGAAACAGGCCCCCACAAGCTACCCACCTAAGCTTGTCACTACTAGTATATCTCACTTAACCCTCTTAGTCATGTTTCATTTACATGTGTGTTTGGTTAAGTCTTACTAATCGTATTTCACATGCCACTAAGGGCACCCCCTAGATTCCTCATGCCACCCAAGGCACCTACTTAACCCCCATGTCCCACCTTACATGTTTATCTGGTTAAGTATTTCTTAATTCATTCAGGCCATAACCTCATAGAGACCTCTCACATTAGACTGGCATTTATGGCAGCTGGATTTGCCGGGCGGGTCCGTGCAGTCTTACACCATAAAAGAGTCTAACCTCGTGTCTTTACAACCGTTATGCTTTAGTTTAGGCCTAGGACCTCTCACATTGGGCTGACATTTGTGACCACTGGATTTGCCGGGTGGGTCCGGGCAGGTTTACGTCACAAACGAGTCCAACCTCGTGTCCTAAGCATTGATTAACACTTAAAATCTATTACCCCAGTTTTAATAATTCCCTATTCAAATTATTAATTAAGTCAATTTTTAATGATGTCCATAATTGACTCAATTATGGCCATCCACTTATGGCATGCAAAATCATATCAATTGCACCCCAACTTTTTAATATTAAATCCTTAATATTACCCCTACCCCACGTTTATATGTTCGCTTATTCAATGCATAATATAGGCTAGACTTGTATAGTCTAACACCTATCACAAAGATAAATTATCACAACATATAGACAATTAAAATAAATCTAATCATAATAGGGGTGAAACTTGCATAAACTACACATGTTAAGGATCAAAAGGTGTCAACTTGTTAAATGTCTCAATTTACATGATATGATCATAGCCCAAATCTATACATAAACTTGCATATGGGGTTTATAGGCAACATAATGATGGTGTGAACTAGCATAGGATATCACGTATGTCATAGCATAGTTCTAGATGTCATAATAGATGTCATGGCATATGTTCATAACTTTTCTAATCAATTTAACTTGCATATGTAACTTGTCATATAGATCAACATAGCCCAAACATGATGATTTAATTAATATGAACTAACTAGCATAGATAGTAACATCATGGCTTTTTACATGTATGATTCATCGCCACTTAGCATAGAAACTTTCAACATACATAATATCATCATAGCATGATTTACAACATATAGTATATCATCACCACATAGCATAGGATTAATAACATACATGATAGCATATGTCAATTCACATCATCTACTCACAATCCATTCATGACTTAACCTCATTAAAATGATATTAATCTTGTTAAGACTATCATACTCACAATTAGAGAAGAAAGAGAGTCGAATTAGCGCTCTTTTGATGAAGAATCGCTGTTAGGGTTGGGTAGTTCTTATTTGGTTGCTGTTCTTTAATTTGTGAATATTAATATTAACAGAATTTCAGGGTGTTACAATTTATATGCCTTATCAAAACCTTATACCCCCCTAACCTAAATGGGTGCGATATAAGGGAAAAGTGTGCATATAAAATTCATATATTCACTATACAATATAACCAGCAAGTCTCACTCTCTCATACACATCTTCACACAACATAAAGTAAAGTATACACGTATATCACCCTGTGTCACATAAATCAATTCCCCATTGCTTTAGCCATACTTCATTTTGCCTCTTTCTCTTTGTTCTGGAACCATTATCCTTCACTAGCATGTGCTCCTCTCTCTATCATATGTAGCCTCATCTGTTTTGACACAACTTTATTGTTAAAAATTCTTGAATTTCTTTCCAACCAAAAATGATATACGACTGCCGTAAAAAGTCCACATGCAATACCAAGCATTTGATCCTTGCATTTATACTGATTCAAAATTTTCGTTGCCTCACTTCTTAAACAAACACCCTCCTCTATCATAATACCCAACTTAATTGCTAAACTCCCCCAGATAAATTCAGCATATTCACATTTGAAAAATACATGCACCGCTGTTTCCTCCTCTCTACCGCATAGCACACAGCAAGCTTCATTTGTCATCACAAATTTCATCATCTTGTCCTTAGTATTAAGTATATTGCTAACAACAAAATATGCAATATATGGCATTCTCTTAGCATTTCTATTATGCCGTATCACCTTATACCATGGCACACATTCATTCTTCTCCCTCGCAAACTCCCATCCCTTATGAAAAGTAAATACACCTCCTTCACACTATTCATAGAAATCATTCTGAAAGGATTATTCACTTTTACCTCCTTAACCAGATGTAACACATCCCTTGTCCCAGCATGCGTAATTGGATCAACTATTCCATCAACTATAACTCCAGCCACCAATTCATTATATCTTCCAATAGCTTGAAATCGTGATAAACCAAACAAGTCAACTAGACATTTATAGTTCACCCATAGCTCAAACCAAAACAGAGTAGAAGATCCATTAACAATTACTTTATTGAACAATTGCTTACCTTCATTTCTCAGTCTCAAGATAGCTTTCAAATCACATTTTCAAAATTCAAGTACAAAATATCAGTCTTGTACAAAAGCCTTCAGAATGCATAGTTTAAAATCATAATCCCTATAGAACAGAAGCTATACAGAGCCAAGCCATACTTTAAGCACTTCAAGCAGAAGAAATCCGGATCAAGCTAAAGTATTCCCTTCTTGGATAACCTGGGGGGAAACGGAAGAAAGGAGGCGAAACAACAAGGGTCAGACAAAAAGTCTGGCAAGTCCAGTGATTTTCAGTTATGAACAGATAATAATAACATGACATGAAAATAAAACTGGATGAGAGATAACTGTAACAGGTGTAACAGATATAAAAGAAGAACAGAATGATATAAGCTATTGCTTTACACTTTTCTGCACTAATACTAGTATAACAGGATTATGTGTCACCCTAATGTCTAAACTGAAACAGAAACGGGTACAGAATAATTTCCACATAAGAGAATGCTAGTAACGGGCCTTTACCACCCCAACAGAAACAGACAGAAGCAGAATGCTGATAATGGGCCTTTACCACCTGAATAGAAACAAACAGAAACAGAATATTAATAATGGTCCTTTACCACCCGAACAGAAACAGTCAGATTAATCCCTACGGAAACAGAATGTAGAATTAGATGTACACTAGTAAATGGGCCTTTACCACCCGAACAGACGGTACCACGCAGAAACAGACAGGTGTTACCACCCAACAGAAACAGCCGGTACCAACAGAAACGGACAGAGCTAAGTGTACCCTAAAACCCTACCCCAAGCGATCGGCTCCCTAATACATAAATACCCTGTGCCAGCCCCACCGAAGGGTGTATCATTCCCTAAAGTGGCAACCTTTTAATGACACAGACCTATTTACAGATGTCACGGCGTCTTACATCCTCAGAGGCAGACCGGGATCCATGCACGCGCATGACCCGGTTGGAATGCACCATCAACACCCCTCGCCATTATCAGAATGAACCGCTTATAATTAGTTCACTAAGCGTGCCCGGACCCTACCTACTGTTGGGTCAAAGTTTTGATACCAGAAAGGGTTACTGACTAATATGGGTCCCAAACAACAGATGACACAAGTAATTCCCCTCCTATCCTTGTGTCCCCAGACTAACAGATTTCAGATTAACAAGTTCATACATATAGAATTCAGATCAACTAGTTCACAGATCAAACAAATTTTAGACTAACGGATCAGATATACGGATTTAATAGATTTACAGATTTGTCTAACCTTGTAATTGGGCCTACCGATTCACGGAACAGATTTATTAAACTCATCAGTCTAGTGGGTTTAACCCTATCTGCCCAACACGTTTTAGACATTATATTTATTTCAGATTTTCATTAATTAAATATTAATGCCCAGACCTCTCACATTAGACTGACAGTTTGCGACTACTGGTTAGGTTGGTTGGTTCCGGGCAGATTTCTGCCGCAAACTGAGTCTAACTGTAACACCCTACGTCCATTAATGTCACTCACAAAAGGAATGCATTAACTTCCATGGTGGTTTTAAGTGAGTATAGAACAGTAAAATTACGACAAGACAGATATAAGATAGTACTTGGAAATTTAAAACTTTATTTCATTACAGCAGAAGTCAAAACATGTTTGATTACATCATAATACCATAAATCAGAGTCAAGTACAATATCTATCTTGATAAAACAAAATACATAATCCCATTACATAAATAGCCATTAAATAAAAGATAATAAGCTGGACTTTACTTTAGCAGTCCAAGCTCTCCAAAAAAGATAAGAAATCCAATCAAACACCACTAGAGATGGGCCCAACCTGAGGACCTGGAGGGGGAAAAAGATAGAAATAGAGGGGGTCAGACATAAAGTCTAGCGAGTATGACAATTCTAACAATACTATTTTCAAAGTAATCAGACTAAGACATAAGCTGGAGAATAAGGAAATGCCTATGAACTATTGGGTGTGACAGAACAGGCAAAGGAAATGAGGTTAACCATGGTAACATTAAAGGCATACCTACTAAAGAATAATTACTATGCTGCACCACACCTGTTACTAATCAATAACGTTAATGACGCTTTCTAATCAATATAGGATAATTACTATACTCTACCGTACTGTACCGTGCTGTACTGTACTAGCACTAACTGCACCCTACTAGTCACTTTGATCCCTAAATAGAATGATGATAGCTTCGTGTACTACTAGATGTACCCACTATCCTCCACGTTTGACTGCGTATCTCTAGTTGCTATCCTAGGTACCCAACGTGTACCTATCCCTACTAGACGTACCCCCTTAATAATGGTAATTCCATGTACTCCTAGCTGACGCCATAGGTGTCGTCTGCCCCTATCTCCACTAGGTGTAGCCTTTTAATACTTAATTAATAATGGTAGCTTCGTGTACTACTAGGTGTACCCACTACCCTGCCCCATTCGATAGGCACCCTAACTCGTAGATACCCGTGCTGGCCCCACAGTGGGGTGTATCACTCCCCTAAAGTGGCAACCCGATACAACTTAAGGATGCATGGCTTATACCTACACGATGCAACAACGTCTTACCTACCAGCCCGGGTCCACTCACGCATATGAACCCGTTGGACTTGCGTTGCCACCGCTAACCCGTTTTGGCCTCTTATAGTCAAGCCCAGTATGCGTGTCCCGTCCTCGACTTGGGTCGAGCTCATAAAGATACGTTTGGGATACTGGTTGAAATGGGCCTCCCACCAAGCTTCCCACCTAGGCTTGGTCCCCTCTAACACATTCCACTTAACCCCCTTCATGTCCACTTACATGTTTTAAATTTGGTTAAGGGTTTCTATTAGTAATTCCACATGCCACCCAAGGCACCCACTTAACCCCTATGTCCCACTTACATATTTAATTTGGTTAAGTGTTACTAATCGTATTTTCTCATGCCACCCAAGGCACCTACTTAACCCTCTTCTTAGTCATGTTCATTTGCATGTGTGTTTGGTTAAGTCTTACTAATCGTATTTCAAATGCCACTAAAGGCAACCACTAGATTCCTCATGCCACCCAAAGCACCCACTAGATTCCCATGTCCCACCACATGTTTTCTTTCTAAATTCAAGACCATCCCGTTCATTGGGTCAGTTAGGGATAGCCAGGGAGGGCAGGAAACTTGTTTTCCAAACCCAAGCCTAGACACTATCCTCTCTGTCACCCTAGAACCTTCTGGTGTATGTAGATAGAAAGAATGTTAATTATCTTAAGTGATTAATTAATTAATTAATCTTTCCCAAATTTGAATTAACTTCCCTATCCAAATTAATAATTTATTCAAAATTTAATGATGTCCATAATTGACTCAATTATGTCCATCCATTTATGCTATGATAAATCATACCCTTTTTCACCACAAATTCATTATATGCCATTAAAGGCATTTTATACCAATTTCTCAATCCCTATTCAAATTCAAATTAATCCATAATTAACTTATGACCATTTCTGCACATTAATTTTCCAATTAATGTCTTAATTCCATTTTTCGCCTTTCAAGGCAATTAACATATCTCAAATTTGTTATATGCCTTTTTAAGGCTATTTCGTGCAAATTCTCAATATTAATTCTTTTAATATCACCCCTATCCCACGTTGTACGTTCATACGTTAAACGTAAAATATACGTTAGACTCGAATAGTCTAACTCATAGCACAAAGATAAATTATCACAACAACAACATATATGTATATGACTAAAATAGATCTACTCATAAAAAGGGGTGAAACTTGCATATGTGATAGAGGTCCAACACTTAAACTTGCATAGGCTAAGACTATAACTTGCATAAGCTACACATTTTAAAGGTGTCAACTTGTTTGGTTAAATGTCACAGTCTACATAATATAACCCAAATTCATGTATAAACTTGCAACATAATGGTGGTGTGAACTAGTATAGAACTCACACATGTCATGGATCTAATTTTAGATCTAAAATAAGTGTCATGAGACCTACACAATTTTTATTAATCAGTGCCAAAACTTGCATAGGTACATGTATGAATCATCATAGCCCAAACATATATAATATCATGATTTGACTAACATGAACTAACCAACATGGATACTAACATCGTGACTATGTAACATATGTGACATCATTTACAACATATCATCATCTAACTTAATAACATAGGTTCATGTATATGGGTACATCTAACTTAATAGACAAATTCCCATAATCAAGTTCCAGGGATAATCATGTATATGGGTACATCTAACTCAATAGACAAATTCCCATTATCAAAATCCAAGGATAATTAAGAATCATGTATATGGGTACATCTAACTTAATAGACAAATTCCCATAATAAAAATCCATTTAGTCATAGATTCATGCATATGGGTACACCTAACTTAATAGGCAAATTCCCATAATCATGATCCATTTAATTTTTAGAAAAAAAAAGCTTAAACTTTGAAACATGATCCAATTTGCATAAATAACAACATCATGATTTTACAACTTGTACGATTCAACACAACTTAACATGATATCATAATCATATAACTTACGTATTTCCAACGTATGTGTTAACATGAGATCTACAACATATATAAGATTTATGACATAACATAGCATGATTTACACATAGCATAGCATGATAGCAAAACATAGCATAGCATGATTTTCATCATAGCATGGCATGATAGCATAACATAGCATAGCATGATTTTCATCATAGCATAACAAAACATTTAGAACATACATGATAACATAAGATTTTACAATAACATATATGGCAATTCACATCATTTTCTTATGTTCCATTTACATCTTAATCAAATTAGTTTGCTAATAATCTTGTGAGAATCATCATACTCACAATTTAAGAAGAAAGAGAGAGTCTAGATTGCTTTTAGAATTGATTAGAATTGGATTAGATTAGCTTTCTTCTACTTTGATTTGCGGCGGCTACTCGGAGTTCCATGGCGACGTCATGACGGCGGCATCTCTAATTTTTCATATGAATTAGAATGAGAGACTACCCACTTATTTATGGAATTTAGGATTCATTTAGGCCATTAGATTTAACCTAGAAATAACCGCAGCCGTTCAGACAAGATGGGGTTTATCTTATTGACTCAGCAATGAGTCAGAAGTGACTCAGCAAACACTCAGCAAATTAATAAACTTCTATTCATGTTTACATTAACTGCCCATATATATATAAATATATATATATATACACACGCACCTATTCATGAATTCAAATAATGCAAATTAATTGCTTGCCTGAAAAAAAAAGGAAATCGAGCATATAATTTAATTTCCCCCTTTTTATTCTCTACTTTCCTTGCAACATGCAAAATCAATGCATAATGAAGTTACCTACATACATACATATCTACTTATGCATAAATCGTTCCCTCCAAATAAATTGACTGTATTTATCTTCTCAATTATATATATATATATACATATATATTCAATATATATATATATTTAATTTTTTTTTGAACCGCGTTCACACTAAGCCGCTTTTTTAGCCATTCCCCTAAAACAAAAATATGGCGTTGGCGGGGATCGAACTCTGCACCTCTTGTATGCAAGTCACATGTTCCAACCAAATGAGCTATTATGTCTTTTGCTTACAATTCTTAGAACAATGCTAAACATTATTCTTTTCTCATTCCTCTTTTTCCATGTTTTGCTGCAATATTTAATTTAAGGATATCTTTTTCATACGGAGTCCAATTTACGCAAACTCGGACTCTATCTCAAGAAAAATTCCGAGATGAATGCAACGGCGCAACCCCTTTTTTTTTATGTTCACAGAAAATACGGGTTGTTACATTCTCCCCTCCTTAAAGGATTTCGTCCCCGAAATCCTCAAGTTAGGAAGAATGTGTCCTACCATCCAATCATCCATCTACTCAACCATTAGGCACAGGCATCTATTGTCCTTAAGAGACTTCTAATGCTTTCATGTTTATATGCATAGTGTGTGTACATGTCCTTATCCAATGCAAAAATCAGGCGATCTACTGATTCAGTTGACCTTCTTAATGCGAACCATGATAGTGCCATGCGTCCATTATGTATGCAAAAGATTCCTAATGATACATATTATTTCTATATGCGTGCACAACAATTCATCTTAATGCAGCATCCATATGATAATACAACCACTATTCATTCATTAATTTAAATATGCACACATATTTATATGCAATATGAGAGTGATTGAGCCGATCTAGTGCCTAAAGTGTGTGTATATGCATCCACGAGCAACCACTAGCAAACACTTGCATCCACTTGCATCCATCAAACATAACATGTCTCAAACACATGTTTCAACCATAGGACTACCCTTCTAAAGGTCAAAGACTTAAACGAGAGGATGTACTAAAGATAGGACAAGTATAAGCTAGGCGATAAAGGAGAATATAAAAGACATAACCCCGAAAAGGAAGGGGTACAACAAACAAATCTTCTCTTTCGTCTCCCAAGTAGCGTCTCCTTGATCTTCTTCCCATTGCACTTTGACTAGCTTGACCCTCTCGGTTTCTCAACTTCTTAATCTCCGACCCAAGAATGCATGTAGGAGCTAGTCTGATCATGGCATCTCGCTCTACTTCCACTTCCTTAAGCGTGTTCGGCTCCACCACTTTCGCCGTATCATGTAAACACTTCCTCAAACTTTCGTCCCATAATATACAAAGTTTACCGTCCCTACGCAACCAACCCTTATCATCTAGGGTATACCTACTAAGATGGCTTGATGACTCCGCTCTTGTGAGATTCTCTACTAACTCAACCAGCTGTGGGTCAGCTCGTTGTGCCTCTCCAATCCGTCCCAAAAGCATAGGTCTGACCTCTAAGGATGCTAGCGAACCAAGTACAAAATCAATGGATGGTCTAAAGTCAAAGGTAGAGATAAACTCTAAGCTACGCCGCTCAACAGACCAAGGACTCAGTGTCAACCCTTTTCTACTTAAGGCCCCCACCACAACGTTACCCTTGCCAGGGTATATGCTATTTCGAAATCGTAGGACGCCAAGAACTCCATCCACCTTTGCTGCCTCAAGTTCAGATCTTTCTGAGAGAACAAATGCCTTAGCAACTTATGGTCTGAAAGCAACTCCTAAGTCGTGGGTAGGGTAATTCCCCTCATGGACTTTCGATAGTCTTCCTCCATAACACATCACCCTTCCCCAGAGGCTTCTCTGAGATGTAGGGCATGCTCTTCTCCGCTTCTAGAGAAAACTAGGATATTATTCCATGCAAAATTTGTCACAACTGTCCATCTCTCACACAGACCATCCTAGTCGAACTCGACATCCCCCAAGTGCAAGCCCCAAAGGCCTAAACCAATATCAGACAAACACCCAAGGGATACCTCCTTCGAATTCAGATGACATACATGAGTTGATACTAGTAAAACGGCCAAATAACTGAGCACTTAACGGACTCTGGCTGTCCTTGCCAGTCTTGCTCCAAAACCATCGTTGATCTCATAACCGGCTTTGCATTATCCACTAGGCACACACGAAAGCTTACTTCGCTCCTCTAGGTAAACCCCGCTCTACATCGAAGACATCCCCATACTCACGGACCACACAAACAGATCCCAAATCATCGTTGAAAACATCAGAAGATTCTAGGCAACTAAGCATCACTAAACTCCTATGGTCACAAGAAATATGATGGTCTTTCCATAACGAACCAATAGTCTAACTACCCTCCTTCCCCAATCTAGGATGGCACCACGCCTGGCTAGCCAATCCATCCCTAGAATCAAACTATAGACCGTGAAACCAAGAATGAAGGCGCTGCATTCAAACCCAACGCCCAAGATAGACACTCTCAAATCCCGACAAACCATTGAAGGATGAGCCGAACCACCAACAGGATTTGAGACTAGGATGGGATCCTTAACTAGACTAGTATTTAGGTGCAGTGTTTCAACTAACGAAGCAGATACTAACGAGTATGAAGCGCCAGAATCAAACAAGGTTCGAACAGGAAGATAAAGAAAACCAAATTTCAACCTAGACGGTCCTACCCCCATCAGGTATACCAGCCGTGAGGGAATACAACAACCCTCCAGAAGATCCTGTACTTTATTCTTGCCTCTTTGGACAATCCTAATAAGGTGTCCTATTTCTCCAAAACAACTAGCCTTCTTCTTCACATTCTCCATTCGTGACCTCCCACCAAGATGAGGTTTCGTCCTTTATTAACCTAACAGCTATTTGAACCTTCCTCCCATCGTCCATCTTAAAGGTTCCCACAACACTCCACCTCCTTGGACTAACTTCTAGCCCTACAAACGTCTAAGTCCCTTGAAGTGGTTCTTCCGTCCTTCGTACGGAAGTCCTTATTTATCTTAGAAAAAGCATCTATACGCGGAGGGGAAATTCAAAAAGAGAAAGAGGAAGAGATTCAAAACGGAGAATCGAAGGAAGGATATATGGCTCTTGGGGATTATGTTCTCAAAATAAACCTTTCTTTCAAAAATACTCTTCTACAAACATATTTTTGAAAGTATTCTTTATAAAAATGCTTTTGAAAAATGTTTTTCAAAATATCTTATCTGTTCTGGTAACCTTAAGCTCTTATACCACGTGTAACACCCCACGTCCATTAATGTCACTCACAAAAGGAATGCATTAACTTCCATGGAGGTTTTAAGTGAGTATAGAACAGTAAAATTATGACAAGACAGATATAAAATAGTACTTGGAAATTTAAAACTTTATTTCATTGCAGCAGAAGTCAAAACATGTTTGATTACATCATAATACCATAAATCAAAGTCAAGTACAATATCTATCTTCATAAAACAAAATACATAATCCCATTACATAAATAGCCATTAAACAAAAGATAACAAGCTGGACTTTACTTTAGCAGTCCAAGCTCTCCAAAAGAGATAAGCAATCCAATCAAACACCACTAGAGCTGGGCCCAACCTGAGGACCTGGAGGGGGAAAAAGATAGAAATAGAGGGGGTCAGACATAAAGTCTGGCGAGTATGACAATTCTAACAATACCATTTTCAAAGTAATCAGACTAAGGCATAAGCTGGAGAATAAGGAAATGCCTATGAACTATTGGGTGTGACAGAACAGGCAAAGGAAATGAGGTTAACCATGGTAACATTAAAGGCATACCTACTAAAGAATAATTACTACGCTGCACCACACCCGTTACTAATCACTAACGTTAATGACGCTTCCTAATCAATATAGGATAATTACTATACTCTACCGTACTGTACCGTGCTGTACTGTACTAGCACTAACTGCACCCTACTAGTCACTTTGATCCCTAAATAGAATGATGATAGCTTCGTGTACTACTAGATGTACCCACTATCCTCCACGTTTAACTGCGTATCTCTAGTTGCTATCCTAGGTACCCAACGTGTACCTATCCCTACTAGACGTACCCCCTTAATAATGGTAATTCCATGTACTCCTAGCTGACGCCATAGGTGCCGTCTGCCCCTATCTCCACAAGGTGTAGCCTTTTAATACTTAATTAATAATGGTAGCTTCGTGTACTACTAGGTGTACCCACTACCCTGCCCCATTCGATAGGCACCCTAACTCGTAGATACCCGTGCTGGCCCCACAGTGGGGTGTATCACCCCCCTAAAGTGGCAACCCGATACAACTTAAGGATGCACGGCTTATACCTACACGATGCAACAACGTCTTACCTACCAGCCCGGGTCCACTCACGCATATGAACCCGTTGGACTTGCGTTGCCACCGCTAACCCGTTTTGGCCTCTTATAGTCAAGCCCAGTATGCGTGTCCCGTCCTCGACTTGGGTCGAGCTCACAAAGATATGTTTGGGATACTGGTTGAAATGGGCCTCCCACCAAGCTTCCCACCTAGGCTTGGTCCCCTCTAACACATTCCACTTAACCCCCTTCATGTCCACTTACATGTTTTAAATTTGGTTAAGGATTTCTATTAGTAATTCCACATGCCACCCAAGGCACCCACTTAACCCCTATGTTCCACTTACATATTTAATTTGGTTAAGTGTTGCTAATCGTATTTTCTCATGCCACCCAAGGCACCTACTTAACCCTCTTCTTAGTCATGTTCATTTGCATGTGTGTTTGGTTAAGTCTTACTAATCGTATTTCAAATGCCACTAAAGGCAACCACTAGATTCCTCATGCCACCCAAAGCACCCACTAGATTCCCATGTCCCACCACATGTTTTCTTTCTAAATTCAAGACCATCCCGTTCATTGGGTTAGTTAGGGATAGCCAGGGAGGGCAGGAAACTTGTTTTCCAAACCCAAGCCTAGACATTATCCTCTCTGTCACCGTAGAACCTTTGGTGTATGTAGATAGAAAGATTGTTAATTATCTTAAGTGATTAATTAATTAATTAATCTTTCCCAAATTTGAATTAACTTCCCTATCCAAATTAATAATTTATTCAAAATTTAATGATGTCCATAATTGAATCAATTATGTCCATCCATTTATGGTATGATAAATCATACCCTTTTTCACCACAAATTCATTATATGCCATTAAAGGCATTTTATACCAATTTCTCAATCCCTATTCAAATTCAAATTAATCCATAATTAACTTATGACCATTTCTACACATTAATTTTCCAATTAATGTCTTAATTCCATTTTTCGCTTTTAAGGCAATTCACATATCTCAAATTTGTTATATGCCTTTTTAAGGCTATTTCGTGCAAATTCTCAATATTAATTCTTTTAATATCACCCCTATCCCACGTTGTACGTTCATACGTTAAACGTAAAATATACGTTAGACTCAAATAGTCTAACTCATAGCACAAAGATAAATTATCACAACAACAACATATATGTATATAACTAAAATAGATCTACTCATTAAAAGGGGTGAAACTTGCATATGTGATAGAGGTCCAACACTTAAACTTGCATAGGCTAAGACTATAACTTGCATAAGCTACACATGTTAAAGGTGTCAACTTGTTTTGTTAAATGTCACAGTCTACATAATATAACCCAAATTCATGTATAAACTTGCAACATAATGGTGGTGTGAACTAGTATAGAACTCACACATGTCATGGATCTAATTTTAGATCTAAAATAAGTGTCATGAGACCTACACAATTTTTATTAATCAGTGCCAAAACTTGCATAGGTACATGTATGGATCATCATAGCCCAAACATATATAATATCATGATTTGACTAACATGAACTAACCAACATGGATACTAACATCGTGACTATGTAACATATGTGACATCATTTACAACATATCATCATCTAACTTAATAACATAGGTTCATGTATATGGGTACATCTAACTTAATAGACAAATTCCCATAATCAAGATCCAGGGATAATCATGTATATGGGTACATCTAACTCAATAGACAAATTCCCATTATCAAAATCCAAGGATAATTAAGAATCATGTATATGGGTACATCTAACTTAATAGACAAATTCCCATAATAAAAATCCATTTAGTCATAGATTCATGCATATGGGTACACCTAACTTAATAGGCAAATTCCCATAATCATGATCCATTTAATTTTTAGAAAAAAAAACATAAACTTTGAAACATGATCCAATTTGCATAAATAACAACATCATGATTTTACAACTTGTACGATTCAACATAACTTAACATGATATCATATTCATATAACTTATGGATTTCCAATATATGTGTTAACATGAGATCTACAACATATATAAGATTTATGACATAACATAGCATGATTTACACATAGCATAGCATGATAGCAAAACATAGCATAGCATGATTTTCATCATAGCATGGCATGATAGCATAACATAGCATAGCATGATTTTCATCATAGCATAACAAAACATTTAGAACATACATGATAACATAAGATTTTACAATAACATATATGACAATTCACATCATTTTCTTATGTTCCATTTACATCTTAATCAAATTAGTTTGCTAATAATCTTGTGAGAATCATCATACTCACAATTTAAGATGAAAGAGAGAGTCTAGATTGCTTTTAGAATTGGATTAGATTAGCTTTCTTCTACTTTGATTTGCGGCGGCTACTCGGAGTTCCATGGCGACGGCATGACGGCGGCTTCTCTAATTTTTCATATGAATTAGAATGAGAGACTACCCACTTATTTATGGAATTTAGGATTCATTTAGGCCATTAGATTTAACCTAGAAATAACCGCAGCCGTTCAGACAAGATGGGGTTTATCTTATTGACTCAGCAATGAGTCAGAAGTGACTCAGCAAACACTCAGCAAATTAATAAACTTCTATTCATGTTTACATTAACTGCCCATATATATATAAATATATATATATATACACACGCACCTATTCATGAATTCAAATAATGCAAATTAATTGCTTGCCTGAAAAAAAAGGAAATCGAGCATGTAATTTAATTTCCCCCTTTTTTCTCTACTTTCCTTGCAACATGCAAAATCAATGCATAATGAAGTTACCTACATACGTACATATCTACTTATGCATAAATCTTTCCCTCCAAATAAATTGACTGTATTTATCTTCTCAATTATATATATATACATATATATTCAATATATATATATTTAATATTTTTTTGAACCGCGTTCACACTAAGCCGCTTTTTTAGCCATTCCCCTAAAACAAAAATATGGCGTTGGCGGGGATCGAACTCTGCACCTCTTGTATGCAAGTCACATGTTCCAACCAAATGAGCTATTATGTCTTTTGCTTACAATTCTTAGAACAATGCTAAACATTATTCTTTTCTCATTCCTCTTTTTACATGTTTTGCTGCAATATTTAATTTAAGGATATCTTTTTCATACGGAGTCCAATTTACGCAAACTCGGACTCTATCTCAAGCAAAATTCCGAGACGAACGCAACGGCGCAACCCCTTTTTTTTTATGTTCACAGAAAATACGGGGTGTTACACTAACCTCGGGTTTCAAGCACTTTATGACTAACTTCTCACATTAGAACCTATTGTTTGCGGCCACTGGATGTGCCGGGTGGTTCCGGGTAGGATTACGCCGCAAACTCATTCTAACCTCGAGTCAGCCATGTTTATCTTTGCGGCCAATTAATTATTAATTTGCCATTTATGCCCACGCCTAATATACATGTCAATTTTCATAACTATAGCCAATTCAGATTATGTCAATAACAGACTAAATATATCAACTCAACATATATGGCAGATAACAGATTTAGCAGATTAGGCGACTTAATGGATTCAGCAGATTAAGCAGTTTAGCAGATTTAGCATATAACAGTTTAGGCATCTTCAGCAAACTTAGCAGATGACAGATTTGGTATATGAACAGATATAGCAGATTATAGCAGAACTAGCAGATTAGGCAATATAACAGAACTAGCAAATTAGGCAATATAACATATTTAATCATTCCTTAAAGTTTCATAAACATATCTTGCCTAATTATAAATTTGGCCTAAGTTTGCATGCCTAAATAGTTGTCATGATTCACATTATGATCATATACCCCACGTTTGCATTGAATTTACATGGCACAGATTATGGTCATAATTTACCATATAACACGCGTCTCAAATTTAGTTAAACTTGCCTAGTACAAAAGATTCACATATAAATTATACCAAATATAGCCATCGATTTCAATGCATGTCATATATTCAAAAATCTCCCACTTAGGTGTTATTCACATTTAATAGTTATCAAATCTTAACATAAATCTTCACACCTAAGTCATATTCCCTTTTTATCCCAAATCATGAATTTCTATATAAACAATATGCCCAACAATCTAGAACTTTAAATTATAACAGATCTTTAATTCAAAAATATGCGTTATGTCTAATGTCTCAAGTGACATGTTAATATACAATGGTTCCTCTTCTTCCAATTCATAGAATATGCACAAATCTAAATCTAGTTTACAACCTATGTCCTTTTAGTCACAGATTAGCCATGTCCAATTATGCCATCATTCATTATTTATCCCAAAGTTTAACGTTCGTGCGTTAATCTCTTACGAGATTTGGCGCAGGCTCGGGGTAGCCTGGCTATAGAACAGAAAGAAGAAAGAGATATAGAATAAAATAGATCTGAACAGAACATACGCAATCTCAAATTCAGATATACAATCGTGTCACAATTATAATTAAAGTTTATATCTGAAAATAACCGCACTTGCCTTGGTTGGATTCTAAAAGAAAAAGGTGTTGTAGCTGTTCTCTTTTAATCCTAATCAGAATTGGAGGAAGAAGAAGCACAAGTCCTAGCTTAGGTTTTAGCAGAGTAGAGACGCCATTGATTTATTTATTTTTAGAGAGGAAGAGAGCAATGGAGGCTAGAGAATTGTATATGAGATTTAGGTTTAGGTTAGGGATGTATATATTGGTGTAGGAAGTTATTTAGGACCATTAGATTAACCCTGAATCATGAGAACCATTCAAATACAAAATCTGCATTTGAGCGAGTCGGCCCACGGGATGATAGCCAAACACCCTGGATTAACCCCTAGTCGACCCAGCGGGGCTTGGGTCGACCTCAAAAATGGGCCGGTTCGGTTATTCCCCCTCCCAATTCGTTGTTTTGAACCTTTTTTGCATGTATATTTATTTAATTTTTATATATATCTATATATATTTCTCTCATATGCATACAAACTTCAAGGCTTAATAACTTCTTCATAATTAACCATTTTTTTTATTATTCTCATAAAATATGGGGTGTTACAGAAATCCTAAAATTGATGTTATCTCTTCAGTATTATAAGAATCAGAACTGAAATATACCTTAATCTTCAAACTACTCACTGTTAAACCACTATAACTCTGTAATTTCTCAAAACAGCTACTCAATGCATTTGCACACCCTGGAGTACACTTACTAAACACAACTAAATCATATGCATATATAAAGTGTGACACAGAAGGCTCAAACTTGTGTACTGGCTCAAACAATTTCTGCAGAGTAACTTCATTCATGCAAAACATAAAATATTCCATGGCAATTGTAAAGAGGTATGGTGATAGAGGATCAACCTGACGAATTCCTCTATTTGGTTTAGTAAAACCACAAGGGACACCTTGAATCATAAACGAGAAAGTGGGAGTAGAGATGCATTCGTATACTATATTAACAAAGTGAACTGGAAATCCCATCACAGACATTAAATGGTAGATAAATTCTCTGCAAATCATATCACAAGCTTTATGAATATCCACCTTAACACAAAATTTCTTTACTCCCTTCTTTTTAAAAGCAGTTCATGTGCTAACAGAATATTCTCTCCAATAGATCTTGAAGGTGCAAATGCACTCTGATTTGATGAGATGATATGAGGTAGGAACCACTTTATCCTTCTGCATAAAATCTTGCTAAAAATTTTATAATACAAATTACAATAAGATATGGGCCTACAATGTGATATCTCTGTGGGTCTGTCTAGCTTTGAAATTAATGTTATGAAAGTATGGTTCACATTCTTTGGCAATTTTGCTGATTGAAACATATCCTGCGTTGCTGCTAACAAATCAAACTTTATTTCTTCCCAATGTAAGATATAAAATTTTGAATTAAACCCATCTGGACCCGGGCTTATATCAATTTGCACTGAATTAACTGCCTATTTCACTTCATCTAATGTAATGGGATTTAAAAGTACCTACTGACCTTGAGAGTTAATAGTAGAAATTGATTGAAAAAAAGGAAATTCTTTAATCTTCTCCCTATTAAATAATGCACTTAATAATTAATTGCTTCCTTAGCCACTTCTTCAGCCTTGTAAACGAGACCACCTTCTGAATTTATCAAAGCTTAAAGATGATTTGCAAATTTCCTTATAGACATTTTGGAATGAATGAATTTCGAATTAGTATCTCCATCTTGTAACCATGCCACTTTAGACTTTTGTTTAAAACTCCAAAATTTAATTTGCTTTTGCACCATTAATACTTTCTTAGCCTCCAACAAACTCTCATATAGTTCTATGTTCTCTGGATCAGCATATGATGCAGCTTCCCTTTCTTTAAAAAAAATTTATGCCTTATTAATTAAGTCATTATCCTTTGGTCTAATTCTATTCCACTGTTTTAGCTCCAATTTGCAAGCATTTATCTTCTGCCGAAATATATAACTGGCAAAACCCCAACCTCTAGTTTGTAAACCATTGTAAATGCACTCCTCATAACCCATTTTATACTGCCAATCATTAGAATATCTAAATGGGTACCCTTTACCATTACATATAGGAATTAAATCAAGTAACAAAGGGTTATGATCACTTGAAAGTTGAGACAGAGATATTGCTTTCATATCAGTGAACTTATGCAAACACATATGCTTAACAAAAATATCTATATTATTTGCAATACCACTTCTTATCCAGGAATAATTAAAACCCATAGCTTTAATTTCAATCAAACCTGACTGAGTAAGGCAGTAGTTGATGGCTCTGATATGTTGAAATGGCACTGAAAGGCCACCTTTTTTATCTGAATGTGAAGTAGAATTCTTAAAAATCCCATTATAACCCATTCCTCGTCAACTTATTCTTCTTCATTCACAATATGTTGCCATAAAACTTGTCTCTCCTGATAGCTATTAGTTGCATATGCAACAGTAAAACAAAGAGCCAATCCCCCTCTATTAACAGCATGCACAAATATATGTTGACATGAAGATGACATAACAGAAATTGACCGAACTTTATAGTTCCATAATAATAAAATCCTTCCAGAATACTCAGTGACATCATGAGGTATAAAATCCCATCCCCTTGGAATTAATCTACTAAACTTAGCTAAACTAACACTTCTTAATTTGTTTTCTACCAACCCAACGAAAGTTGGCTTGTATTTTGTCAAAGGGGACAAAACATCACCCATTCTCAAAGGTGCACTCATCCCCCTGACATTCCATGTCATAATCGTCATCTAATAGTAGTATTACTCCTCAGAGGCCTTTAGGAGGAGTGATATTAGTGACCTTATTCTTACCTTTTTGATTAGCTAAGTAGTTGGTAATAGCTGTTACCCCAGATGACACATCCTGAAGATCATCACCAAAATGTTCTTAGTCAAGTGATCAACCACATGACCCAAATCATCTTGCATTAAGTCTTTTGGCAACCCTGACTTAAGTAAATCTAAATCCCTTTCTTCATTGACATTTTCCCTACTATCTTCTTTCCCATCCTCATTTGAACGCATATGATTTTCCATGCTAAACTGCCTTACATCATTAGTATTCTATTTTTCAACCCAATCAGGCTCATCAGAAACCTTGTGCACAAGTGATTTATGACCAAATCTATTACATACTTCATTTCTGAACGGAACATATTCATATTCCACGTTAATCTCCTTCTTTACTCTATTGAAAAGTATAATAGGAATTTTATCAACCAAATTGGATTCTATATCAATTTCCACTAATGCTCTAGCATATCTAGTTATCTTCTTACTAGCTGTATTCTCATCTAAACAAATCGGATTCCCAATAAAACTAGTGATAACTGAAAAACTTTCCTTAGAACACATTTCCATATCTACATTATGCAACTTAATCTAGATTTGTACTGTTTTAGCATTAAAACATTCAAAGTCATATCCATGATACCACTTATTAACCATCATTAACCTTCCAAAATATGAATATGTTGAAGTTTTACTTACTAACAAATAGTCAAACACTTGTTCAAATTGAACAGTATAGTGAAACCACGAAGCTATATGAACACGAGAATTAACTTTAGGTTTCCATACTTTCACTATGTAATCCTTCAACTTCACTACTGGAATCCTGAAATCTACTGTGTGAATAGCCAAAGTATTTGTCCATGAATCGGCTGAAGCTTTATAAGTACCTTCTGATATGAATACATGCGACTCCAGAGGTTCAACAAAGTGAAGAGATGTAGAATCCTCTTCGATCTTATCTTTCGATTCATCTAAAACTCACAGATCTGCTTCCGATGTTATTGGATTTACTGATTTAGTGTTTGGATTTTGTGTAGATGATGTATTTGACAGAACAGCGTCCGCCATTTTAGAGGAAAATTAAGTTTATATATATATATGAGCCTTATAAATATATATATATATATTTACTATGTTTTGTTTATTCGTGTTGTACTTGAGGATAGATTTTAACATAATTCTAGCACGAGACATTGTGTGTGTGTGTGTGTATATATATATATATATATATATATATATAACACCTTATCTCAATGACATGATTCTCTTGCAATCTCTTTTGTTGGAATTAATCAAAATCTTATTTTAAAAGTGTTGTGAAGCGACGATGGTTCGTGGGGCATTGCAGAAGAATGGCGAGGCTAGGGTGCACAAGGTTCAGGGTGAGGTGTCTCGCCAGTGACATACGATCGGGGTTAGGTGGATAGCATGGAGAGAGGCAGTGATGATAACGTGGTGAGGTTGGGTATTTTTAACGAACATGCATTCCATATGAAAGAACAAAAGAGGATACAGGCATTTCGAATGATGAGGGGAAATAGGCCTGGGTTTTAATGAATTACATTCGATCTTTGTTTCAAAAAACTAATGTAATTATGTTTTCAAATAATTTAATTAAGTAAATATTTAATCAATTAAAATTGTATAAGCTGAAAGGTATATAATTTTTGATTGCAATGTCCAAATTCAATGAAACAAGTTGCACTTGAACCGTATCGAAGAACAGAACATTTTAGAACTGATTTGGAAAGATTTGGAAGCAGCATGTAACACCCCCTATTTTTATGTTAATAATAGAAAGGAAAATACAAAAGATTATATTTTCAGAATTTGACCCTGAGACATTTACTAATGCGTTCGCAGTGATTTTGTAATTCATTTTGGTATATGGCATGACCAAAATGGAAAACTGATGCGAAAGATAATAATAATTAAATATTTGGAAAGTTGTGTGTATGTGTAGATATATACATATAAGTGAAATTTAAAATTAGTAATGGTCTTTAAAAGACATAAGATAAATCAAAGCAAAAAAAAGGGGCAAATAATCGAACGTGGTTAATTAAAAACATTAAATTCAGAAACAGTGTCCCAGAAAACACATGAGGACCCACAAGGGCTGACCCATGTGCTGCAAGAGTCGACCTGTAGGTCGACCCAATAAGGGTTGGGTCGAGTTGTGGGTTGACCCATGGGTCGACTCACATAGAGGCGGGTAAACCCTAGCCAGTCCAAATTTATTATCTATGACGTGGAATTTTTGATGTGTGCGGTTCGGGTTTTATTTGAATGAATTTGACGGTTCAAAATTTCTCGTACTCCCATAAATAGACTAGCAGGGCCTTGCCTAAATCTCATATTTTCTGTGATGCTGCATAGGCTCAAACATTCACTTTTCTCCCTAAAATCTTTTTAGAAAATCGGAGTATTAGTTTTATGTAATTCTAATTCAAGATTTGAAGATAAAAGAGTATACATCTACAAATAGGTGTTCAGAATTCTGATCAGCATGAGATAAGTCCTTGAATCTGGTTTACATAGGTTTCCTTCTCTTTTCCCTCTACTTTAGTATCAGATTTGTGAATCCATGGTTATTTGGATTATAAATTCAGTTAACAAGGCCATGGAATAACAGATTTGGATCAGATTCATGGATTTGAAAGCTATTAGTGAGTGGATCTAAATTATACCATTTTAACTTATAGTATATTTATCGTCTGTATTCCCCATTATATTCTGCTAAATAATTGATAATTGTGGAACTTGACTATTAAACCTGTTAGAATATGTGGAAAGGATTACTGTTGTATATAGATCTTTTCTAATAACCAGTTAATGGGATATTTCAAGTCAAGTTTCAGTGAAATTATGAATAATTGTAGTAATTAAGATTAACTCTGCTGAGAACACTTCTGTTGTATAAGACCTATTTCCATTAACTACTAGTCTAAACTAGAATTTACTGTAAATGCTGTAATTATGGAATTTACGATAAATACGAATAATTGCATAAGAATATTATTACATCAAAAGGTCGTAAATAGAATTACAATGAAATTTGAAATAATGAGAAAAAATAGATATGCCTAAATTGTATGGAAAATTTATAGTAATTAGGAAATTGTAACTGCACTAAGACACGAGGTTAAGTTCAACTTGTGGTAGAAGCCTGCACGGAAATGCAGCATCCACAAGTAGTCAACTTAATGTGAGGGGTCTGTGCCTAAACATATATATAAATATATGAACATAAATGGAATGTGTAAAAATTCAAAAGACATTATAGAGATAAATGCCATAACAGTAAAAGTTGGTTAATATAAAGAACCAAATAAAATGTGATAAACAGGGAATATAGAAAAAGTGATAAACATGGGAATATAACCTATTATAATTAATTACATTAATGAGAATGTTGTATAATAGGTAGGCTTGTCCTGGGACAAGTGGAAATAATAACATAGGTTATAATAAATGGAAAGAAACTTATTAATAAACCTTAGTTAAGTAAACTAAGAAAATAAGTAAATGACAACAATAAGGTTGCAAAATGTAGTTGGCTTATTATTTATAGACTTATAAAGGAAAATTATGAAGTCTAATAAAAAGAATAATAATAAGCAGAAACCCGCTCAGGACGCATAGAACAGAAAGAATTGGGTAGCCAATTATGTGCTAGTGAATCTGGTAACCTGAGATAATAGTTAAGTGAAATGAGTTGTACTTAAAAGATATATATTAAGTAACATGTTAACATGAAGCCTGCTGATTGAGATAAGATATACTTAATTTTACATTTAGCTCGAACGAGCTCGGGCTTGCTTACAGAAAGTGGAAAGCAAAAGGCTCGTAGTACCCCCTTTCTTTTCTTGATCCCGTCTTTTCTTCGCTTTGGTAGCTTCCTACCTAAAATCCACAGCGCCTACACGCCATACCTATATCCAGGCAGGTAGGCGGTGGACTCTTTGATTAGGGAAGGGAAGTAAGGGGCCTAAGCACGGCATCCGCCGTACAGTTGAGTGGCAAGAAAGCGGGCATGACTAATAGCCCCGTTTTTCCAGACCTATTCGGACTAAGCTATTTTGCTAAAAAAGATCAGAGCTATATAATCAAACCTCTAGTGAGAAACAAGAAGATCAAGTTGGTGAGCCGTGTGATGGGAAACCTTCCCGCATGGTTCGGAGAGCACTGAAGACGAATGAGAGGTTCATCACCACATCATTACAAGGGGAGCTCGCTCGATCCGCGGATTGGTCCAACTCGTAATTCACTTCTGACTCTGTGTTCGATAGCCCGACCGTAGTGATGTTAATTGTGGTTACATCCATAAGTAGCTTGGTCCATCTTTATTCAATTTCATATATGTGTGAGGATCCGCATCACCCTCGATTTATGTGTTATTTATCCATTCCTACTTTTTTATGCCAATGTTGGTGACTGGAGATAACTCTTTGCAATTATTCCAGGGATGGGAGGGAGTAGGTCTTGCTTCATATTTGTTAATTCATTTCTGGTTCACACGGTAGAACATGTTATTGTAACCTATAAACCTGAAATTGGGCAATGAACGACATGGTAATAATACAAAAAGATTGTAAATTACATTCGTTAATTACAATCTAGGGATTAAAATATTATTGGCTTATTAATAAACTTAAATGGGTTAAGTTATATACTGAAATCAATAAGCGAGAGGGTTCCGCTCCTTAGATATATAAGGGGCTCGGAGAGAACTTGGTAACTTGAATAAGAAGTTAATATGATTGGAAATAACCAAGTTAACTGGAAATTGGATGAGAAAGAGTAAGCATGTAATTAAACGTTTAGACATAGGGTCTAATAACATGTCAGCGTGATGCACTTGGACTAGTTCGCATGTCTGAAGGTAAAGAACCGAACGGGGTAGATCATCATGGTGTCTAGTGGCACGAGAAAGCTCGTCCATCCGATTACTCTGCTGATATTCTTCTTGCTGGCTCTGTGGGACTATAAGGAAGCATGCATCTTCCAAAGAACATGGTAGATTACTCTGTGGTAGTCCTCTGTGTGGTGTAAGGGCTCAGGTTGTACTCATAGAGTTTGGGTCCGCCCGAAACCACCTAGTGGGTATACATTGACTACAACGGCAGTTCGGCAGTCAAAAGGTTGTTGGGTGGCGGTGGGTGATTCGACGTTTTTCCTATATATAGGCTGGCCAGGACCAAATAAAGGATAGTAATCATCTGGTATTTGTCATCGGCAGTCAGTGTGACGTGGAAAGACTAGAGCTAAACGTACAGACCATCGATCTTTTACTATCGAGAGTTTGGTTGCAGGACACACCAATTTGGATGTAGATTATTTGCTAGGGGTATGTCACTTATCTCTTATTGTAGTCTTTCACAAGCTGAGGGAGGGGTCGAGGTGGACCGTAGCCATCATTGAAATGCAGACCAGAGTTTAGATATCTATATTTTAGGCCTCTTTAGTAGACCTATACAGATATGGAAAAGGCTCCCGACCAAGTTCTGTGTATTCAGATGCAGCCCTATTACGGAACTCGGGGTATAGTAGACAGTACGTATATGCGTGGGTCTTGATACATGCACGCTACACCGGGTGGTGTATCGTAGATGCTTTTATGGTCGTGAAACTGAAATCATAAACATGAATGCTAGTGAAACTGATAGAAAAGCAGTTATCCTTGTCTACTCCAGTTTTTGTGATTAAAAAAAAATGATTTGCATTTTTTTTAGGATGACATATTTTTTTATGGTTTGGAAAAGGAGATTTTGAATATGGAAAATAAAGTTTGGACACTTTTAGTTTTTGAAAGAAAAAAGAAATGAGAAAGCCGAACCAGAAAATGACCAGAATATTCCTATATAAAGTTTTGGAACATCAAATTATTGCTAGGTTTCAAATTCATAATTTTTAGGTTTAGTATGTGAGCACAGTAAATTCAAACGTGATTTAGTTAATTTAAATTAGAATTGGATCGACCAGAAAATGACCATTTTACAAACGGTCTCCAAATTCGATGAAATTATTTTTGTTAGAACTGTATCATCAAAACATAGCTAGATTTATTTTTTTAGAATTTTTGGAGTCAGTATGTGGCCCCGGTAAATTAAAATGTGCGTTCAAATTCAATTTATATAGATTATATTTTAATTTTGTTAAAAATTAATCGAAACGGTCGAATTGGCTTACAAAACATATTCCATTATGTCTGTAATAGGGGTATTTGGTTAGGGGTGACATTCGTTGGGGTTCGTTTGGAGTTTGGAGTACGAAACTTAATAAAAAAACTAATAAGGGAATAAAATAATATTTTAAAAAGGATATAAATATGAGATTTCAAAACCTTAATCTATTATTTCTGGAGGCTGCCGTTCATACGATTCAAGGGCCAGGAAACTCCAAATTTAATCCCCAAAAATACCCCCATCCAACCCTTTTTCCAGAAATCCTTAAATAAAAAAATGATGAGCAAGATGAGATCTACTTGGTGGACGATAGCGATCGATTTTTGGGACATGGATGGTCTGAATTTCAAGGTCAATGTAACAACCTAGAAAATCGGAACCAATTTCAAAAATTTATTTTGGTATTTTTAATGAATTTTGAATATTTAATATGATTTATTTTAAATAATTACGGTGCGAAATTTATTTTGAATAAAATTAGAATGTATATATTTATTTAAATCGAAGTTAGAATATAAATATTTATTTTAATTATAAAAGGAACTGGAAATGGTGCGGTAGTTTGAAAATTCGATTTCAAATTCCAATTGGATGTACAGGATTCAAAATAAACCGGATTTTAATGAAACCAAAAATATTTGAATCTGTATGAAAATATCTTTCCAACGAATCCAAAAAATTAAAATTTCATAGCGGGAATAATTAGTTATGCTCAGTTGAAAATTCAGAATAGTCGTTATGGAAATATAGCCCTTAAAAGTGAAGATTTTGCAAACGATCTCCATTTTTGATGAAACTATTTTTGTTGGATCCGGGATGTCAAATTATTGCTAGATTCCAAAATTCATAATTTTTGGAATTAATATGCGAGCGTGGCAAAGGAAAACGTGTTTTGATAGTTTCAGTCAATTTGGATTGACCAGAAAATGGCCATTTTTCAAATGGTCTCCAAATTTGACGAAATTAGTTTTGTTAGGACCGTATCGTCAAAACAGAGCTAGATTTATTTTTCTAGAATTTTTGGAGTCAGTATGTGGCCCTGGTAAATTAAAATGTACGTTAAAATAAATTTTGAACGTTATGTTAGTTTATATTTTAATTTTATTGAAAACTTATCGTAATTGCCGTATTGGCTTACGGGACATATCCCATTATGTTCGAAACAAGGGTAATTAGCTAGGGGCGACAGTCATTGGGTTCGATTTGGGGTTCGAACGAAAAAAATGACATTTTGAAAATAAAATAAATTATATATATATATAATTATTTAGGTCAACCCCTCCATTTTCTTACCCCTATCGTTCAAAGCCAGAAAGAGAAAAAAAGGGGGAAGCCGCAATTCGCCACCACCGCACCTGGAGGCCCGCCGCCACCGCCAAAGGTGGACCCCTACCGTCTGCCGCGACCACCGAACCCCTGCCCCCTTTGCCTCCTCCTCCCATCCGAACCCTAGCCCCGTTCAAACCCCAACTCCTCCCCAAATCCGGCCACCAACAGCCCAGCGCCACCTACCGCACCCCAAGCACCACCCCCTGACACCTACGCCGCCATCCCAACCCCTTACCTCCGGCCGTGGGCCCCTGAACAAATAAAAATCCAATTTTTATGCTTTTCTACATTTGCGAATAACACCACGACGAGCTCCGCACAACGCAGCAGCATACGTGGCCACACCGAAGTGACCATCCCTCCTCGGATCGAAAAAAGTGGGTTTTGTTTGATTTTTATTTCTTTATGTAAATAAAAATGTGATTTTTATGTGTATTACATTAGAATAAAAATATGGTTTTTATATACATAGCGGCATAATAAAAATATGATTTTATACATATAGCGATATAAAAATGTAATCTTTTCTATATATGTAGTGGTATAAAAATTTTGATCTTTATATATATAGTAGCAACATAAAAATTCGATTTTTATTTATATAGTAACGAAATAAAAATATGGTTTTTATTATATGAATAGCGTATCAAAAAATTGTTTTTTACTATGAACAATGTGAAGAAGATAGCGCAGGAATTTCAAGCAAATTCAATCCGTTCAAAAGTAAAGAAAGACGGAGTGAATCACACAGGTGAGAACTCTTTACTATAATTTTCTTTATACAGTTATTTATTTTATAACTGCATGTATATGAACTACTCCCCGTCGTCCACAGACCTTGGACGACTTGTTTGTTTGATTGTGTTGTGAAAATTGTTTGTGATGTGAAATGGACTGTATAAAATATTCATGTGTCGAATAAAATATTTTATCGGTAAAAATAAAATTTTTAATGTGTATATGAATAAAATAAACATTCATTTGCAAATCGGACAATTTGTTTATGTACACACATTTGACTAATATGGATTGGGACGATAAATTTTACACGTCGCCCAACTTCACAAATAAAATCTGTGTTTATGGATTGAAACCCCACACGGGTGTTGTGATGATATTTGATGTACACCAATCCCAACTGTTTAGTTGTTTGTCAATCGATTGGTTGACAGACTGTTGTAAGCGTTAAATATCTATATTTAATGCTTATACAGTGTAGAATGCACTCTGGGTGATGGATGATTGTTGATTTTCGTTGTTATATACGTGTGTTGTATGAAATCCATATAAACAACATTATATGGTAATTGACTGTGTCTTATTCCAATTCAGAATGAACGAATATTTTAAAATAACGAATATTTTCAAATAATGAATATTTTAAAATGATATTCAGAACAGAATCAAAATATGATTTTGATGTCTGATTTGGGATGGACACGAATATATTTAAATATATAAAGTCGTGTTGATTAATTTAACGCATTTTGACATGAACGATATTTATATTGGTTTTATTCATTTTTATAATGAATATTGAAAAGGAATTGATTTCACAATCTAATGTTTTGAAAATATTATCATTTATATATTAATGATATGGAAAATTCAATTTTGAGTTGAAATTGAATATGAAGTTGAAAACGTTTTGAAACGAATTTAAAACGATTCGTAAAATACGTTTTAAATGGAAATCGACGAAATATATATTATATATATATATATATATATAATATAATGGCTTGAATAGAACGCGCCGCGCAGCGGTAGTTCGCGAATTTTGACCACTGACTTCGAATGGACATTACGGGAGATCCGACCGTCGGATTCTCCTAAAACCGGAACCGTTGGGTTCGTATAGAAAATAACATTCTAACAAATATTGGAGATTTGAAATCTAACGGTTGGATTTGGAATTATGTCCAAATCAAATTTGGAAAAGGTCATTGTAAGTGCAGTTCGATGGCCGTTTATGGAAATCAACTGTACGGGCTTTGATAAAATTATTAAAAATATTAATAATTTGTGTAAAATGATAAGAAATGATTTAGAAAGAATTGGGATGAAAATTTCCACATTTGCAAAGATGAAAATATATTTTTATCAAAATCAACTATTTATTAACTAGATTTGAAATCCAATAATTTTTAAAATATAATAAATTGGATTTGAAATGATTTTAAAAATAACCAGAATTTCCAATATATGAATTGGAATGGATTTGAATCGAAATTATCTTCGGAATATTTCGATATTGGATTCCATGATTATATGGACACTATGGAGGAATTTGGAAGATATATATCGTTATTCCAATACGATGTTTGTTGCGTTCAGAATTTGGTATTGAATATAAGCCGGTATATTTTCTATTCAGAGCCATGTATTTAATATCAAATAGGTTTTTGGGTTTGTCGTGAATGGTGTCTTCGCTAACACTGTTCTTAAACCCAATGTTGTTAAGGAAATTAGAAATTAATTAGAGGTTAGCTAAGTTGAATGGTTTCCTGGGTATTGATCTGATGTTGGTTTCGGCCTTCAGGATTCTCTTACTAATTAATTAGAAATTAATTACGGTGAGAGACTGATGGAATGGTGTCTTCATTAAGACTGTTCTGAAACCCCATGTGAAAAGAATAAGTCTTTTAACTAGGATTTAAAGAAGAATTACCAATTAATGAACATTTAATTGGAATTGAAATGGTAAGTAAATCGGGTTTATTGTGAACTTTGTTTTAACGACATTCGTTCTTTAACCCGATTTGCAGTGAAATGTGATTTGGAATTTATAAATCTTTATTCTAAGATTTAATGGAATATCCAAAGTAAAGTTTTCCAGTTTAATAAAATAAATTGGAATGGAATGGTATTTTATTTGATAATAATCGAAATGAACTTCAGTGGAGGAAGACTGATAATATATATGGAATTTAAGAGGCTTTACCGTTATTACATTTATAATTTTAGTCGGACACGGAACTTGATATCGATTATATATTGGTTTGTTTTTCCATGAAAATTCCATAATTAATGGAATATGATTTTGGATTTACCGTGAAGTGTGTTTTAAATGACATTAGTTCTTTAACCCAGTTAAAGAAAGGATTTATTTCCTGAATTGGAAAAATCATTAAGTAATGATTGTTGGAAATTAAATCTGAATTAGAGTTTTAATGAATCTTTAAATAGATTGAAAGGTGAATTTGACAGCTAAAATGATCAAATCCAAGAAATGGTCGAGAATGGAGTATCACCAGTTTTGCTCCAAGCATTAGTAAATATTTAATTAGATTTGAACGTGAAATGTTAATTAATTTTACCAATAACACTTTGGTGTTAGATATGAAGTATTACTAGTTTTACTTCATGGGATGAATAGGTTGGGATTAGAAAATTAAAACAAATAATTACTTCGGTAAGGTTCGCTAATCCCGACTAATTTGGATAAACCATAATTTTGTATGGATTGATTTCCAAAGGAATATTAAAGAATAAATTTAAAGAATTTATCTTTAATAAAATTAATGGGAACCTTCTCCCAAAGGATATGAATATTTAAATAAAAGAATATCCATAATTGGAATGAGGTGTATGTTGTGTTTTTATATCACTTGTTTATTATATACGCGAGTTATTCAGAAAGACAGGGTTTATCCCATTCTGAATAACTGAATCGGCGATGAGTCGATGATGAAGACGGTGGTTGAAGACTGGAGGTCTTCACATCGTTTGGATGATTACTGATATCTTGATTGGGCTGTACACCCAAGACAAGGTAATAAGTGGTGATCGTCTAGACGTACTTGGAGATCGACCGCATATACGAGGACCTTTCTCCTGTATCAGACATATGGGACCAGGAATAAGGTGCCTCCGGTTTCATTTCGACCCAGAACGAACTTGTAAATGGATGTATCTTTGACATCGGATTTCATTCCGTGTGACTGATAGACATCAGTTGCATAGCGTGAATTGCCTGTGTGGCATGCTGAGATGCAAATGATCAAGGCTTCTGTTGAAAAGCAAAGTCTTGTGGTTGATGATCAAAACACGGCTTTAATATAGCATAGCTTTGTGTATAGCGTTAATTCACTAGCCTCAGACCCCGTTGTGAACAAGAAACAGGAGAGGACCTCAAGGAGTTCATGCGTTTCCTTCTAGCTAGGAGTGGTGTCTGGGTTTCGCACGCCCAGATGTTTTACTTATGTGAATGATAGATAGCGAGGCGCCTTGGCTATATCGGTACTGCTGGGCCGATGGATGGTATGGTCTATATACAGACCAGTTTTCACCCCATAAGGCGGGGAAACATAGTGTTCAGGCATTTCAATCCACATCTAGTGGACCGGCCCTGACGATCCAAGGGTCACTCGAGCTCTGATCCTCAGACATGGTAGGCTAGATTGTCTCGAAGCGGTAAGGACGATCCCTTGCCTTGGTTCACAGATGGAAATCCAATTCCAATATGTGACTTTGCGGTTTTAATTGTAGAACTAGTATGGCAACATGATATATGGTACCCATGCCATCTATGATTGATACATTTATATTTGAAGTTGTTTTATACACTATGCACTTATAATAGTATCAAATGATTTGTTTTAAACGTACCAAGCATGTTTGGCTATAATAAGGGAAAACCCTATCCTCCGGCTTGCATTGCATTGTGTGATGGGACTTGGGTCTTATAATATTTTCATTTTTCCAAAAAGCATTGTATTGTTTATTCTATGCACTGGTATTCTTGGGAGGAAACCCGTTCTATGTTATATGTCGTGGTACCTTGATTTAGTTTATTTTAAAGTAAAGGTTTAAATAACTGTTTTAGTTCTCACACCAGTCACATGACTTACCTGGAGTTTATTGTTTTAACCTAAACTCTGGGTGCCCCTATTTTCCACACGGGCAGCTAGTAGTTTTTGTTTTGCTGATTTATATTCACAGGATCCTTTTTTACAGCTGGAATGATATTCGAAAAGCTCTGTATCCATGTATCTCTTTCAGTTGTCTTTTGTATTATTTTTCCGCTGCTATATATTTAAATGTAATTCAAATCTCTAATATTTATAAAATATATGTTATTCATTCAATCTGTTATATTCTTGTAATCTGATGAAATTGTTGTAATATACAATGAAATGTTCTTCTGTTCGAGTTCTGACTCGTCTTGTTCTCAGAGCAATACGGGCTTTCCTTTACGGGGAAGTTCGGGTCGTTATATTTGGTATCAGAGCTTTGGTTTACAGAGATCGGGAACAGACACATTAGAACTATACGAAAGAATTCATCAGAGATTGGATTAGTAATATCCAATGAGAATGACTCGTTAGAAATGGGATCAATAATATCCTAGGATGAGTCGGAAGAGTGTTGTTTTTCAAATAAAGATGAAAACAATTTTTGTTTTGAAAATTTAAATCATATTATACGTATTTGAATATTTATTTTATATTGATTTGGACAATCAAGTATATAAAGATTTCGCATATACATCTGATCCATGTGTATACGAAGTTTAAATATACTGGGTAGAAAAAGAATCACACTTTAGTCGTCCGGGGATGAAACTATTGATGATTATATAACAGCAGTAGTTTGTGTTCGAGTTTAGAAAGTGGGATATCTATATATTTCCAATTGATTGGTGTGAGAACCAAAACTAGATAGGGTCTATTGTTGTGACTTGACATCAAAAATGGATTTTCATATACATATAAAAGTTATGTTTTTGAAACGTTAATCAACTAATTGATTGCTGATTGCTGATTTCGTTGTGTGATTATTCATTTGAACCAACATGTAGACGTATGGTTAATTTGAGCCAAATTGAATCAAATATTGGACTGATTTGAAAATTGAGTGAAATTGCATGCATATACATGTATATACATTGAACAGGTCATAGCAAGGAGGCTAAAGAAGAGGCATAAAATTGTATGCCCGACAAATAAGTACATGTTTACTACTTTCTTGGGTTTGGATGATTTTATGAGCCAATTGGCTAGTAGCTTGGCCTTTTCTTTTTCTTTTTGAGAAGAGAGGGCCTATGTGGCAGTTTGGTGATTTTCCCGGTGCTCCACGTACAAAGGAGGTTATGGCAAAAAAAATTCGAAAAGTAAGGTGTTAGCCAAATTTTTGAAAAATAAGAAATTCTTAGAAATTGAAAAGTTGAAGAATGAAAGCCAGAATGAAAGTTGAGTCAATTAGTAAAACAACTTTCAGCTACATTCCTTTTCGAGGACGAAAAGATTTTAAGTGGGGAGATTGTAACAACCCGGAAAATCAGAACCAATTTAAATTTTTTATTTTGGCAATTTAATTAAATTTTGAATATTTAAAATGATTTATTTTAAATAATCACAAAAAGAAATTTATTTTGAATAGAATTAGAATGTATATATTTATTTAAATCAAAGTTAGAATATAAATATTTATTTTAATTATAAAGGGAATTAGAAAAGGCATGGTAGTTTGAAAATTCGATTTCAAATTTCAATTGGATGTATATGATTCAAAATAAACCGGATTTTAGTAAACCAGAAATATTTGAATCTGTTTGAAAATATATTTCCAACGAATTCGAAAAATTGAAATTTCATAGCGAGAATGAAAAGTTATGCCCAGTTGAAAACTCAGAATAGTCGCTATGGAAATATAGCCCTTAAAAGTGAAGATTTTGCAAACGACCTCCATTTTCGATGAAACCACTTTTGTTGGATCCAGGATGTCAAATTATTGCTAGATTCCAAAATTCATATTTTTTGGAATTAGTATGTGAGCGTGGCAAAGGAAAACGTGTTTTGATAGTTTCAATCAACATGGATCGACCAGAAAATGGTTATTTTTCAAAAGATCTCCAAATTTGACGAAATTTATTTTGTTAGGACCATATCGTCAAAACAAAGGTAGATTTATTTTTCTAGAATTTTTAGAGTCAGTATGTGGCCTCGGTAAATTAAAATGTACATTAAAATCAGTTTTGAACTTTATATTAGTTTATATTTTAATTTTAATGAAAACTTAATAGCCGTATTGGCTTATGGGACATGTCCCATTATGTTCGGAAGGGAGGTAATTAGCTAAGAGCGACAGCCGTTCGGTTTGATTTGGGGATCGAACGAAAAAATGACTTTTTGAAAATAAATTAAATTAAATATATATATATAATTATTTAGGTCAACCCCTCCATTTTCTTACCCCGTCGTTTAAAGCTAGAAAAAAGGGGGAAAGCGTGATTCGCCGCTGCCACACCTGGAGGCCCGCCGCCGCCGCCATGGCTGGAACTCCCACCCTCCGCCGCGACCACCGAAACCCTACCCCCGTCGCCTCCTCCTCCCATTCGAACCCTAGCCCCGTTCAAACCCCAACCCCTCCCCAAATCCGACCGCCAACAGCCACTCACAGCCCAGCGCTGCCCGCCACACCCCCAGCACCACCCCCCGACGCCTGCACCGCCACCCCAACCCCTCACCACCGGCCGTGGGCCCCTCCACAAATAAAAATCCAATTTTTATGCTTTTCTACATTTGCAAATAACACTTCGACGAGCTCTGCACAACGCAGCAGCGTACGTGGCCACACCGAAGCGACCATCCCTCCTTGGATTGAGAAAAGTGAGTTTTATTTTGTTATTATTTTTTTATGTAATTAAAAATACGATTTTTATGTGTATTACATTAGAATAAAAGTAGGTTTTTATATACATAGCGGCATAATTAAAATATGATTTTTATACATGTAGCGATATAATAATGTAATCTTTTCTATACATGTAGCAGTATAAAAATTTTGATCTTTATATATATAGTAGCAACATAAAAATTCAATTTTTATTTATATAATAATGAAATAAAAATATGATTTTTATTATATGAACAGCGTATTAAAAATGTGATTTTTACTATGAACAACATGAAGAAGATAACGTAGGAATTTCGAGCAAATTCAATCTGTTAAAAAGTAAAAAATGACAGAGTGGATCCCAAAGGTGAGAACTCCTCACTAAAATTTTCTTTATACAGTTATTTATTTTATAACTGCATATATATGAACTACTCCCCGTCGTCCACAGACCATAGACGACTTGTTTGTTTGATTGTGTTGTGAAAATTGTTTGTGATGTGAAATGGATTGTATAAGATATTCATGTGTCGAATAAAATAAGTTATTTGTACAAAATACAATTTTTAACGTGTATATGAATAAAATAAGCATTCATTTACAAATCGGACGATTTGTTTATGTACACAGATTTGACTAATATGGATTAGGACAATAAATTTTACACATCGCTCAACTGCACAAATAAAATCTGTGTTTGTGGATTGAAACCCCACATGGGAGTTTTGATGATATTTAACGTACACCAAGCCCAGCTGTTTAGTTGTATGTCAATCGATTGGTTGACAGACTGTTATAAGCGTTAAATATCTATATTTAATGCTTATGCAGTGTAGAATGCCCTCTGGATGATGGATGATTGTTGATTTTGGTTGTTATATACGTGTGTTGTATGAAATCCATATAAACAACATTATACGGTAATTGACTGTGTCTGATTCCAATTCAGAATGAACGAATATTTTAAAATAACGAATATTTTCAAATAATGAATATTTGAAAATAATATTCCGAAAAGAATCAAAATATGATTTTGATGTCCGATTTGGGATGGACACGAATATATTTAAATATATAAAGCCGTGTTGATTAATTTAACGCCATTTTGGCGTGAACGATATTTATATCGATTTTATTCATTTTTATAATGAATACTGAAAAGGAATTGATTTCAAAATCTAATGTTTTGAAAATATTATCATTTATATATTAATGATATGGAATGTTCAATTTTGATTTCAAATTGAATATGAAGTTGAAATCGTTTTGAAATCAAAATTAAAATGATTTATAAAATACGTTTTAAATGGAAATCGACGAAATATATATTATATATATATATATATAATACAATGGCATGAATAGAACGCGCCGCGCTGTGGCAGTTCGCTAATTTCGACCATTGACTTCAAATGGACATTATGGGAGATCCGACCATCAGATTCTCCTAAAACCAGAACCATTGGGTTCGTATCGAAAAGAGATTTCGAGATTTCTAACGAATTTTAGAGATTTGAAATCTAATGGTTGGATTCGGAATTATATCCAAATCAAATTTGGAAAAGTTCGCTGCAAGTGCAATTCGATGGCCGTTTAAGGAAATGAATGAATGATTGAATGAGCCATTACACAGTTTGGCCATGACCCATATACCTATGGGATCTACGTATGAAAGGTTGGTGCAGATGGCATTGCTGAATGAAGAAGATAAGGGCAAGAAGGAGACAAAGGCAGAAATCTCTAAAGGGAAGAAAGAGGGTTTACAACCTAAGAAGACGGACTTTAAGAAGGGCGGAAAATACAACAAGTCCCAAGAGAAGAGGAAGTGTAATTTCTGTGGCAAAGTGGGGCACTTAGTGAAAGATTGCCGAAAAAAGAAGGCCAAGTTGAATGGTGGGTGCTTTTCTTGCGGTGAGACAGGCCACATGGCTAAGGATTGCCCAAAGAAGCGAGGGCAGGGGCAGAGGGCTGGATCCACCTCAGGGGCACAGGTTCATGTGCTAGAAGCGCCACCTCTGCAACAGTGAGGTATAAATACTTCTGCAGAAAGTGTATTTTATCTTTATGATCACCCAGTTCGCACTTTATTTGATTCTGGTGCATCACACTCCTTTATTTCATCTGTTTTAGTAGAATCTCTGCACCTAGAAACTAGTATGGTAGAGGACCCCTTAATTGTTTCAAATCCAATCGGGGGCCCAGCTTATTTGTCTATGATCTGTGTGGGATTGAAAATTTCTATTCTAAGCGTAGAATTTAGATGTAGTGCCTTTGTTTTGGGATTCTTGGGATATGGTTTGACTTTGGGCATGGATTGGCTATCCGGTAATTGTGTTATCCTTGATTGTGAGAAAAGGGTGGTTAGGCTTCTGACCCAACTCGGTAACACTCTGGAAATTACTTGTAATCCCTCGTATGCAGTTATGCTTAGTTATCTTGAATCGCTAGATGCTTCTGTTGAGAGTTTGCAATCGGTTAAAGTGGTCCATGAATATCCGGATGTCTTCGAAGAGGTGAAGGGCTTACCTCCGAAGCAGGAGATAGACTTCCGCATATATCTTGTAGATAATGCAAAGCCCGTTGCGTTACCCGTTAGACACATGGCTCCATGGGAAAGGAAAGAGCTCAGTAAACAGGTTAAAGAGCTTCTAGAGAAGGGGTTAATTAGAAGAAGCATTTCAGAATGGGGCGCTCCGGTGGTGTTCGCCACAAAGGCGGACGGTTCACTCTGTCTATGTGTTGACTATAGGGTGCTCAACAAACTAACGAAAAAGAATAGGCACCCTCTCCCCAGAATTGACGATCTGTTTGATCAGCTTGTAGGAGCGTCAGTTTTCTCCCAACTCGATTTAGTGACTGGATTTCATAAGCTAAGGGTGGCTGAAGATAGCATCGATAAGACAACATTCAGAACCCCAGACGGCTTCTTTGAATGGCTTGTCATGCCTTTCGGCTTGACAAACGCACCCGCTTACTTCGTGGACCTGATGAGTAGGGTATTCAGAGAATTCATCAACATGTTCGTAGTGGTCTTCATAGACGATATCTTGATCTTCTCAAAGAGTGAAGAAGAGCATGCTCAGCACCTAAGGACAATCATGGAAACTCTGCGAGTCCATCAGCTAAAAGCCAAATTCTCCAAGTGCCACTTTTGGAGAGAGGAAGTAAGGTTTCTTGGGCATATAGTATCCAAAGAAGGGTTAGCTGTGGACCCTGCTAAGGTACTAGCGGTACAGGATTGGAAGACACCAAGGAATGCAACTGAGGTCCAGAGTTTTCTAGGACTAGCAGGTTTCTACCAAAAATTCATAAGGGATTTTGCGAGAATCTCAGCTCCACTCACAAGGCTGACAAAGAAGAATCTAGTGTTCAATTGGGACTTGGATTGCGAGTTTGCTTTCCAACGACTAAAAAGGGCTCTTACAACAGCCCCAGTTCTGACGTTGCCAGATGGAAGCAAGATGTTCACAGTATATACGGATGCATGCAGGACAGGACTAGGCGCTATCTTAATGCAAGAAGGAAGGGTAGTAGCTTATGGCGGGAGACAGTTGAAAGTGCACGAAAATAACTACCCAACCCATGATCTCGAGTTGGCCGCCATCGTCTTTGCACTTAAGTCTTGGCGCCACTATCTCCTAGGTGAGAAATTCGAACTGTATACTGACCATGAATCTTTGAAGCATCTCTTCTCGCAGAAGGACCTTAACTTGAGGCAACAAAGGTGGATGGAATTTCTTGCTCGTACGATTTCGAGATCTCCTACACTTCGGGCAAAGGCAACGTAGTGGCAGACGCGTTGAGCCGAAAGAAACTGACCCTAAACCCGCTCTTTATAGAAAGGCAAAGCTTGGAATATATAGCCAGTTTTAACTTTAGGCCCTCCTCCGATTTTGTACCGGGCTTGCTAGCATCTCTCGAAGTACGCCCGACTTTAGTCGACTCAATAGGAAAAACACAACGCGAGACCCTCAGCTTGTGGAGACTTCAAGTCACCTCAACATATACTCCATCGACGATAAGGGTTGGTTAAGGCGAGACGGAAGACTATGCGTCCCACGAACAAGGGATTTAGTAAAGACGGTTCTCGAAGAAGCACATCACTCCAAGATGACGATACATCCAGGTGGAGATAAAATGTACAAGGACATAAAGAGAACTTTCTTTTGGAGCGGCATGAAGAAGAATGTGGCAGATTTTCTTTCTAAGTGTATGACTTGCCAACAGGTTAAGGCGGAGCAGAAGAAGCCTGGCGGTCTGCTCCATCCTCTAGAGGTCCCGCAGTGGAAGTGGGATAGCATTTCAATGGACTTCATTGATGGGCTGCCCAGGTCTAGAAGAGGCAACACTAGCATTTGGGTAATAGTGGATAGGCTTACTAAAAGCGCGCAATTTTTACCTGTCAAAATTAAAAGGACTGCCCCATCCCTAGCATCTCTTTATCTCAAGGAATTTTTTCGACTCCATGGAATACCCTCCAGCATTGTTAGTGACCGAGACCCTATCTTCACAAGTGAGTTTTGGCGGAGTCTGCAAGAAGTGGTAGGTACACAGTTATGCTTGAGTACAGCCTATCACCTCCAAACCGATGGCCAGACAGAAAGAGTGAATAGAGTTTTGGAGGACCTTTTAAGACTGTGCATCCTAGACTTCGGGGGGACATGGGAAGACCATCTTCCTTTGGTGGAATTTGCCTACAACAACAGCTATCAAGCCACCATCGGAATGGCGCCCTTCGAAGCTTTATATGGAAGACCGTGCCGATCGCCCACTCGTTGGTGGGAGTCTACTGATAAGCTCATACTTGGACCAGATATGATTCGAGAGACTTCGGAGAAAGTAGACTTGATACGAAGAAGGATGAAGACGGCCCAAGATAGACTGAAATCCTACGCCGACAAGAGAAGGACCGACCTTGAGTTTGAGGTTGGGGACAGAGTTTTTCTTAAGGTATCTCCTCTAAGGAACGTTGTTCGTTTTGGAACCACAGGGAAGCTGGCACCGAGATTTGTAGGACCATTTCCTATCATTGAGAAGGTTGGGAAGATGGCCTATAGATTAGAGCTACCCGAAAAACTAGCTGGAGTTCACAACGTCTTTTACGTTTCGCACCTCCGAAAATGTCTACATGAATCTGCTGAAGTAGTAGAGCCAAACATTCTTGAAGAAGCTGAAGTGGAACGCGAAGCAACCGTGAGAAGAGTTCCAACACGCATCTTAGGAACTGAAGTGAAAAAGCTACGCAACCGCGAAGTCAAGCTCGTCAAAGTTCAGTGGAGCGACGCCGAGGAAGACACGACTTGGGAAACTGAGGCTAGAATACGTGCAGCATACCCTTTTCTTTTCGAGGGTACATCTTTGATCTCTCTTTTTCCTTAAGTTATGATTTATCTATCTTTTAGGTATATCTCCTCGACCTTATCTTTTAGGTAGAAACCCTTTGGATGAAAACATGTAATTGAAACATGTTATGGATGATGGTTGCAAGTGGTTTCAAGTGATTGCTAGTGGTTGCTCGTGTTTGCATATACACACACAATCTAGGTTTTTGATCGGCTCTGTCACTTCATATTGCATATGCATATATGTATTTATATTCGTATATGGTTGAAGTTTAATGTGTTGTCATATGGATGTTGCATTTATATGAATGATTGTGCACTCATGTAGAATCATGAATAGGAAAATTTGCATACATAATGGATTCATGACACTTACATAATTTTCATTAAGGAGGTCAACTGAATCAGTAGACCGACTGATTTTGCATTAGATAAGTACATGTACACACACTTCGCATATGATCATGAAGCATTAGAAGTCTTTTAAGGACAATGGATGCTCGTGTTTGATGGATGAGTAGATGGACGTTTGGATGTTAGGATATACATTCTTCCTAAACTTGAAGATTTCGGGGAAGAAATTCTTTTAAGTGGGGGAGAATGTAACACCCCGTGTATTCTATAAAAGTGAAATTCACAAATTAAAGTATAATTAATTTCAAATCAAAGAATTAAGGGAAACAGGATATGCCATTGCGTTCGCCTCAGAATTCTGCTTGAGATAGAGTCTGAGTTTGCGTAAAACGGACTACGTATGAGGGAGATATGACCTCCGAAAGTTTCAGAATTCAGTTTAAAATTCAAACAGACAGAAACAGTTCAGAAATGAGTTCAAAATTCAAAAATCGGACCCAAATTGGGCTGGGTGGGAATTTTCCCACCCAAGGCACCCAGGTCGACTGGGTAGTCGACCTGGGGCACCCAGGTCAACTGAGTAGTCCACCTGGGTCACCCAGGTCGACTGGGTAGTCGACCTGGGGGTCGACTGGGTAGTCGACCTGGCCCCTGAGCCAGGTTGAACCCAGCCCCCTCCTGGCTGGCCTGATCTGTGCTTGGCCGAATTTCTAAGCTTTGTCTTGTCACTAGGGCTAGGTGTCAGCTCCTGATTGGTTTCTCTTTAAAACGAACGGCTAATATTAATCTAAGCTCCATCGACGGCTCTAATCAATTCACAAACTCTATAAAAAGGACCTAAGACTCCACCTAATTCACACAAATAAAAATGAGAACGAGACCGTCATGCTGCTGAAGAAAGACTAGGAGTAGCCATCAAAATTGAGAGATGATTAGGAGTCGATTCAAAAGCTTAAAGCCACGACAATTAAATCAAAACAACGCCTACAACAAAGGATAGCATCTCCAAATTCAGAATTCTCGACATACGTTGTAAGTAGAGTGCTATTCCGATGTGAATGAATAATTGAGATTTGATTTGTGTAAAATGAGAAATGGAATTGTACTTAATTTGCGGTGATGATGATTCATAATTGTATGTTGCAATGATTCTAATTATGAATAGATTTCGGATGTTGTGGCATAATGATGTTAGAACTATTGGATATTTGCAAGTATATGATTCATGTTGAAAGTTAACAACTATATGTTTGTGCTAGTTTATTACAACCAAGTTGAGACTCATGCAAGTATATGATTCACTATTATGCCAACATGATTTTAGATCCATCTATGTATATTTTTATGATCATTTTTAGTGTAGTTGGATCCAATTGGGTATTATGATTCATATGAATTTATGTTGGAATTGGCATCATGATTCAAGTGTAAAACCATACTTTTTTATTAGTGACAAAAGTAAGCATCTTTGTGAACTTGTGTTGATGTATGAACATGGCTAGTTTATGTTTAACTTTATGCCCAAACAAATTATGTTTTAGGCTTAGGTTGTTGTTAAGAAACATATGATAATATATGTGGCACATAATTAAGTTAGATTCACATTTTAAATGCAAGTTTACATGGCTAGATTTAAAACCATGATTCATGTTTAGGTATGTTTCATGTCAAGATTATATGCTATTACAATGCAAGTTCACAAGTGCCTAATTTATGTTAATTAGATCGTTATGTTGCAAGTTCATGCGTTCACACACCACTTTTGATGTTACTTAGAATATATATACACCATGTTTTAAGCCTCCCCGTTTTCATGTGGCTATGTTGGGCTTAAATGTTAAACCCAACATATGTTATATTATAGCGAACGTATAAAACGTGGGTAATGACGTTGGGTTAAAAATATAAAACATTTGTGTTGGCATGTCTGTCGCATGCCAACGACCTTGAGAACATTTAAGTGGTATAAATTAATTTTACCCAATAAAGATGAATTTGAATAATGGGCTGCAAATATTTACATATAAAAAGAAAAGAGACAAAATATGCAAACTTAGAAAATACGATGTGTTTAACCCGAGGTTGGATTGAGTTCTGACATAAACCTGCCCGAACCCGCCCGGCTGTCCAGTAGTCACAACAATACCTATCCAATGTGGGTGGTTAAACACTGAGCCCAATAAAGACCCAAGGTTAGACTGAGTTGTGACGTAAGACTGCCCGGACCCAATCGACAACAGGCAGTCACAACAATACCTGTCTACTGTGAGTGGTTGAGGCTTTAATAAGACAATTAAGGCTGAGTCAGGATTGATAGGATTAAGTAAATTGAATTAATACTTAATCAAATTGAACATGCTAAACTTTACAGACTGATTGGGGGTTAGGTTTATACAGAACACTTAACCAACTTAGCATGTTGGCTAGAAATAGAAAACCTAGTAGCGGGGGACCCTTTTCAGCAGTAACCCTACAAGGTGTATCGGGATACCCTGAACTAGGCAGGGTGGGGCACGATTACTGGGCTGACTGTAAGAGGTCAAATCGACGACGGTGGTGCAGCAGTGTAGGTTCTAACGGGGTGCGGGTGTGCACACACTCCGGTGCAGAAAAATTAGGCACTGGGCACCAGTAGTATACCTGTGCATTCTAGAATTGTGTCGGGCCGCCACCATGGCACTTGATACACCGGTGGGACCAGCATAGGTAGCTACAACATCGGGGGCCGTAAGACACATGTAACTATGCGAGTAGGAGCCGATCATTAGAAATGGATCACTTCACCCTGATTATGGGGTGCCTGTTGGGAACTAGTTTATAGGGGTGCGGAGATTAATATGGGGTACGATAGTACATTCGACTCTAGACAACTTAACTTAGTTTATGGTGTTTCCCCATTTCCAGTTTGTACTTATCATGCTCATTTCTTTATTCATAGACTGAGTAGTCCTAGACTTACTCAGGCTTTATGTCTGACTCTACTTTTCTTTCGTTCCCCCCCGGGGTCCACAGGGAGGGAATACCGCAGCTTGACCAGTTTTAACATCCATCTTGAAGAGAAAGAATGTATTGCTTGGATCTCTTTCGTTTTGGACTATGGCTTTGGATATCAACTATGGGGACTTATGCAGTTTACTTATGTTTTTATGCTTCTTTAAGTTATGAAATCAGGACAGTTATGAAAATGTAATGTTTTGGAAGTATTGGAAGACAATTATGGCATGGTTTGTGTAACACGTATTTTGATGAAATAAAAGTAGCTGTTGTTTTCCGCTGTTCAAAAATATGTGTATTTGTATCTGTCTTGTGTATCAGTGACTTATACTTATAAACCTCCACCAAAATTAGGGCATTCCCTTTGAGAGTGACCCTAACGGAGGTGGGGTGTTTCAAGCGTGGTGTGCGAGTTGGGGGTCGTGCAAGGGGTGGAAAGGTGATGTGGGGCTCTTTGATGTGGTGCAAGATGATCGGCGGTTATGGAGCTGGAGTGGCATGGGACAAAGGGTTAGGGCAAATGGTGTTGGGTTCGTTTGTTGGCGGCAGATGTAACCGGGAAGAAGGGGATTAGATTAGCCGTGTAGTTAATTTGATTAATTATGTTGTTAATTATATTAATATAACAAAAGTTTAAATCTTTGTAACTTTTTACTACGTTGTCAGAATCACGCAAATACGGGTTCATTGGACTCGTCTTCGCTAGAGCTTTACAATGAAACAAACTGGAATAAAAACAGGAGAAGCTGGAAATTTTGATTAAATTAAACACGTAGTTTAATTCAATTAAAAACAGTCGTTATTAAATGATTTTCTATCCGATCAATGTGAGAACTCTTTTACTTAAATTACTTTACAGTTAAATATATACTAGGATGTAGATAGTGCTTTTTTTGTTTGTACAAACCATAATTGACTGCATTGTGTTGTGATTGTGATGAGAATAATATATATATATATATACACGGTGTGAATAATATATATATATATACACGATGTGAAAATTATATGTATACGATGTAAAAATTATATATATATGCAGTGTGAATAATATATATATTTGCGATGTGAAAAATATATATATGCGATGAAAATTATATGTATATATGTGTTGTGAAAACAATATATATATATGAAATGTGAGAAACATATATATATATATATATATATATATATATATATATATATATGCATAGTGAATAATATATATATGAAACAAAAATAATATATATGTGAAATGGGAATAATATATACATACATACATACATATATATATATATATATATATATATATATATATATATATGAAATGTGAATAACATATATATGAAATGAAAATAATATATATATGAAATGGAAATAAAATATATATATGAAATGGAAATAAAATATATATGAAATGAAAATAATAAATATATATATATATATATATGAAATGTGAAAATATATATATGAAGTGTGAATAATATATATATATATATATATGAAATGAAAATAATATATATACGAAATGTGAATAATATATATACATAATGTGAATAATATATATATGAAGTTTGAAAATAATATATATATATATATATGAAATGTGAAACATATACATATATATATATATATATATGAAGTGTGAAAATAATATACATATTAAATGTGAATAATATATATATGAAATGTGATATATATATGTATATATGAAGCGTGAATATATATATATATATATATATATATGAAATGTGAATAATATATATATGAAGTGTGGATGAAATAAATATTGATTAGTTAAAAATATTATTTTTAACATATATATTATATGTATAAAACTGTCATGCAATGGAATATTCAATTTTGATTTAAAAATGAAATGGAAGTTGAAATTGTTTTTAAAACGAATTTAAAATGATTTATAAAATATGTTTTAATGGAAACCGATAAAATATAATATATATATATATATATTTATTTAATGGCCTGAATAAAACGCGCCGCGACACGATCGTTCGCGAATTTCGACTATTGACTTCGAATTGACATTACGGGAGATCTGACTGTCGGATTCTCTTAAAACCGAAACTGTTGGGTTCGTATCGAAATGTGCTTTCCAATGAATATAAGAGATTTGAAATCTAACGGTTGGATTTGGAATTATGACCAAATCAAGTTTGGAAAAGGTCGTTGTAAGTGTAGTTCGATGACCGTTTATGGAAATCGACTGTACGGGCCTTGATAAAATTATTAGAAATATTAATAATTTGTGTAAAATCATAATAAATGATTTGTTAAGAATTTGGACGAAAAATTCCACGTTTGTAAAGATAAAAATATATTTGTCAAAATGAACAAGTTATTAACTAGATTTGAAATCCGATAACTTTTAAATAAAATAAATTAAATTTGGAATGTGTTTTAATATAACCAGAAATTTCCAATATATCAATTGGAATGAATTTGAGTAGAAATAATCTTCGGAATATTTCGATATTGGATTCCATGACTATACGGATATTGTTGTAGGAATTTGGAAGATATTGATATCGTTATTCCAATACAATATCCGTTGGTTTCAGAATTTGGTATTGAATATAAGCCGATATAATTTCTATTCTGAGCCGTATATTTAATATATCAAATTGGATTTTGGGTTTGTTGTGAACGGTGTTTAAATGACATTGGTTCTTTAACCCAGTTAAAGCAGGATTAATTTCCAGAAAGTTGGACAATCCATAAAAAAATCATTTTTGGGATTGAGACCAATTGGAGTTTGAATAAATCTTTAATTAGATTATAAATGAATAAATGGTAATTGAATTTACCAAAACACGTGATGTGATAAAACCAAATTTACTTGGTTGTTAATATTGATTGTGACTGATTGATTATTTGGATTGTGCTCGACCAGTTTATGAGCCAGATATGCTTTTACATTTAACATTGGGTTGGGTAGAAATATTTATATGCTAACGCCTTGTGAAACACTTCACGATTTGATTATGAGGTGTTAGCGATGTGGAGTTCATTTCAAATTTAATGAATGATTTTGAAATGATAGTTTTGTTAAGTGAAAAGAATAGTATTCCCGATTTTGGACAGGGAATGTTTTATAAAAATGTTTTATAAAACAGAAAGGATTTCGAGGGCTAAAACCCGATGATTTCGAAATGATTAGGAAGTGTATTATGGTTTTACATTGTAGTTCATCACATATTTGATTAGTTGTTATTAATGATGTATCTTTTTGGTGGCGGAGAATTTATTCTCTTGCTTAGCACCCTTCTATGAGACGTACGAGCTCAAAGATTATGTGATTAATAGTGACTGATCATCAGTGTGAATCGCTGATGTGAAGTACTATAATTTGAATGTACTTGTGATTATTATGTTGTGAAATGATTTTTCCTGCTTCGGGATATGAAATGATTTAGTATATGGCTAAAGATCGGGTGATATGGATGGCTAAAAGTATGGGCTAGATCCAGGACCTTAGGGTGAGTGGTCAGCGTGTAGACTGCTCCATCATAAGAGGTGCACACACACACACATATATATATATATATATATATATATATATGTGTGTGTGTGTGTGTGTGTGTATATATATCGAGTTGGAGAGGCGGGTATAGCCTTTTCTGAGGGAAGAATCCCGATATTTGGTTGCATACTTTTTTTTATGCATTATGATGATTTGGAATTCATATTTCCAAAGATTTTGATTTGAGATCCCGAAATAAAATCTACTTTGATATAAAAGATAGATATGTATTTCAAATGATTTGAAATAGAAATCACGAAATAAAGTCCAAAGGAATAATTTCTGTAAATTGAATTAGATTTGGAAAATCTAAATGTGGTGATTAATCTAAATGGGTAGATTGGGATATTGCATGTTGATTGATGCATAGTAGATCCACACTCTATTACTAATTGTTGTTTATACACTAGTATTCATGGGGGTAAACCTGTTCCGCGTTAGCGGCATGGTCCTATGATCTACCTTATCATTTATATAATTTGATTTTAACTGTAGAGTTTCTCACACCAGTCTCATGACTGGCTCATAGTTTGCTTTTCCCTTGCAAACTCGGGTGCCCCTATTTTCCACACGGGCAGTCAAGTAGTCTATTTAGCAGATATATAAGAAGGATTCTGGATTGAAGCTTAAAGTTGTTTCCAGAGCATTGATAGTCTTCCGCTGTGTTAGTTTATTTGTTTTCACTGTGCATTGTATTACATTGATTGTAAATAAATCTTCCGCTATATTATTATTTTTCGATATACTCTGATATTTTGTACTCTGATGTAACATTGTCATGATGTTTACAAAAGTCTTCTGTTATTTGTTCCGATGTATTGTATGCCCAGAGTTAGCATATCCGGGTTTTGAACGGTCTTGGTCGATTTAGTATCGATTAGGACCGAGCGAAATCCGTACCGTTATAGCTGGTATCAGAGCTTTGGTTAAACTCAAATCTTTGGGTATAACTCGTTAGAACAGAATAAAAGACTCATCAGAGGTAGGATTAGTAATACCCTATTGAAGAATCCTCAATAGAGATAGAATCAGTAGCATTATAGAATGAGTGACTCATTAGAGACGAGCTAGTAATGCCCCAGAATGAGTTGAGAGTTATATGTTTATAAATAATGTATTTGTGATTATATATATTATTTGGTTTCAAAAATATGATTTTTGAGTATATAAAAATTATGTGCTTGAAAAGTTAATCAACTAATTGATTGATGATTGTGTTGTGTGATTATTCATTGAAACTAATATGTAAAAGAAGGATAAATTTAACCAAATTGAATTAATATTGACCTGAATTGAAAATTTATTGGAATTGCATGCATATATAATGAACAGGTCGTAGCATGGAAGCTAAGAAGAGGAATAAAATAGTATGCCCGACAAATAGGTACACATTTACTAATTTATTGGGTTTTGACGATTTTATGAGTCGATTGGCTAGCTGCTTCTCTTTTTCATTTTCTTTTGGATTGGTGAGGGCCCTGTGTGGCTATTGTGGTTTTAAAGGTCTCCCCGTACAAAGGAGGTTATGGCGAAATTTTTCGTAAATTTAGATTGTTAGCCAAATTTTTGAAAAATTATAAATTCTTAGAAACTGAAATGCTGAAGAATGAAAGCCAGAATGAAAGTTAAGTTGGGGTGTTAAACAACTTTCAGCTCCGTTCCTTTTTTAGGACGAGAAGATTTTAAGTGGGGAAGATTGTAACAACCTGAAAAATCGGATCCAAATTAAAAAAAAATATTTTAGCTATTTTAATGAATTTTAAATATTTAAAATGATTTATTTTAAATAATAATGACTAAAAATTTATTTTAATCTAAGTTAAAATGAATAAATTTATTTTAATTATAAATGGAGTTTGAAATGGCGTGGTAGTTTAAAAATTAGATTTTACATTTTCAATGAATGTATAGGATTCAAAATAAATCGGATTTCAATAAAACTAGAAATATTTGAATCTGTTGGATAATATCTCTCTAACAAACGTGAAAAATCCATATTTCATGACGGGAATTGAAAGTTATATCCAGTTTAAAATTTAAAATAGTCGCTATGGAATATATATATATATATTATAATATATGGCCCTTAAATGTAGCCATTTTACATACGACCCCCATTTTCGATGAAACCACTTTTGTTGGATCCGGAATGTCAAATTATTGCTAGGTTTCAAATTTCATAATTTTTGGATTTAATATGTGAGCGCAATAAATTTAAACGTGCTTTGGTCAATTTAAATTTGAATTGGATAGACCAGAAATGACCATTTTTCAAATGGTCTCTAAATTCGATGAAATTAGATTTTTAGGACCATATCGTTAAAACATAGCTAGATTTATTTTTTTTAGAATTTTTGGAGCCATTATGTGGCCTTGATAAATTAAAATGTGCGTTCAAATTCAATTTATGTTGATTATATTTTAATTTTGATAAAAACTAGTCGAAACAGTCGAATTGTCTTACGAAACATATTCCATTGTGTCCGAAATAGGGGTATTTGGCTAGGGGTGACATTCGTTGGGGCTCGTTTGGAGTTTGGAGTAGGAAACCTAATCGAAAACTAATAAGGGAATAAAATAATATTTTAAATATAAATATGAGATTTCAAAACCCTAATCTATTATTTTTGGAGGCCGCCGTTCATATGATTCAAGGGCCAGGAAACTCCAAATTTAATCCTAAAAAATATCCTCATCCAATCATTTTTTCCAGAAATTATTAAATACAAAAATGATGAGCAAGATGAGATATGTTTAGTGGATGGTAGTGATTGATTTTCGGGACGTGGATGGTCTGAATTTCAAGCTCAAAGGCGCTGTCTTCAAAGTAGATTTCAGGGGGAACGGGGTGTGCGAGTTAGGGCCGTCGTAGGGGTGGTGAGACGACCCGAAATCCCCCATAGGGGAAATCATGGATTGTACTGAGGACAAGACGAATCAGAACACAAACAGAAGAACATTTCATTGCTTATTACAACAATTCCATCAGAATACAAGAATATACAGAGTATAAGTAAATATTATACATTCGATAAATATCAGAGATTACAATAAATTACATAGCAGCGGAAAAACAACACAAAACACAACTGAAGGAATATACGGATACAGGGCTTTCCGAATATCATTCCAGCTGTAAATCAGAATCCCGTGAATATAAATCTGCAAAACCTAAACTAATAGCTACCCGTGTGGAAATAGGGGCACCCAGAGTTTAGGTTAAAACAATAAACTCCAGGTTAGTCATGTGACTGGTGTGAGAACTAAAACAGTTATTAATCTTTATTTTAAAGTTAGGTAAATCAAGGGACCACGCTGTATAACACGGAACGGGTTTCCTCCCAAGAATACCAGTCCATAAAACAACAGCGCAATGTTAAATAAATAACAATGAAGCTATTATAAAACCCGGTCCCATCACACAATGCAAAACAAGCCGGAGGACAGGGTTTTACCTTATAATAGCCAAAGAATGCTTGGTACGCTAAATTTCATCTTTTATTATTACTATAAGTGTATAGTGTTAAAACAATTTCAATCATAAGTATTAATCATAGGCGGCATAATTGCCCCAATGTCTCCATACTGGGCTCTACAATCAAAACTGCAAAGTCATGTATTGAAAGTTAGATTTCCATCTGTGAACCGAGGCAAGGGATTGTCCTTACCGAATTCGAGACGCTCTAGCCCGTGTCTCAGGAACAGAACGCATCGTCCCTTGGAGCGACAGGGCCGGTCCACCGATGTGGATTAAAATGCCTGAACACTGCGTTTCCTCGCTTTTTGGTGAGTCAATGAGCCAAATGACTCCAACGGCTCCACGTAGTCACTGATATATCCGAGACGCCTCGCAATCCAATAACCACGCAGATGAAAATAATATAAATGTCAGGGCTGGTAGGTCACTGACACCACCCTAGCTAGAAGGAAACGCATGCCCTCCCTGAGGTCCTCTCCCGTTTCTGGTTCACAACCGGGGTGTGAGGCTCCCGAATTAACGCTACACAAAGCTATGCCACACAGGCAGTGCTTTGATCATTAACCACAAGACTTTGGTTTTCAACAAAAGCCTTGATCATTTGCATCTTTGCATGTCACACAGGCGAACCACTCCATGCAACCGATATCCATCAATCACACAGAATTATATCCAATGTCAGACACACAGTCCATTTACAAGTCCGTTCTGGGTCTGAACGAAACCGGAGGCACCTTGTACCTCACATATCCAGCGATCTCCAAGTACGTCTAGATGATCACCAACTGATTCCCTCCTCTTGGGTGTACAACCCAATCAAGATCATCAGTAATTAACCAAACGATGTGAAGACCTCCAGTCTTCGACCACCGTCTTCATCTTCGACACATCGTCGAATCAGTTTGTAATAACTTGGAAATCCGAGCCAATTTAAAATTTTTATTTTGGCAATTTTAGTGAATTTTGAATATTTAAAATGAATTATTTTAAATAATAACGACGAGAAATTTATTTTGAATAGAATTAGAACGTGTATATTTATATAGATCATCGTTAGAATATAAATATTTTATTTTAATTATAAAAGGAATTGAAAATGGCGCGGTAGTTCGAAAGTTCGATTTCAAATTTCAAACGAATGTACAAGATTCAAAATAAACTGGATTTTAGAGAAACCAAAAATATTAGAATCTATTTGAAAATATCTTTCCAACGAATACAAAAAATTGAAATTTCATAGTAAGAATAAAAAGTTATGCCCAGTTGAAATTTCAGAATAGTCGCTATGGAATTTTGGCCCTTAAAAATGGACATTTTGCAAACGACCTCGGTTTTCGATGAAATCACTTTTGTTGGATCTGAGATGTCTAGTTATTGCGAGATTCCAAAATTCATAATTTTTCGAATCAATATGTGAGCGTGGCGAACTAAAACGTGTTTTAACAGTTTCAGTCAATTTCAATCGATCAGGAAATGACCACTTTTCAAACGATTTCAGAATTTGACGAAATTAGTTTTGTTAGCACCGTATCGTCAATACGAAGCTATAAAAAAATTTTCTGGATTTTTTAGAATCGGTATGTAGCCCCGGTAAATTGAAATGTGTGTTCAAATTCAATATATATATCTATATTTTGATATTGACAAAAACTGATCGAAACAGCCGAATCATCCTACGACACATATCCCATTGTGTTCGGAAGGGGGTAATTTGTTATGGACAATAGTCAGTGGGTCTCGTTTGGAGGTCGAAATAGAAAGTTACTTTTTGGAAGAAAAAAAATAATAAATTAAATAATAATAAAAAGGTCAAACCCCCTTTTTCCTTTACCCACTCCCCCCCTCCCCCCGTACATTCTTCTCAGATCGAATAAGAAAAAAAAAGTGGGAGGAACTACGGAGGGCGACAGAGCCCTAGTCCGCCGTCGTCGCGGCCTCCTCCAGAGGTGCCGATGATCGTGCTGTGCCCCCCTTAACTCAAACGCCCCTCCTCGTTCTCTCCCGCCTCTTCCACCTTAAATCCGCGGCCCCCTCCTCCCTAAACCCAACAACCTCGCACCGCCGCCAATGTAGATCACCGTGGGCCCCCTCCGACCTGCCGACCACCTGAAGACCCCGACGCCGCCCCTCTCAACCCCCTTCGACTGTAGACTCTCCTTCCCCCTTCCATAAGCTAATGTAAGTTTTTATTTCATTGTTACTCAATTTAGTTAGTTCAAAAATCTCAGTTTTTATAAATCACAATAGCATTATTTTCGTAAGTATAAAATAAGCATTGTTGCATATGAAAGGTTTTATTTTTATTGGAAAAAGAAAAGATTTTTTATATAGTAAAAGAAATGATTTTTATATGATAAAGTTTATATTTTTATAGTAGGAAAGTTTATATTTTTGTATAGAAAAGATTAGATTTTTAAAATAGTAAAGATATGATTTTTATGTAGGAGGTAGCAACTCAAAAATATGATCTTTACCAGGAAGTAGACAAAATAAAAATGGGATTTTTATTATTTGAGTAATGATATAAAAATATAATTTTTATATAGAAAGTAGCGCTATAAAAATATAATTTTTATAATATTGTAGCGAAATAAAAATTCGATTTTTATATGAGTAGCGGATTGAAAATAGAATTTTTATATAATAGAGAATATAAAAGTATAATTTTTATAGTATTGTAACGAAATAAAAGTTCGATCTTTATATAAGAAGTAGAAATATAAAAATATAATTTTTATATAGAAAGAAGCGTTGTAAAATATATGAAATTTAAATAAAAATATGATTTTTATGTATTGGGATAAAGCGATAAAAATATGATTTTTATTGTGAACAGCGGGAAAGGATGGCGACGGTATCGACTAAAATCAAAACGAAACCCGAACAGTTCAAAAGGAAAGCACGAAGGAGTGGAACCCTCGGTGAAAACTCCTCACTTTTAATTTTTTTTCCGGTTCAAATATTTACTAGGATGCAGACGGTGCTTAGCAGCACCCGACACCCGTTGTCCACATACCATGGACGACTTGTTTGTTTGTTGTTTGTGGTGTGAATACTGATTGTGTGCCGTGTAATGGAATAAAATATTTTATAGTTAAAAATATAATTTTTAACGTGTAGATGAAATAAGTATTTATAAACAAATCGGAGGGTTTGTTTATGTACACCCATTTGACTGATATTGATTGGGACGATAAATTTTGCACATCGCCCAACTACACAAATAAAAATTTGTGTTTGTTGATTTGAGTTCACTAATCCCAATTATTTAGCTGTATGTCGATCAATTGGTTGACAGACTGTGTAAGCATTAATTATTTATATTTAATGCTTATGCAGTTGTGTGGTGCACTCTGGATGATAGTTGATTATTTATCGTTGCTATTATATACATGTGTTGTAGGGAATCCATATAATTAACATTATATGGTAATTGATTGGGCCTCATTACAATTTGGAAAATAAATAATATTCATGTGTTGAGTAAAAGAAAATTCATGTGTTGAATAAAATATATATTCATGTGTTGAATAAAAGAAAATTCATGTGTTGAAGGAAATATTCATTTGTTGAATAGAATAACGAAGTTATTGAAACATATAAAGCCATGTTGATTAGATATGCGCCATTTTGATGTGAACGATATCTATATCGATTTTATTCATTTTTATAATGAATATCGAAAACGAATTAATTTCAAAATATAATATTTTGAAAATACTATCATTTATATATTGATGATACGGAATATTCAATTTTGATTTGAAATTGAATATAAAGTTGAAATCGTTTTGAAAACGAATTTAAAACGATTTATAAAATACATTTTAAAAGGAAATCGACAAAATATTTATTATTTATATATATATAATATAATGGCCTGAATAGAATGCGCCGTGCAGCGGCAGTTCACGAATTTCGACCATTGACTTCGAATGGACATTACAGGAGATCCGACCATCGGATTCTCCTAAAACTGGAACCGTTGGGTTTGTATCGAAAAGAACTTTCTAATGAATATTAGAGATTTGAAATCTAATGGTTGGATTTGGAATTAAGTCCAAATCAAATTTGGAAAAGGTCGTTGTAAGTGAAGTTCAATGGCCGTTGATGGAAATCGACTGTACGGGCCTTGATAAAATTATTAAAAATAGCAATAATTTATGTAAAATCATAAGAAATGATTTGGAAAGAATTAGGATGAAAAATTCCATATTTGAAAAGATAAAAATAGATTTTTATTGAAATGAACTAGTTTTGAACTAGAATTATAATCCATTTATTTTTAAAATAAATAAATTGGATTTGAAAGGGTTTTAAAAGTAACCAGAATTTCCAATAATTGAATTGGAATGGAATGGAATCAAAATTGTCTTTGGAATATTTTGATGTTGGATTTCGTGATTATACATATATTGTTATGGAAATTTGAAAGATATATTTATATCGTTATTTCCAATATGATATTTATTGGTCGTAGAATTTGATATTGAATATAAGCCAATATATTTTCTATTCAGAGCCTTGTATTTAATATCAAATGGGATTTGGGTTTGTCGTGAATGGTGTCTTTATTAACAATGTTCTTAAACCCAGTTGAGAAAAAGATTAAATCTGTTTATTTAGATTTAATGAAGTATACCAATTAAATGGTATTTAATTGGAATTGAATTTGAATTGATTTTTGGGTTTGTCTTGAACGGTGTTTTATATAACACGTGTTCTTTAACCCGATAATTAATGGAATGTGAATTGGGTTTATCGTGAACTGTGTTTTAACGACATTCGTTCTTTAACCCGATTTACAGTGAAATATGATTTGGAATTTATAAATTTTTTGTTAAGATTTAAAGGAGATTTTCCAAAGTAAAAGTTTTCCAATTTAATAAAATAAATTGGAATGGAATTCGATTTGGTGATAATCGAAGTGAATTTCTGTGGAGGAAGACTGCTAATATATACGGAATTTAAAAGGCTTTGCCATTATTCCATTTATATTATTAGCTAGATATGGAAGCTCATATCAATTATAAACATTGATCTGTTTTCCGTGAAAATTCCATTGTTAATGGAATGTGATTTTGAGGTTTATCGTGAGCCGTGTTTTAAATGAAATTTGTTCTTTAACCCAGTTAAAGACAGGATATGATTTCCTAAGTTAAATGATCATTAATAGTGATTTTTGGGAAGATTAAAACCAAGTGGAGTTTTATTGAATCTTTAATTAGATTGAAATGACCGAGAATGGATTATCACCAGTTTTGCTCCAAGCGATAGTTAAATCTTTAATTAGATTTGAACGTGAAATGGTAATTGAATTTTCCGATAACACCGTTGTGTTAGATATGAAGTATGACTAGTTTTACTTCATGACATGAATAGGTTGGGGTTGGGAAATTTAACAAGTGATTACTTCGGTAAGGTTCGCTAATCCCGACTAGTTTGGATAAACCATAATTTGGTTTGAATTGATATTCAAAAGAGGATTAAAGAATAAATTTAAAGAATTTATCTTTGATAAAATTAATGAGAACCTTTCCCAAAGCATAAGAATATTTGAATAAAAGAATATTCTGAATTGAAATGAGGCGTATGTTGTGATTGTGTAACACTTGTTGATTACATACGCGAGTTATTCAGAAATATCGGGTTTATCCCATTTTGAATAATTGATTTGACGATATGTCGAGGATGAAGACGGTGGTCGAAGACCGGAGGTCTTCACATTGTTTGGATAATTACTGATGATCTTGATTGGGTTGTACACCCAAGAGGAGGGAATCAGTTGGTGATTGTCCAGACGTACTTGGAGATCGATGGTATGCGAGGTACAAGGTGCCTCCGGTTTCATTCAAACCCAAAACGGACTTGTAAATGGAATGTGTGTCTGACACTGGATATCATTCTGTGTGATTAATGGATATCGGTTGCATGGAGTGGTTTGCTTGTGTGGCATGCTAAGATGCAAATGACCAAGGCTTCTGTTGAAAAGCAGAGTCTTGTGGTTGATGATCAAAGCACCGCCTGTGTGGCACAGCTTTGTGTAGCGTTAATTCACGAGCCTCACACCTCGGGTGTGAACCAGAAACGGGAGAAGGACCTCAAGGAGGACATGCATTTCCTTCTAGCTAGGGTGGTGTCAGTGACCTACCAGCCCTGACATTTATATTATTTTCACCTGTGTGGTTGTTGGATTGCGAGGCGCCTCGGATATATCGGTGACTACGTGGAGCCGACGGAGTCATAGGACTCATTTACGCCCCAAAGGGTGGGAAACACAGTGTTTAGGCATTTTAACACTCATTGGTGGACCGGCCCTGACGATCCAAAGGTCACTCGAGCTCTGACCTAAGGGGCGGGCTAGAGCGTCTCGAATTCGGTGAGGACGATCCCTTGCCTCGGTTCACAGATGGAAATCCAACTTCCAAATACGTGACCTAGCTGTTTTTGATTATAGAGCCTAGTATGGCGGCATGATATATGGTACCCATTCCATCTAGGATTGATACATTTATATTTGAAGTTTTTTTTATACACTATGCACTTACAATAGTATCAAGTAATTTGTTTTTAACGTACCAAGCATGTTTGGCTATTATAAGGGAAAACCCTATCCTCCGGCTTGTGTTGCATTGTGTGATGGGACCTGGGTCTTATAATAGCTTCATTTTTCGAAACAACATTGCACTGTTTTGTTATATGCACTGGTATTCCTGGGAGGAAACCCGTTCCGCGTTATACGACGTAGTCCCTTGATATATCTGATTGAAGGTAAAGTTTTAAATAACTGTTTTAGTTCTCACACCAGTCACATGACTGACCTGGAGTTTATTGTTTTAACCTAAACTCTGGGTGCCCTTATTTTCCACACGGACAGCTAGTAGTTTTGGTTTTGCAGATTTATATTCACAAGATTCTGGTTTACATGTGGAATGATACTCGAAAAGCTCTGTATCCGTGTATTACTTTCAGTTGGGTTTTGTATTATTTTTCCGCTGCAATGTAATGAATTGTAATCTCTGATATTTACTATTGTATTATAATTTTTCATACTCTGTATATTCTTATACTCTGATGGAATTGTTGTAATAAGTAATGAAATGTTCTTCTATTTGTGTCCTGATTTGGCTTATTTTCAACTCTATCTGGGCTTTCCTTCGCGGGGAAGTTCGGATCGTGTCACAGTTATTCAGAATGGGATAAACCCGGCCTTTTTGAATAACTCGCGTATATAACAAACAAGTGTTACACAAACACAACATACGCCTCATTCCAATTCATAATATTCTTTTATTCAAATATTCTTACACTTTGGGAAAGGTTCCCATTAATTTTATCAAAGATAAATTCTCTAAATTTATTCTTTAATCTTCTTTTGAACATCAATTCAAATCAAATTATGGTTTACCTAAACTAGTCGGGATTAATGAACCTTACCAAAGTAATCATTTGTTTTCAATTTCCCAATCCCAACCTATTCATCCCATGAAGTAAAACTAGTAATACTTCATATCTAACACCATGGTGTTATCGGTAAATTCAATTACCATTTCACATTCAAATTTAATTAAAGATTTAACTATCGCCTGGACCAAAACTGGTGATACCCCATTCTCGATCATTTCAATCTAATTAAAGATTCATTAAAACTCCGCTTGGTTTTAATCTTCCCAAAAATCAATATTAATGATTATTTAACTTGGAAAATCATATCTTGTCTTTAACTGGGTTAAAGAACCAATGTCATTCAAAACACAGTTCACTATAAACCCAAAATCACATTCCATTCCATCAGCCTTTAACCGTAAATTAGCAAGTGAACAATAACCTAAGTATTAACCCCGAAGGTCAAAACCAACATTAGATCAATACCCAAGAAACCATTCAACTTAACTAATCTCCAGTTAGTTTCTGATTTTCTTAACTCTGTTGGGTCTAAGAATAGTATTATTAAAGATACCATTCACGACAACCCAAAATCACATTCCATTAACGATGGAATCTTCATGGAAAACAAATCGATATATAATCGATATAAACTCCCATATCCGACTAATAAAATAAATGGAATAACGACAACGCCTTTTAAATTCCAGATATATTATCAGTCTTCCTCCACAGAAATTCACTTTGATTTTTACCAAATCGAATTCCATTCCATTCCAGTTTATTTTGTTAAATTGGAAAACTTTACTTTGGAAAATCTCCTTTAAATCTTACCAAAAAGATTTATAAATTCCAAATCCCATTTCACTGTAAATCGAGTTAAAGAATGAATGTCGTTAAAACACGGTTCACTATAAAACCAATTCACATTCCATTAATTATCAGGTCAAAGAACAAGTGCTATTTAAAACACCGTTCTTGATAAACCCAAAAATCAATTCAAATTCAATTCCAATGAAATACCATTTAATTGTATACTTTATTAAATCTAAATAAAAAGATTTAATCTTTTTTTCAACTGGGTTTAAGAACAGTGTTAATGAAGACACCATTCACTACAAACCGAAATCCCATTTGATATTAAATACAAGGCTCTGAATAGACAATATATCGGCTTATATTCAATATCAAATTCTACGACCAACAAATATCGTATTGGAAATAACGATATAAATATATCTTTCAAATTTCAATAACAATATTTGTATAATCACGAAATCCAACATTAAAATATTCCAAAGACAATATCGATTCAAATCCATTCCAATTCAATTATTGGAAATTCTGGTTACTTTTAAAACCGTTTCAAATCCGCTTTATTTATTTTAAAAATAAATGGGATTATAATTCTAGTTCAAAACTAGTTCATTTCGATAAAAATCTGTTTTTATCTTTTCAACTATGGAATTATTCATCCCAATTCTTTCCAAATCATTTCTTATGATTTTACACAAATTATTGCTATTTTTAATAATTTTATCAAGGCCCGCATAGTCGATTTCCACAAACGGCCATCGAACTGCACTTACATCGAGCTTTTCAAAATTTGATTTGGACATAATTCCAAATCCAACCATTAGATTTCTAATTAGAAAGCTCTTTTTGATACGAACCCAACGGTTCTAGTTTTAGGAGAATCCGACGATTGGATCTCCCATAATGTCCATTTGAAGTCATTGGTCAAAATTCGCAAACTGCCGCGGCGCAGCGCATTCTATTCAGGCCATTTAATATATATATATATATATATATATATATAATATTTCGTCCATTTCGATTCAAAACGTATTTTATAAATCGTTTAAATTCATTTTCAAAACGATTATTCAATTTCAAATCAAAATTGAATATTCCATATCATTAATATATAAATGATAATATTTTCGAAACGTTATATTTTGAAATCACTTCCTTTTCTATATTCATTATAAAAATGAATATAACCGATATGAATATCGTTCACATAAAAATGGCGCAAAACTAATCAACCCGGCTTTATATATTTCAATAACTTCGTGATTCTATTCAACAAATGAATATTTTCTTCAACACATGAGTATGTATTTTATTCAACACACGAATTTTCTTTTATTCAACACATGAATATATATTTTATTCAACAAATGAATTTTCTTTTATTCAACACATGAATATATATTTTATTAAACACATGAATTTTCTTTTATTCAACACATGAATATATAATTTATTCAACACGTGAATTTTACTTTCCATTCCACACATGAATATATATTTTATTCAACACATGAATTTTCTTTTATACAATACATGAATATTCTTTATTTTCCAACTTGGAATGAGGCCCAATAAATTACCATATAATGTTAATTGTATGGATTCCCTACAACACATGTATATAATAGCAATGATAAATAATCAACCATCATCCTGAGTGCATTCTACACTACATAAGCATCAAATATAAATATTTAACGCTTATAACAGCCTGTCAATCAATCGATCGACATACAGCTAATTATTTGGGATTACTGTACGCAAAATATCATCCCAACACCCGTGTGGGGTTTCAAATCAACAAACACAGATTTTTATTTGTGTAGTTGGGCGACGTGTAAAATTTATTGTCCCGATCAATATCAGTCAAATGGGTGTACATAAACAAATCGTCTAATTTGCAAATGGAGATTTATTTCAGCACATGAATATATTTTATTTTATTTCAACACATGAATATTATTTTTCATTCCACATCACTTACCAAATTCACAAAAACAAATCAATCAAAACAAAACCAAACAAACAAGTCGTCCATGGTCTATGGACGATGGGGAAATAGTTCATATATGTAGTTATAAAATAAATAACTGTATAAAAACAATTTTGGTAAGAAGTTCTCACCGAGAAGCTAAACCAAATGCCGCGACTCTTCATATGTAGAAAATCCTCGCTGGGCTCGCCTTTTATCACTTTCGTCATCCGTATTCGCTACATATATAAGAATCACATTTTTATATCTCGTTATACATATAATAAAAATCATATTTTTATATCGTTATTATATGTATAAAAATCCAATTCTTTTCGTGCTACTTCATATAAGAAGATTACATTCTTATATTCTATCCTTCATCATAAAAATTATATTTTTACAATGCTACTTTATGTATAAAAACCAAATTTCCTATCGCTACTTCATATGTATGTAAATCATATTTCTATGATATAGAAAGTCGCATCTTTATGATATCCCTTCATGGATAAAAAATCATATTTTTATACCGCTACTTTATATATAAAAATCTAATTTTTTATGTCACTTCATATATAATAAAAATTATATTTTTATATCGTTATTCTAATAATGAAGATCAAATTTTTATCTTTCTCTCTATATAGTAAAGATCATATTTTTATTAAGTAAAAATAACATCTTTCATGACATAAAAAATCGACCTTTTCATATATAAAAATCTAAACTTTTATTGTTTAAAAATTTATTCTTTTCTGGTTAAAAAAAATCAAATCTTTATTAACATACATATATATAAATTTCAGATTTTTACTCCATAAACAAACATGTAAAATTGTATTATATTCATGATTTTACATATTAAAGAAATCAGATTTTTAGTTGCGTTTTAAATAAAAAAAACTGAAATTAAACTTAAATAAAACGCTCACATTCGGAGGGGATTTTAGAATTGCCGGTGGTGGATGGACAGGGCGGCGGCGACCCTAGGGTTTGTTGGCGTCGGCCCTGTGGTGGTGGTGGGCCATACATGGTCGGCGGCGGATTGTGTGGTGTGAATGGTATGGGTTTTTGGCTGTTGGGGAGCTACGGATTGTGTTAGAAGAGGGGGAGTTGAGAAGGAGATTGGAGGAAGGAGAAGGGGGCATCGCGACCTGACGACGGCGGAGAAGTGCGGTGGCGCGTCTGGAGGTAGGGCGCGACAAGCTAGGGTTTGGTGGCGGCGGGTTTGGAAAAAGGGGAGGGCTCTAAATCGATGGGTTCTGATTTGTTTGGGGGGGGGGGGGGGGGTATTATATATTAGTTTTATTATTTTATTATTTTAATTCTTTGTTTAATTCCATTTAGTTTGACTTTCTCTCGAACTCCATATCACACCCAACGACTGTCGCCCCTAGCTATTTACCCCCACTCCGAACACAACGGGATATGTTTCATTAGCCAATTCGACTGTTACGATCATTTTTCGTTAAAGTTACAATATAAATTAATATGTATTCAATTTGAACGCACATTTTAATTTACCGGGCCTACATATGGACTCTAAAAATTCCAAAAAATATTTTCTAGCTTTGTATTGACGATACTGTTCTAACAAAATTAATTTCGTCAAATTCTAAGACCGTTTGAAAAATGGTCATTTTCTAGTCGATCGAAATCGACTGAAACTGTTAAAACACGTTTAAGTTCGCCAAGCTCACAAATTGATTTAGAAAATTACGAATTTTGGAATCTAGCAATAACTAGACATCCCAAATCCAACAAAAGTGGCTTCGTCGAAAACGAAGGTCGTTTGCAAAATTTCCATTTTTAAGGGCCAAAAATTCCATAGCGACTATTCTGCATTTTCAACTGGACATAACTTTTTATCCCCGCTATGAAATTTAGATTTTTTGGATTCGTTGAAAAGATATTTTCCAATAGATTCTAATAATTTTGGTTTCGCCAAAATCCGGTTTATTTTGAATCCTGTACATTCATTTGAACTTTGAAATCGAAATTTCAAACTACAGCGCCATTTTCAATTCCTTTTATAATTAGAATAAAATATTTATATTCTAACAAGAATCTATATAAATATATACATTCTAATTCTATTCAAAATACATTTCTCATCATTATTATTTAAAATAATTCATTTTAAATACTCAAAATTCAATAAAATTGCCAAAATAAAAATTTTAAATTAGCTCGGATTTCCGAGTTATTACAGGTGGAAAGGAGGCATGGGTTTCCCCGATGTGGTGCAAGATGATCGACGGTTATGGGGCTGGAGTGGCGTGCGACATAGGGTTAGGGCGAACCGTGTTGGGTTCATTTGTTGGCAGCAGATGTAACCGGGAAGAAGGGGATTAGATTAACCATGTAATTAATTTAATTAATTATGTTGTTAATTATATTAATGTAACAAAAAGTTTAAATCTTTATAACTTTTTACTACGATGTAAGAATCATGCAAATTCGGGTTCGTTGGACTCGTCTTCGCAAGAGCTTCACAACGAAACTGTAACAACCCGGAAAACCAGAACCAATTTAAAATTTTATTAGAAAATGCGTCAGAATTTAAAATTTTCATTATTAAATTTAATTATTAAAGTAAAAAAAAGAGTTAACTTTAAAAATTTACATTTTTATTGTTGATAAGAAACAATGTAAAATGACCACGGTTTGAATAGAAAAGTTTAACAATAAAAATTTATATTTTTATTGCCTATGAGCAATGGTGATTAAAATATGTCACATTAAAAATTTACATTTTTAATGTAGAATGGTTCAATAAAGAAATTACATTTTAATGTAGAATGATACATTTAAAAAGATTCTAGCTTGAAACGTGTTAACATTAAAAATGCCTTAGGAACTTTAATGACATTTATTAATCTATTGGTTGAAAATAATGTGTAGGTTATAAACAAAATAAATTCTAACAATATATATATGTATACGTCTTTGGCTGTCCTCTTGAATATTTCCCCTATCAATTCAAAATGTAACCTTTAGGAATTCAAAACGTAGATTACATGTTCAAAACCTTCATTAATTAGTCAATTTTAAATACAAAAAAGTTGTAAACATTCATTTAAGCAATAATATTTAATACTGTAGTATTAGTTCTAATTTGTAACAAATAGCGTTAACCTATCATTCATTCTTTCCATTTTATCCTCTCTCTCTTTCATTGTTATCTACTTTTAAAAAAAAATGTGTCATTATAGCGTGTATTCAAAGGGGATTCAAGGGAACATTTATAAAACAAATTCTAAACATAAAACATATTTATTCGTAATGCACATGCATGATTTCTGGAATAAAAACATACTTTGTCCCACTGTCGAATTTGTAATTTCCTTGTTGGTTACATGCTGAAAATGATTGATATATATACACACCAAATAATAGACTTGCTGAATTTCTTTGCATAATAAAACATTCTTGAGTATATAAGTTGTTACATAATAGCTTTATATTAAAGCAAACATACACACTATTTAATAGGAAAGATGTAAATGATAAATTTGGACGTTTCAAAAATATTCCAAATATATTAAGGAATAAGAGATTAATTTATCCCTGCTGTGATAAGACATGAAAAGCAAGTGAAAAGCATAAACAAGTAATTTAATAAGATATATTAATTAATAAAAGGAAAAATTCAATCAAATATGGATATGGGGAGAAATGAATATAAGCGGAAATAAATACCATTATTCTTAATTGGTGTTGAAGTCGAATCAAGTAAATCTAGAAAGATTCCAATTTATTTTCTAAAAATTGTCATTCAATAGCCTTTTTATTCTGAAATTTGGAAAATTAATAATATAATATTATATATTTCCTCATATAGCGAACCCTAATTCACTCTATACACTAGCCGCCACTATCAGCTTCAATGGCTGAAATCGTTCCAAATTAATTCCCTAATAATTCCCAATCCATTTCAAATTAATTCAAATTTCCAAAACCAAATTGTAGAGATTCTTCGTGGCTTCCGATCGGATTCCGGCATTGTGAGGTGAAGGCTGCGGCGGTTTGAAGAGTTCGAAGTTTGGGTTTAGTTGTCACAGAAGGGAAGACGATGAATAACAGTAAAGGGTGGTCAACGTTTTGTTAAGCAAAGATTAAGAGAAATATTTAAATTAATTATATAATTAATTCATAAATTGATCGTCGCCAATCTATGAATTAGAAAAGCGCGACATTTGTAATAAATTCTGCAAGCATACAGGTGTGTAGCATACAGGTCGAACACAGGGAGGTGAATTAAATCAATTATTTATCTAATCTCTTGGGCGAGTTAGACAAAACTTTGGAGGTTGATTTTGAAATAAAACAAAACAAAATTAGAACTGTAATTTGATTCAGAACAGATCTAACTGAACCGACGATCAAATCACAATTTCAATGGAAAAGCAATGAAACTATGAATCAGATTCAAATCTAATCAAATCCAATTTAACCTATGAACACGATTAAAATACAGAAAATAAAAGTGCAGAATATAAATATCAACAGGAAATAAAATTAGGATTACCGCTGAATCTAATCAGACGGTCAATCACTAATGAGAAGAATTGCAAAATACAAATAGTGTTCTACCGAATCTAATCGTGTAGACAACACTAATTGCTAAGAAATAGAAAATTGCATAAAAGAAAAATGAGTTTTTTTTATTAATGAAGAAGAGAATAGAATGAGATATATGATAGGATGGTGGCTACAATGCCATTACAAGGGTATATATAGGGTAGATAGCCAAACCCTAACCCTAATCCTAATGATAACTGGGCCTGGTCATTACATCACTAATTAGTTTACAATGAGAAACTTAAATGGGCCTTAGATAAATAAAGCAAATTTGGGCCTTTTCTCTTTTCCTCTTGCTTCCTTGATACTTCTTCATTGATTTGTGATGTGCAAAGCCTTTTTATCAATCCTTTTCTTGTCTAACAGCAACTAGATGTGAGATCTTCACCTATAATTCTTCAAAATGTAAATATATATCAATTTCATCTCTACTTTTCTAGTTGCATGCGGGCTGGATTGGAAAATCTGTAAAAGTAACAAAACGGTACCCAAGTAATATTTATTTATATACAAAAGATAAGAAATAAGAGCATAAAATAAACACATTTCTATGTTAATCAAATACCCCCACACTTATCTTTTACTCGTCCTCGAGTAAAACAAGAAAAAACTAACTAGATAGGTCACACTTTCGTAGGAAACACGATTGCATTGAGCGCATGCAACAAGCCGTTAAACCTCTAGGTATCCCTAGTAGGACGAGTGGTGTCTCATGAGGGTTTTCAGCGGATACTACCCACAAAACCCAAATGCAGTATGCTATGATTCTAATGAAACTACATGAATGCAATGGACATATGCAAAAATAAAAACGAAAAATGACAACACGGCTTATTTCAGGAAAGTGGTACAACAAATTAAGTTAATAATTTCTAACCAGTTGATTTTATTTTAGATACCTCGACTTGTCACAAATTTTCAATATAAATCGAGTTTTCAAATGTTAAATTCCAGTTTGGCCAGTTAGTTCGATCGATAACATAGTGCAGCCATGAAATAAATTCTTAGTTTGCTTGGCACAGTTTGCAAAGTGGTATTCTAATTTTCTCATGTATGGCTAGTCAAATCAATAAGGTCAAGAAGTGTTTGGGTATCATCGCTTATTCTTTATTCTACAGAATTTTAAGATTTATGATTAAGTACATACACCTAACTAAAAAGACCAAGTTTTACCACCCATGCACTGCCTCGCGGACTAACGGAGAGTGGGTAATGAGCTTGGCGGATTGTGCAGGCCGACTTTGACTTTGTCAACAACGTGTCGGTAATCCTTAGGTGTCCAATCTCATAAAATGAGACCATGATATTCCAACTTTGACTTTGTCAACAACGTGTCGGATAGAGCTTGGCGGGTTTGCACACCAACGCTCGATATACAAGCAATGTTGGATACCCTTGGATTACTATTATTATTATTGAATTTATAAGCACAAAAAGAGAGTTACGCGAATTCAACTTAACACAACTTAGTTTTAAAGATTTGACAAGCCATTATAAGTATTTTAAGTCCTCCACTTATTTAAACAAAGTCTACAATATATAATAGATTTCATGGCCATCACCTAAGAATCTCCCTATGTACCGGTTATACTGTTATCCCTCAAAATTAAACTTTTCATTATATTTCTTATTCGATCTAAGTTGAGAGAAAAAAATACTATCAACTGGCTAAAAATTGTAAACTTATTTTGTTGTATCACTTGAAAATGATTCGTATTTATTTTTTTTAATTTTTTTTTTTATGGTATGTTACTACGATATAAAATGTATGATGGTCCTACATGAAAAGAAAGAAAAATTAAAGAAAAATCAAAAGAATGCAATGCAGACTCCCCCCACACTTGATTGAGACAATGTCCCAACTGTCTAAGGCAGAAAGACAAAAATAAAATAAAAATAAAAAAAATGAAAAATAAAAATAAAAGAAAAAGAACGTGTACCACCTGATTTCATGGTGGATGATCAGGCTCATGCAGATCGATAGGGTCATCTTCGTCATATTGCTCGAATTCCAAAAATGGTTTCAGTCGTTGACCATTTACTTTGAAGACTTTTCCATCCCTTGGATTTTAAATTTCAACCGCTCCATGAGGATACACAGTTTTCACGACATAAGGTCCAGTCCATGCAAGAAAATGTCCATAGTCTGGAACAAAACAATGACAGATTCTTGAAGTTCACATCAAAATAGTCTCTCAAAATGATGATCTTGCCTAAGCAGTGGTTTCCTCCTAAAAATTCTTTGACCAGGGGTCAAAATGTTGAGTGGATCAAACTGACGTTTTAGCCTTTCGAATCGATCCCATTTACTACCAGAATGAGCCCTCCATTCTTCTTTGTTCTTCTAGTAAGGCAGGTATTTTTCTGCTCCCATTCCCCCTTTCTTAACATTTAAGGTTGATTTGTTGATGTTAAATTTGTTTTTATTCAGCAACGATTCGAGGCAAAGAGTCCCACGTTTGAATGAAGGAGGCGCTGATTGGAGAAAACTGACCGCGTACACAATGTCGTCCGTCTCGTGATCTTTAGGTAGCTTTGCTGACTTATTCGGGTTCCATCTGTAGATAATAATAATATTCAGGCATACTTCTTATATAAGTACATTTTTTGTTTATGGGGTAACTGATTGATTTTAATATTATTAAATATTGCATCAAAATGCGAATCAGAATATATGAATAATGCTCACATGCATGGCCCCGAATATCGTTATTCTTACCACTGGTTAAGTAAAAAAGCCATGAACTTGTGATCTTAAAAGCTACATATTATCACATATGGATTTATTCATTCGGCTCCTTGGATTGCTCCTAGTAGACAGAAAAAGAACATGCTTTTTTTAAGTTGAGATACTCATTTTCTTCTTGTAGAAAGTTAAGGATAATATTCAAAATTGTTTACATTTTGAATTTTTTTCTTCAGTGAGAAAAAAAATCAGTTAATTTCAAACAAAGATTATTTTTTTTATCAAAATGCGACTCAAATCTTTTCCAGAAAATTCAATTTTTCTTTAAGAAATATTCCAAAATATCTGGAATTTCGAATAAAAATTAAAAAAAATTGAAAAAGAAAATTGTTCCCAAAAATATCAAAGGTTCTACGAAATTAGTCTTTTTCATAGAAATAATGAACATTTCTGTCAAACAATATTTTCTACAGAAAAAACAGAAAAAAAATCACATATGATTTTATCTAAAGGTCGAGAAGGTCCGGATTTTCACTGGCATCAAAAATATAGTTCTTTTAAATTTATGGTTGGTTGTTTGTATTTTTCAATGCATCAAAGTGAACAATATAAGGGGTGTTATTGGTAGGTTTCCACTTTCCACCATATGGCTGGTAATACTTGTCTGTTGCAATTTAAAAAAAACTTGTCTGTTGCAATGTATAAGACTTTCTGTGCTATGTAACTAGTTTCATGTCAAAATAACACGCTCCAAAAGGCTCTGTTTGGATGACACTAATGAAATATTTACACAATATTGAATATACACAGAAAGTTCTTATAAATTCTGATGTACCATGATATTACCACTGAATCGAAATTACAGTTCATGGTATATGCTATTGTTTGAAATCTGTGATTATTTCTCCTTCACAGTTCTTATAAAGTCTGATGTACCATGATATTGCCACTAAATCGAAATTACTGCTCATGGTATATGCTATTGCTCCTATGTTGCAGGTGGACTCTTCTACCTCCTAGGAGGAAAGCACTTCAAATTTGTTACTTATTGAGGTAGAAACTTAATTTATTTTGTTCACCTTCAGCAATGCTAGATGATCCAATTTGTAAGACAGTAAATCTCACTAGCTAGTGGTGTGTTGTTGTGATCTTTCACCAACTAATGGTTGATTCTAATTTTACCATACCTAATATTAGATGCTGGATTATGGAAGCAATTGCACAGTTGCAAGGTTCCTTATGTTTATGGTAAATTTCTTCTGTTTGGGATATATTGTTTTTTTCGTTTGTGTATTGTTTCCAATGTTGATTTGGTTTTACTTTTGTAAAAGGAAACAGTTTGGTTCATCATTTATCTATCATACGTTACTGTTTATATCTGTGCTTCATTCATTTCTAATTCTAATATCAAAAGTTAATCAGTAACACAGGTTGTTTCAAGGTAAAATATATTGATTCTAGAATATTTGTGTCCTTGGTATGATGCTGTTTGCTTTTAATTTGCAAATTTGCAAATTTTTCATGATAGCGAAAATTAATAGCTACATCTTTAAAATTCTGATTTATGTTTATCTATTTTTGTAATTGGAATTTTAATGAAGTGATTGCATTTTTTTATAAATTTTATTTAACCCATTTTGTGTCGCAATTCACATCAGAGTATTTATATTTAATGAAAGTGAAAATACTCACTTTCCTATCTGTCATATGTTTCTATAAGACGCATTTAATTGAAATGGCTAATTTTACTTTCGAATTTGTATGTTATTTTTTATGTGGTAGTGATATATATCTGTTTCCGATGGAAGTTAGCTATTTGTGGATGGGTACACAGACAGACAATGAAAGTGAAGGCAGCTGTGGCAATATCACCAGCTTTCATCTCAGTGATTATACTGAAACTCATCTTCAAAAGGCTAGATTATTTTTTTGTAGCAGCGGAGACTGTACATGCTGTTGGTATATTTGTTCTCATTTTTAAGCTTGCCCAGAAGAAGACTTGCTCAGGTTCTTTCTTCTTCTTAATTTATTAATGTATCTGTGTCTTTTTTTCCCCATTTTGTTATCTGAATGACTCAAATTTCAAAGTCTGTCTGAAAAAGAGAACGGAGTAACTGATACTAGCTGTTTGCACTGAAGAGGAATTTGGGAGGGTGGTGAAGTTTTGTTGCATGAGGTTAAGTAGAGGGATTGTTTTTCTTTTGGGCGGGACTGAGTAATTGGTTTGAGTTTGCTTTGGTATTGGCAGCAGATGATTGAAGTAGGTGGTGATGTAGATGGTTTAGTTTGTGTTCGTCCAAGCATGCAGGAAGAGGAGGTGGTTGATGACTAGGTGATGGCAGTTTTAAATGAAATGGTTGTAAAGTGCTGGTTTGTGAAAGTCGTGGTGAAGATGACAGTGGGATTTATGGTGGTTAAGGCCTAGTTTTAAAAGGTTTGTGAAAGTTCTGTTTTGTTATCCCAATGTTTTATAGAATTTTTGTACTTTAATGCAATATTAAAGTTATTGCAACAAACAGAAACAGTGCTCAAACTTTAATGTTAAGAAATATGAATTCAAGTTTTGGTCATTGGAAATTCTACTAACCATCCTTTACGCTAACTTTGTCGCTGATAAAGTGAACTAGCTTGCTAATGTTACTGTATACTTTTAACGTTTATAATGTTGTTTTTCCTAATAATCAAATATCTTGCATAATACCTTGACTGTCAAATATACTACATCACACTTATTACGTCAACTTTGATCAACTGTAGATAAATTCTATTAATAGTATACTAACCGGAAAGGAATTTTCCCCACTAATTATGCAATAATTTTGTACATTATGTGGGTCTGGCTTGCATGTCAGTTATGGAAAAGCTTGAATTGTACACTCATTATTGAGTCTTTAACGGTGTCATTTACTAATCTGTTAAGCATATGAAATTTTTACATGTGCAAGTTATATAGGTATTCATCATAAAAGGCCTTTGCTGCAGAAGCTTTTATAACCATGTACTCTTTTCTAATTTAATCTCATCTTTATTATGGCTGGGGAATTATAGTTTTAAGGATTAGTGTCTCAAAATGTATGCAAGTCCATGATTTACACTTGAAGGGCACTAAAAACATGTATAAGCTACATGACATCAGTAGCAACTAACCTATCTTTCTAATAGGTCTTAACTAATAAAAGTAGTTTATATCTTACTAAAATAATTTTCATACTAATCAACATCTAAAAGATAGTTTTGCAACGATCCATTTTGAAACTCACTTTCAAATTAATCTAGAATAATAATGTGTACGCCCATCAGATTTCAATTTATGATGCAAGTATTGATAAAATAACCGTCTTTATTTGTTTCAATCATGCATTATTAAATAAAAATAAGATTAATCAAACAGAGCAAAGAGTTCTCAACCCATGCAATATGAGACATTGAACAAACTCAACCACTTTCCATTTGCGTCTTTGAGCACATTGAAACTTAAAACTATGAACAAAAGTGTACAAAAACAAGGCAGGGAAATTTCAACTTTAAACTTATTTCCATCTTTACTCAGATCTATCTATGTACACATCCATCGGACGTGCTTTTGCACTCTTCAAAATACAAAAACACGGCAGGGACATTATTTATTGTTTGTTGCCTTCTTCAAAATACTAATATATTAGTTTTTTTTTGTTTGTCATGTTTTATTATGTATTAAAATAATTTTAGTTTTTAGCTTTATCTCAATAAATTTTTGATTGGTGAATGTGTGTACATATGTATATAAATTATTAGGTATGTGATTCATGTTATAAGATCCATAATAGCTCACAAATGATATTTTTAAAAACTAATTACACTTGCGCACATGCATCGCACGTGCTGAAGTACTCGTGTGTGTGTGTGTGTGTGTGTGTGTGTGTGTGTGTGTGTGTGTGTATATATATATAAATTGATGATTTTATTGCTATTTTGTATAGGTAAAACCAGTGTTTCAAGATCCAAAGAGATGCAAAGAGCTGATGGGCCCAGTGCTAGAAAACAACTACCCGTTAAAAGCACTGAACTGAGCTGTTGTGATTGCGGCAATGTGTGTTCAAGTAGAACCATCGGTGCACCCATTCATTTCTGATGTTGTGACATTGAGATTTTTAGTTGAGGCTTTTCCTTTATCTTAAGAAATGCCTTCATTGCCGGGTCAGAATCCACAACTGATGCACTGCTATATTTTAAGGTTTCTTCTACATCTTAATTGTTCTATTATATAAAATATAGTAATTATGAACTATAATTCGACTAATTAACAATATGAGTCAGGAAAGCTATTATACTTGTAGAATAGCATAATATTTTAATTGTGTTCTTTTGTAGTTTCCATCAATTATGTTCATGTCACTTTAGTTTACTGATAATAATAGGACACTCTCGATCTTTTATGTTTTAGGCATTGGTAGCATTCACTTTCTAGTTAAATGATTTAGTTTGTCACTAAACATCGGTCCTTTTAATTGCAAGTAGCATGGCTGTGGAACATACTTACATATTTTGATGAATATTAGTGGCCTACTGACTAGTTCGTCGTTTTTCATACCTAGACACTATACCTTTCATGGAACTCTTTTAGTTTCTACCTACTCACTAGTTCGTTGTTGGCTTATTGTCTACTTCAACCAAATGACTTTATAGTTTTTATTTTGTTCCATATATATTTTCTATGATTCATGCATCCCTCTGCATTTTTCGAAATGTTTGAAACTGACAGCCCTTATGGGGCTAAATTTGTGTGACTTGAGTGGAAGAAATCTTCAAATTGAGCTCAACGCCTGGCCATGTAAGATTTTACATCTATCATATATGTGTTTTTACACTATATTTGTATAATGTCAAAGTTTTTACAGTTAAAAATATGGCAACAGTAGATATTTCTAGTATTTGGTTGAACCACATTGTTTTTACACTATGTTTGTATTATGCATAGCTTGGAACAGGTTAAATATGCTTTCAGATCAATGGATGTGCATGCAGTGATAATGCAGTGGTAATGCAATGGTAATGGTCTTCGACTTGTGCATTTGGACAGTGAATGTGTGGAGTAGAGATCGGATGGGTAACATGGTTGTGGTAGTTTGATGAAGGAGAGTGGTTAGTTAGGTTTTAGACTTTAAATTTGAACTATGTTTTATTTTTTGTATTTTGTGTACTCAAGTTGACATTAGTGGGAATTGAGAACATATGTATTGAATTAGGTGTTAACTCATGTATTGAATTTCTTTTATTAGTTGATACTTTATTTGCAATTAGTATATTTTCTGTGTTCATCTTTAACTTGATATGGATATTCATTTTGATTACTATTATTAAAATGCATGAGCTATCAAAGATATGTTATAGCAGTAAACATGTGTTCTGAATAATCTCAAATTTATTGAGATTTAGATGTATAATAGCGGTAAACTTGAGCTATTGTATTGATGTAGCATAGCGGCAATACTGAGCTATTGTATTTATCGAGCATAGCGGCAAAAATGAGCTATCAAAGGGGTTAGTAAAACTACAACACGTTTATTAATAGCGTTGAGTATCTGTTATTGAACACTTATTTTATAGCGGCAACACTGTGTTATAAATATTTTCTTTTTGAATGAGATTTTGATGTATTATAGCGGTCAAAATGAGTTACTGTAATAAAATAACATAGCGGCAATATATCGTTGTCGAAAGGGATCTTTAATAACGGCTTAGAAAGCGTTATAAAAGTTTAGCAGTTTTTTATAACATGTTCATATACAGCAGTTATGAAACCGCTATCTTTCTTATTTATAGCGGCTATAGGCCGCTGTAAAACAACAGTTCTGTTGTAGTGTTATGGTATCAGAGCTAATCCATTGAGAGGCTTAACATCATACATAAAGTTTTTTTCTACCATGCCAAGCATACATCTCCCCTTTTCTAGTGTTCTTTTTGATCTTCCATCATTCCTTAAGTTTCTGATGCATCTTCTTGCCTCACTGAACCCTAAACAACCATGAAAAACAATGAAGCCACTTCAGCTGTCTCTGGCGACATGGGCAATGATGCTTCACCACACTGGCACAACCTGATAAAACCAAAATGTCAAATTATTACCACATCTCTGGATTAAGACAATTATATATTATGGAAATACCAAATTGAGATTGCTCTCATGAGATACGACTTGCTGGATATACAAGGAACATTAACTATTCCACCAATAATGATAACAGATCAAGAAGGAAAAACCATACCAAATCTTGAACATGCCAAATTTCAAAAACAGGATAGTTTACTTTCATCATGGCTTTTATCCTCTATCTGTTCGAATCTGCTTTCACTGGTTGTGGGATGCAACTCATCATACGAAATATGGATGGCTATAGAGCAAATTTTTAACTCATAGTCTGCAGCTAGAGCTATGCAATACAGAAGAGAATTGCAAAATTCGAAGAAAGAAGACATGAGCCTGAAGGATTACTTATGCAAAATAAAAAATTTGTGTGACAAGTTATGTGCTGTTGGACACAAAATAAGTGACAGTGAGCAAATATTATATATCACCAGTGGTTTAGACGAAGAATATGAGTCCTTAGTTACTGTTATTGCCACTTAACAAACCCTATCGGACCTACAGTTTGTTCGGTCTGCTCTTCTCTCACACGAAGGAAGAATAGAACAGAGAAAGACTACCGAAGGAGAATTTTCAACAAGTTATGCAGCAGCCAAAAATAACCATAATCAAAGGAACAAAAATTTAAATAGGCAAGATGGGCAGTATCAAAGAGGGTTTCACCTAAGACGGGCTATCAACCACAAAGGGGTCGAGAAAGAAGTTGATGGAACAACAATAACAGAGTAAAATATCAGATTTGCCAAAAATTAGGACATATAAAGCGAGAAGTTGTTGTTTTAGGTATAATAATGACAACAATGTATAATAATCTGATCGGATTAACTCAACCACAAAAGCAAATCTTGCTGTTATGAGTGGTCAAATCAGAAATATTGGCGATGACAACAGAGGTCAACATAGCCACGATGAGGACAACAACAGGACGAATGAAACTGATTTAGATGATTGGTATCCAGACTCAGAAGCTACACACCACGTCACAAACAATCTCCAAAAATTAAATATTGGAAGTAAGGGCTACACAGGTATGAAATCACTACATATGGGTAATGGTAACATTGCACACATCACACACATTGGCAAAGGAGCCATACTAGGCAGAAGACAACTCATATTAAACAACTTACTTAGGGTACCCACCATTAACAAAAATTTACTAAGTGTTTCCAAATTTGCTAAAGATAATAATGTTTTCTTCGAATTTCATCCTAAGTTTTGCTTTGTTAAAGAACTTCTAAGTCCAGAAATATTGCTACAAGGCAATCTACATGATGGGCTATACAAATTTGGCAACTTGAAGACTGGAAATGATTCAAATAAAGAAACTTGGTGCAATAATGTAGCTGCTAGTAGCAATAATAGCAGTCATAACTCTAGCAATAATGTTAGTTGTATTGGCAAAAGAAACAATTCTAGTAGCAGTAATGTCGGTAATAGTGTAGTATAATCATGGCATGTAAGACTTGGTTATCCTAGCTTCGATACTGTTATAAAGGTTTTGAATAATAATTGTATCTATTTTGAAAACATACCTGTGAAACACACTTGCACATACTGCCAACTTGGCAAGAACCACAAACTTCCATTCAGTAAATCTGAAACAGTATATAACAAGCCGTTGGAGCTTGTAGCAGCTGATCTGTGGGGACTAGCACCGCTAAACTCGTACTAAGGCCACAGGTATTATCTATCACTAGTTGATGCTTATTCAAGATATACGTGGATATATATGCTCAAACACAAATCAGAGGCATGCAACATAATAATTCAGTTTATAAATTTTATAGAGAAACAACTTAATTGTAATGTAAAAACGAGGCAAACAGATGGTGGAGGCGAGTTTAAACCACTCAAAAATTACTTCATTTAAAGAGGGATAAATCATAGAATTACCTGCCCTCACATGTCTGAACAAAACGGTTTGGTTGAGCGAAAACATAGACATATAGTCGAGACTGGTTTAACATTACTATCACAAAGTGCATTACTGATGAAATATTGGAATGAGGCATTCAACACTTTCGTGTATCTCATAAACAGACTACCTACGAAAGTGTTGAATAATATAACACTGTATGAAGTGATATTTAATGTTAAACCAGACTATAGTAATTTAAGAGCTATTGGGTGTCTGTGCTTTTTGTGTTTAAGAGATTATAACTAATATAAACTCAGTATGTGATCAAGTCCATGCACTTTTATTGGCTACCCTCAAAATCAAAAGGCTATAAGTGCTTGGACAAAAGTGGTAAAGTTTACATATCAAGGCTTGTTATTTTTGATGAAAATACATTTCCACTTGCAGTGAAGCAAATAGCTAAGGAAGAAATTGGACAAAAGCGAGAAATTAAAATCACTGATGTACCAGCTTTGACAGAACAAATAACACGGAGCACTAATGAAAGGAAGGTCACAACAGATGATCACACAAAGAACAATCCCACAGAAACATCCAACATCTTGACAAACGACAGCAATGATACTATACACAGCAGCTAAAATGAAAATGAAAGTGAAGGGAACAACAACAACACGAGTTCAACTAGGGCCACTAGGGAATGTCGACCACAACAACAAGAAGCGCTGACTGGATATCCAATGGTCACTAGATCAAAAAGTGGGATATATATATAAGCCAAAGGTGTACAATGTATGGTTGATTGAAACTGAACCAAGCAACTACATTCAAGCTGCAAAAGAAGAAAAATGGAGGAATGCAATGGAAGCTGAATACAAAGCTTTAATGAAGAATAAAACATGGAGCTTGGTTACACCACCTACCCATCAGAACATCATAGGATGTAGGCGTACTTACAAAATTAAGAGGAAAGCCGATGGGATAATAGAAATCTCATGGATCGAGTTCCTTCTACACGAATTAGGGCTTAATTCCAGAAGAATGCCAACTATTTGGTGTGGCAATAGAAGCACGATTTCTTTATCCCTCGATCCGATCCAACAGTCAAGAACGAAGCATTTGGAAATTGATTTGCACTTCGTTCGTGAGAGAACTCAAGCCGGTAGATTAACAGTGTTCCATATTCCAGCCTATTATCAAAAGGCGGATGCGCTAACGAAACCACTTTCCATGAAGAACTTTATCAGGCTAAGAGAAGAGCTGAGAGTGGATGATGGCAGCGGAATAAAGGAGATAAGAAAACCATAGATATGTTTGAGGAAGGCTAATATCTGCGTTCACACTTGTCAACGGATTATCTCATCACATCAATTTGGACATAACGGCTAATTGTCATTTTAGGACATTGCATTATTTCCCACAGCTATTTAGTCATAACGGCTAATTGTCATTTTAGGACATTGCCTTATTTCCTACAACAATTTAGTCATAACGGCTAATTGTTATTTTAGGACAATACCTCATTTACATATGTTACCGTTACATTATTTCTTCTATATATATCAGCACTATTTTCATTAGTCAATGTACAAAACATTATTCTCTCAATTAATAATACAATCATGGTATCTTCTCATATTCTTTTTAAGATATACATCAACAAAATTAGACAATACTCTATTTACTAATTATGCAATAATATAATCATATACACTACTATATGTAAATGATTTTATTATTGCAGAAAATTATAAAGAGGAAATCAAAGGTCTCACTAATTATCTAAACAAAGAGTTCTCTGTCAAAATCTCAATTACTTTCTTGAAATAAAGGTAAAATGACAATCACAGAAATCATTCTCAGTTAACAAAAATATATATCATAGAAATTCTAATCAAGGCTAAAATGGATCAACCTAACTCCCTCTCAACTCCTATGGCAAGCAACTTACATTTATCTAAAGACAAAGGAGAGGAAAATGTAAACAAAAAACTATACAGAAGCATAGTTGGCTCTCTACAATATGCTATAATAAGAAGACCAGAAATTTCATTCAATGTAACAAAGTAAGTCAATACACGAAAAATCCTCTGGATGGACACTGGAAGGTGGTGAAGAGGATATTAAGATACCAAAAAGGAACTAATAACTACGGACTAAATTTCAACTATAGTTAAACTATGAAAATTACTAGGTATGCATATGATGAGTGGGGTGCTGACATTGATGACAAGAGGTCAACTTCTGGCTACTGTAAATTCTTAGGATACAATCTCATTTCTTAGTGCTCTAAAAAGCAATATAAAGTATCTTGATCCAGTGCTGAAGCGGAATACCGAAGTATTGCCAACACTACGGCTGAGATAATGTGGATCAAGTCATTGCTATGTGAACTCAGAATGATCAATGATAGTAAAGCTACAATATGATGTGACAGCCTAAATGTTGTGTCAACCACTGTAGATCTAGTATTGCACACTAAAAACAAACATATGGTGCTAGAGATTAATTTCATTCGTGAACAAGTAGCAAAAGGTCAAATTAATGTAAATCATTTATTAGCTTCTAACCAAATAGCTAACATTATGATCAAACAATTATCCAAAGGAAGATTCATCAAGCTGCGACATAAACTGAAGGTCGAAGAGCTAAATCAGTGAAGAATTTGTCTAATCTAATTCAATTTCGACACCACAACAACTTCACTCTCTCATCGTTCACATCTCCATCAAACCGCTACTATTAGATAAGAAACCCCTATGCAACTATCTACTTTTGCACAGCTCCAAATCTCTAAATCTGAAGCTACATAAGAGATTACTATATCTAACATTAAAGAATAAGGCAAATTTCTATTTATAATTAGGTGAAGTGGAAGATTCGATGTGTTGGCCGTCATTTTCTTTTTGAAAACTAAAGCAAACCCTAACCCAAGCTTGGGTTTGAGGGGTGGAGGGGAGTGGGTGTATGTGAATAAGCAGTTGACTTTGTTTACATATTAAAATATTGTTACATCTGTTATAATGAGTTACTAGTGTGTAACCCGTGTGTTGTACACGACAATATTATAAAAAAATTGTTATGCAGTATATGACAAATTTTGATGTGAAATACTAAACTATTATTAAAATTATTATTATTATTTACTTTTAATTTATGTTCTATAGCTTACACAAACAATATGTTCGCGTGTGTATTTGAGATTTTTTTTAAACATTTTTGTTAATATAGATATGCATATTGAAATTGATGTATATTAGCACTTTATTAAATGAATCAGATACGAAGTTAGTTCAACTATATAGCAAAGTAGGAAAACCTAATAAGAAATTTGCAAAAAAAAATTGTATAAATATATTGTGAAGTTATTGATGTTCAAAAGAATTTTATGACAAAATACATGGTAAATTTTTGATATAGATGAATTATAACCAATTTAAAAATAACTTAGTCATTATTGTTGATATAAATAGCTTGTCACATGTAATTTATACATCTTTACAGTTGCATGGAAAAATATCTTTTTAAATATGAATATACATAGTAAAATTAACGTATATTTAAGAGATATAAAGAAAATGAATATAATATTCTTGACGATTATTTAAATAATTAGAATATATGATTTCATGAGTAGTTTAATAATACGGATTGAACTATGAAATATCAGGAAGATTCAGCAAATAACTATAAGAATGTTAAAAAGGTTCCCAAGGTCTAGTGCTAGTAATAGCAGTTCGAGTTCGGGCTCATGTATGATTTCTGGTTATGGTAGCGATTATACTCCTTTTGCTTTGGGTAACCTTACTACTAGTCAATTGTGTTAGCATGCTAATGATACGGTATTTATATTTACGGATGTTGAGTTAGATGCGGATTACATTAGAAATAGGGAATTAGAGAGGGTTAATTCTTTGAGATGTTGAGGATTGCTAGCTGGAACATTAGGGCTCTTCATAAGCCTAAAAAATGCAATAAAGTTAGGACTTTTTCTAAGGATTACCATATGGATATTGTTTTTCTTCAGGATACAAAAATTGAGAACCCCGATCTTAGTTTTTATACGAGGTTAGGTGGATCTCACTTTCGTAATTGCGTTTATCTTCCATCCTTGGGTAGCGTTGGAGGACTTACGATTGGTTGGAAGGATAATCAATTCAGACTCATTCAGGAGATTCATAGCTTATATTCTTTACACATCATTTTAGCCTCTCTTATAGATAATTCTATTTGAGGTATTACTAATGTGTACGGTCCTTATACAAAAATTGAGAGGAGAATCTTGTGGGTCGAATGTTATGAATTTAGAAATCTGGTCCCTAATCAATGGATTGTGGGGGGAGATTTCAATTTCACTAGGTTTCTGAGGGAGAGATCTCCTCGAGAAGGGGATTTCTCTGATATGGAGGAATTTAATGATTTCATTCTAGATAATAATTTGATTGAGATTCCTCTTGGAAATGGATCTTTTACATGGTCAAATGTGGGAGATAGGCTTTCTTTTACCTTATTAGAAAGATTTTTTATTAGTCATGAGGTTGAGGATAGATTTCCTATTTGTAGAGTTAAAGGTTTTCCTTTTTTATATTCTATTCATTGTCCAATCATTATGTCTTGTGACTTATATATTATCATTAGTAATAATTTCAAATTTTAGAAGATGTGGTTGTTAGATCCTAGTTTTGTTCATTTAGTTTCTGTTAAGTTGAACTCCTTGTTTTATTTTAAAAATTTGTATAGTGGGAGTTCTGTTAAATGTCTCTGTTCCTAAGTTAGGTAAGTTAATATTTTTTTTCTGAAGCATTGGAATAAGTATATTTTTGGTAGTATGAGAACTAGGGAAGAGAAGATCAGGTGTGAGATATTAGAACTTGACAAGATTCATGAGTCCAAAATTCTTAATTCCAATGAGAAGGATAATCTTTGCAATCTTATACATGATCTTAAGTTGATTTTAGAAAAAAGAAGAGATCATGTGGAAGCAAAGGGCCCATGTTCAATGGATTAAGGAGGGGTATAGTAATACTAGATTTTTCAATAGTGTGGCTAATAAGAGGAGACATAATAATTTGATCCATTCTATTTTTTGTCAATGATGTGGAATTGTCGGTCCAAAGTGATCTGAATGAGGCTTTTACTAGGTATTTTAAACAGACTTTTGGCTCTAAGATCAAGAGAAGGATCAATATTAGTTGGAACGACATTTATCCTTTTAATGCTAGAATTGATTTAGTTGATTTAGATAGGCCTTATTCTGAGCAGGAGATATGGAAGGCTACAAATGATATGTTTAGTGACAAAGCTCCTGGCCCAGACGGATTTTCTACTTTTTTTAATAAGCAATTTTGGGATGTTTTAAAATTTGATATTATCAACTTATTTAATGATTTTTATAATGGGAATTTGCGGTTAGGTTGCTTTAACTTTGCTAATGTTATACTTATTCAAAATAAATTAAGAGCTAATACTTTAAATTAATTTAGGCCTATTTCTTTGATCAATTGCTCTGTTAAAATTGTTACCAAAGTTCTAGTGAATAGGCTTAGTGTCAAGATGAACGATCAAATTGATTGTTCCCAAACTGCCTTTATAAAAGGCAGGAATAAAGTGGATGGAGTGGCTGCGGTTCAAGAGTATATTAATGTTTGTTGTAAGAATAACTTTTCTTGCACTATTTTGAAAATAGATTTTGAGAAAGATTTTGATTCAGTTGACTGGGATTTTATTTGCGAGTTATGTTTAGCTAGGGGCTTTAGTGTTAGATGGATCAACTGGATTAGGCTTTTGCTCAAATCTGGTTGTTCTAGTATTGTTGTCAATGGGGTTATTGGCAAAAAGATTCAATCTAAAAGAGGTCTTATACAAGGTGATCCCCTGTTACCTTTCTTATTTAATCTCATTGTTGATGTTTTCTCTAAAATTATTAAGAGAGCTGTGGGATTCGGTGTTTTGCGTTTAATTGGTAATGAGGTTTTTAGTAATGATTTATCGATTCTTCAATTTGCTGACGATACATTATTATTTTCCTCTCATCTGTCCAAGCATATTACTACCTTGAAGTTTATTCTTTATTGTTTTGAGATGTTTTCTGGTCTCAAGACTAATTTTGAGAAGAGTTCTATTATGGTTCTTAATGACTTTGATAATGTTGAGAATCTAGTTGTTGACACTTTAAACTGTCCTACCATGAAATTTCCTTTTGACCATTTGGGTTTAAAATTAGGTCTTCTAAGCTTAAACATAAAGATTGGTTACTTGCTATTGATAAGATTAATAATAGATTATCTTGTTGGAATAGCATATTCCTATCAAGAGCTGGTAGATTTGTTCTCGTCAACTTTGTTTTGTCTGCTATTCCGACCTATTGGATGGCTGTTCATCGTTTTCCTCAATGGGTTGTTGAGAAAATCGACAGAGTTAGGCGTAATTTCCTATGGAGTGGGGATAACATTTGTAGGGGTTAGAAATGTTTAGTTAATTGGGAAGTATGCTATAGATCCAAGAAGGATGGGGGTCGAAGGGATTGTCAATTTATATAATTTTATCTCTTCTTTATTAGCTAAATCGTTACGGAAATTTAGGAGCCCTGCAGTGATGGCTAGTTGGAACAATTAGTTACCAAATGTTATTATGCTGGGGGAAGTTTTAGAGTTGATTTTAGTTTTCGTTGGATTAATATTATCTTATTTTTGGAACTATGACTTGAAATCTTTTGATTTATTTAATTTAGGCTGTAAGTTAACTGTTCATTCAGGGAATATTACTTTTTTTTGGCATGACTCTTGGATCTCTCGAGCACCCCTTAAAATAGAATTTCGAGAGCTTTTTGAGATTTGTTTTTTTAAAGATGCTTTGATTGATACGTTAATCTCCTTTGGGATTTTTCTTTTGATAGTATTTTAGAAGGTTCAGTGTTCAGACAATTTGCCTTATTGCGATCTAAATTGTCTTTATACCATTTGGATGATAATGGTGATAACATTTTTTGAGGTTTAGATAATAGCCTTCAATATACTTCTAAATCTGTGTATATGTTTCTTAACTTTTCTGGTGTTCCTATATATATATTTAAGTTTCTCTGGAAGTCTGATTCTCCGCCAAAAGCAAAATTTCTTATGGGGTTGATTATCCATAAGAAACTCAGTACGATTGAGCATTTAAAGAAGAAAATTATTATTTTTGATGTTACTTGTTGTTTTTGTAGTATTTTGAATGAGAATGTTGATCATTTTTTTTCTTGCTGTTTTAGCAATTATATTTTAAATATGGTTGTTAGGATCTATACTTTTAATTGGGCCAACCCCTTTAGTAACTGTGATTATTATTAGAATTGTTTTAGATTTGTTTTAGATGTCAAACATAGATACGTGATTGTTAGCCCACTTTGTGAACTGGGCAACACAAAGTCGAGATGTAAAGCGTTGAAGAACTTAGAAAGCTTCATAGCAGATTGGATCGAAGAGACGCTGCTATTCGGATCGGAGGGCTACCTACTACCAGACGGATCGGAAGGCTACTACCAAGTCGAAACGGAGCAGAGCTAAATTTAATTCGGGTCGGATCGGATGCACCGATCCGAACCCCCTCTACAGGCTCCTCCGAACCGAACCCATAACCTACGTCACTTCCCCCCACGATCGCCTGAAGATTCGGAGCGGTTATGACCAGTTCCTACCCACAATAATCTCTATTCTGATGCGCTGTCAGCACTGGAGTCCATCCGAACCCGAGGACGATGGGATGGAAGAAACGTGGCTCCGACCCGGATCAGATTCTGAGCAAATTTTCACCTATAAATACCTCGCCTAGAGACAATTAAAGGGATCTTATTTTTGGCACTTTGAGAGTTCAAACACTTTCATAAACCAAATTCCAGCACTCCCAGATAATCCAAATCGTCTTTCAACATTTGTTTTGAGACAATTGAGTAAATGTATGTGAGTTGTGAGTGAAATTGAGTGAATATCTCATTGTAATTGCAACTATATCATCGAGAATAGTGATTGATAAGTGGACGTAGGCTTTTCAACGCCGAACCACTATAAATTCTGTGTCTCTATTTCACTTTTGATCTTATTTTATTCCGATTTCAGTCAATTTGGGTGTTAGAACCACTTTTTGGTCTAACATTTTGGTGCTTTCACTGAGAACAGTTGAATTCTCTGTTTTTCCAGATTATCGTTCTACTTTTTGGACCGTTGAGTTCAAAGAAGTTAATCCTCAAATTTCTACGCATACTTGTTGGTTGATTGTAGAAGAACTATGGCCAAAGGAAAAGGCAAGGAAGTTCAAACCAGTCGAGGGAACGGAGTTGGTGAAGATCAGCAAAATGCGGTTGTGACAAGGTCTCGTGGGCAGAGCTCGGCAGTGGAACGGACTGATACAGGAAATCCGAACCGCACTCAAGGGGAGAGCTCCGATCCGATCCGAGTTGGAGAATTTGAAGCAGTGCAATCCCCCAACCTGAACTGACCCAAACAAAACGCACTACACCAATCCGACTTGGCTTCCCAGCTCCGACCCGAACAGGTCGCCCAGCTCCGATCCGATCCGACGCTTGGTGATGTTAGAACCTCTACTCGAGCCCCTCCAAATGCTCCGACTCCAGCCACCAGGGTCAATGATCAGGTCAATCCATCTGCGCCTATTACTCAAGGAGATTTCTCACGCCTACTTGACATGCTTGAGAGTATTAGGGAGGCTATGAAAATCCACGAGCGCACCAATCTCATGATGCAAGAAAACATGAGACTCATGAGCAGGGAAATTAGTGAACTCCGTAGACAGAGAACCCCATCCCCGGTTCTTCACACACCAATGGATCAGTTTTCTTCTTCCGAGGAAGAACGGCCCCGTGAAAGGAGGCCGCTCGAACGACCTCATAATTTGGAGCAGCTGACGTTCGGATCTTTGGGGTCCCGCGAGGACACTGCACGAGTGCTAGGACCCAATGATCCAAGCTTGAGAGAGCCTATGTTGGTACCGATGCAAGGATCCCATGTATTACCTAGAGATCCTAACCTTACCAATCCCACTCAGGGACAAATGCTCCAGCCCCTTCCTCCCGAGATCGACCGGGAGCGTAGGGAACGAAACAGAGTAGAAGCGGCTCGAAGAAGGAGGGCATCCCCTGATCAGGAGCCCAGAGGAAACCCAAACATCAGAAGGAGGGCATCTCCTGATCAAGAGCCCAGAGGGAACCCGGATACCAGAGCAAGGGAGCCTAAAAGTCCTCTGACCAACGCTGACGTATAGGCAATGGTACGACAGATCATGTCTGAAAGACGGAACTACACCAATGAAGATTATGGCATTGAACGAAGCCATACTCCCTTCACTGACGACATCCTCAACTTTCAGTTTCCCCGACGTTTTAACGTACCGCAGATGGACAAGTACAATGGGAGAACCGATCCGGGACAACATTTGATGCGATACTCATGGCTCATGAATGCTGCCGCCGCCCCTGACGCAGTGAAGTGTAAAGCCTTCCCGATCTATTTAGAAGATGTGGCGCTGCTATGGTTTACCCAACTTCCCCCTCGGTCGATATCGAATTATAGGGAATTGACCGAACGTTTTATGAATCAGTTCCGACTCCATACCCGAAAGTCCAAGAGTGTTATTGAATTGTCAAGAATTAAGCAGGCGCCGGGAGAGTCTTTGAGGTCATATCTCGACCATTTCAACTTAGCTGTGACAGAAGTCAGTGACCCGCATGAGCCCACCATCTTGATGGCTTTGATGGAAGGAGTCGATCCTGATTCCGAGTTTGGAGATTATCTTTCTGGGAAGCCACCTCCCACGAGAGAGTTATTCTATGAAAAGGCCGATATTCAGTTAAGACGAGAGGAGGCAAGGGCAAACCGAAAGAGAAAGTCTGAAGTGGCTTCAAAAGAGAATGTTCAGAGTAATGTCGCCGTGAAGCAGTCTGGAGAAAGTTCCGGAAAAGTTGAGGTGAATGTGGGAAACAAGAGTGGAAACGACAATAATGGAAACGGGGGGCAACAACAACAACCGAAACGAGAATGGTAACAGAAGAAATAGAAATAGAGGAAGTGATCCTAACAAAAGACCCCGGTTCCAGACTTATGAGAATTATACACCGTTGAACGACACTCTGGAGAACATTTACTTGGATACATACAATGTTTCGCAATATAAAAGACCGCCACCTCGAGACTCAATGGAGAAAGAAATCGCAACTGGAAAGTTTTGTTTGTTTCATGGAACTCATGGGCATTCAACAAATGAATGTCGATATTTGAGAGATCTGATTGAGAATCTGCTGCGCGAAGGAAAATAGGATTAATATAAAGCTGCGCCAAGAGACAGGGGGCAAGGAGAACAGGCTCCGAACCAGATCCAATCTGCTCCCAATCCTACAGCGCAGCAGAAAGGCAAAGGAATTGTTATCAACACCATAGTGGGTGGACCCCACCCAGCGTTTCACAGTTTTAGAGCAATGGATCAATACGTGAATGCAGCTAAGCACGTAGATGTGGATGAATGTGATGATTTGGAAGATATCACCCCTGTGAAACAACAGAGGACAATGTTAGATGACGTGGTATTCCGTAGCAGAGACAATACCAGAATCCAGTCACCCACCGACGATCCGTTGGTCATTACCACCACCATTGGACCGGCATTGGTTCATAAGGTGCTAGTAGACAACGGAAGCTCTGTTAATATTTTATTTAAAAAATCATTCGATCAAATGAAGCTTAAGTCTGAAGATTTGAAGCCATGTGAAGGTTGGATTCGAGGCTTCAACGGAGCATCGACAGCTCCGATGGGGTATATAGAATTGCCCGTAACATTGGGGCAAGGGGAACGCCGAAGAGTACAGATGCTTCAGTTCGTAGTATTGGATGTAGATTCGCCTTACAACGCATTTTTGGGAAGGCCTGCCCTTGCAGAATTCAGGGCTTGCATCGCTCCCTGGTGTTTATTGCTTAAATTCCCAACTGAAGCCTGAACAGGAATAGTGAGGGGAGATCAAGTCTCAGGACGGGCGTGTTATGTTGCCGAGTTAAAGATGTTGATGAAGGGACTTAGCATCGAGAATAAAGGTACCTCGCCTCCTCCAAAGGAGGGTTCGGCGTAGCAATTAGAGAGATCGGCCTCGAAGGAGTTGCCAAAAGGAACGCCCAAAGACTTGGATCCCAGAAAAGATGAGGAGCCAGAGGCTAGAAATGCAACTCCTAATGAAGCGACAGTGGACATACCCATTGACGAAGCTGATCCAACAAGAGTTTTGAAGATTGGATCCCAGTTGGATCCACATCGAGCCAAAGAACTAACTGACTTCCTGAAGGCAAACTTGGACGTGTTTGCCTGGACTCACGCCGACATGTGTGGGATATCGCCATCCGTCATAAGTCATTCACTAAATGTAAACCCGAAACACCCACCTGTAAAGCAAAAGAGACGTATGCTGGGCACAGAGAGGTCGGCCGCTCTGAAAGAAGAAGTGGAGAAGCTGAAACAGAACGGATTTATTAGAGATTCGACATATCCCGACTGGATATCGAATCCCGTCTTAGTAAAGAAGCCGAATGGAAAGTGGCGGACTTGCATTGATTTTTCAGATTTAAACAAAGCTTGCCCGAAAGATAGTTTCCCACTCCCCAGAATTGACCAGCTTGTAGATTCAACAGCAGGACACGAACTTCTTTCTTTCATGGATGCATATTCCGGGTACAACCAAATTCCTATGCACGTGCCAGATCAAGAACACACGAGCTTCATTACAAATTTGGGGTTATACTGTTACGTGGTCATGCCGTTCGGATTGAAACACGCTGGATCCACTTATCAGCGCTTGGTGAACAGGATGTTTTATAATCAAATAGGGAAGACTATGAAAGTTTATGTGGATGATATGCTTATTAAATCGAAATAATCCTCCAGCCATACGCAAGACTTGGAAGAAATGTTCGGTATCCTGCGAAAGTATCGGGTGAAGTTGAATCCTTTGAAATGTTCATTTGGAGTGGCATCGGGAAAGTTTCTAGGCTTCATTGTGAGCTCCCGAGGGATTGAACTCAATCCCAGCCAAATAGCAGCGATAAGAAACATTGAAGAACCGAGGAGAATTAAAGATATCCAAAGTCTTGCGGGGAAAGTAGCCGCGTTGAGTAGGTTTATATCCAAAGCCACGGACAAATGCGTCCCATTTTTTGATTTGATTAAAAGGGGAAAGAAGAACTTCGAGTGGAATCCGGACTGTTCCAAACCTTAAAATGCGTCCCAAATTTGTTAAATCATAATTAATTATTTAAAAATGATTTATGGTAAAATCATGAAGCTTTGGATAACACGAAAGTCATTTTACTTAAAATAGCCAATATTAGTATTTTGAAACACTTTTGTAACATAGCTTGTTAAATTTTGAGTTTTAAATGATCTAGCTTTATAAATCTTTTCCAAACCTTAGTAAATGATTTCTAAATAGTAATAAAGTATTTTGAACTATAATTTGAGTTTGCAAACATGAAGTATGAGTAGAGACTTGATTTGGTCCTATGTACCCATATGGTTTTAAAGTTACGTTTATTATTTGGAAAGACCGGGATTGGATTGTCTGAAAACCATTCCAAGTAATAATATGACGTTGTGGAGAGATTGTAGGCATTGAAGACGATATTGAAGACCGGGACCCTTCATATCGTAAGGACAACTTGCTGAATGTCTCAAATGGGTAGCTCCTGTTTGCGAATGGATTTTATATCAGCTAAGTGGCAAGAAGCCTGAACGTATGTGAAGGAATTCTGGATTGTGGTTTCGTTCAGACCCAGAACGAACTTGTATGGATTGTGTGTCCGACATTGTAATTGACTGCGTAGCACTGATCTCTGTTAAATATATATCTACTTGGTGGCGGAGAATTTATTCTCTTGCTTAACACCCTTCTCTAAGACGTATGAGCTTAGATGTTATATATTGATAGAAATCAGCGATGCGTAGTGAATGGACAATGTGGCATACTTAAGTTATGTGGTGAGCTATGGATGATTAAAGCATGGCTTGTTTAAGCGTAGCTTTGTGGATATCGAGACCTCAGCAAGCCTGACAACCTGGTAAATGGCGAAAACAGGAAAGATGCAGCGAGCTTCAGGGTAGTCATTTCCTTCTAGATAAAAGGTGTACTATGGTTTGGAGCCCAGGTATTAACATATGTGGATAACTTCTATTTATATGGATGTTGATGTTGCGAGGCCTTGGTTTAAAGGTTGGTAACGACCGGGAAGTGATATTCTCAGGCGTGCTCTATGTTACCCAATTAAGGCATAACCCGGCCTCGTGTTGGCAAAGAGCCCGATTTAGTTCTTGGGGCGTCTGTCTAGAGGCGTAGCCATCGGTTCGGTAAGGAAGTTCCTTTGCCTGGTCATTTGTTGGAAATTCATTATCCACTACGAGCTTTTACGATTTCATTTGTATAGCCTATTGGTTACCAGTAGGAATATGTTAGCATAGTGGGATGGGGCATTATGTTGGCTAAGATTGATAAATTTATTTGCGAAATTGTTTTCACACTATGCACTAATAATATTATGGAAAATGGTTTCCGCGTATCAAGCATGTTTGACGATCATAAGGAGAAACCTCGCCCATGTGTGCATTTTCCTTGTGTATGTGCCGCAAGGCCTTATGTTTGTTTCATTTTCTAAAAAGCATTGTGAATTTTATTACACATAACAAATATATATTGAGTTCTCACACCAGTCCTATGACTGGCCTGGAGTTTATTTGTTTTCCCATAAAATTCTAGGTGCCCATATTTTCCACACGGGCAGTCAAGTGTCAGGTTTAGTAGCAGTGTTTGGAGCCTACATCTTAGAGCTTTTTCTAATGTGTCTTTGCTTTGGTGAAATTGCTAGTGCCGTGGAGCATCTTTAGCTGTTTCTGTGGAACATTTGGTTTTTTGGGCATTAGCGATTTGGTCCAGGTGAAGATGAAGTTTAGTTTTGGATTCACCTTAATTAGTTGTTTCCACTCCTTCTGTGTTATCTTGTTATTGTAAATAGTGTTGCACCTTGATGTTGTATCCGTTGTAAACTCAAATATAAATCTCATGTTATATAAATGAGAAGTTGTTTTGTTTCATTGTGATTGTTCTAATGTGTTATATCCCAAGACAACTAGGAATTCGACATTTGAATCTGCGACATTTGAATACAAATAGGTATTAAATGTCGATTTTCGAAGGTCGAAATTCCGGGTCGTCACAGTTGGTATCGGTGCTTTGGTTTATACAAAGATTTAGGGTATAACTCATTAGATAACTCATTAGAGATGGGGTAATAATACCGTAGAATGAGTAGAATCCAATGAAATGCAAAGAGTTTAACTGTTTCATAACTCCTATGGTAATTCGTCTGTATGTCTAACAACATTTTCATACTATATCCAGATAGTAGAAAATGAGCAATAGAGGCAGACGTCGAGGAGGAAGCAGTACCACCACCAACGGTCGTAATGTTATTGCAGTTAACGAGACTACGATTCAAGCCCCGACCCAAACTAGTCTTCCAGTTCTGAATAAGAATTATGATGTGCACATAAAAATGCACAATTATATTCACATATTTATTCTTGTTTAGTGCTAATAAATGTCATATATAGGTATTTTATCATGTTTAAACAATAATTGAATTGATTTCAAAACATCATGCATTTATCATCATATAGGGGAAATTTGTCATTTTTGTGCTTGTATTATTTTGAGAATGTTTACTTGTACATTTTTTATATTTTTGCAGAAATTAGATGAATGTAGAAAAGGACTCCATAAAGACATACATGCATACAAATGGAAAAATGGAAATCAATCAATGGAAAGGGATTCAATTCAAAAGGAGGAAATCAATGACTTACCCAAAAAAAATGAAAGCGAAATCAATCAATGGAGAAGGACTCAATTCAAATAGAGAATTATTGGAGGACCCCACCCATTCTCCCTCCTTCTTTAGTGGAGATAATAAAAGGGCTTCATGAATCATTATTGCTGGGGACATAATGAAGTTAATAGAGGGTACATTCTAGGTAGCACGCTAAAAGTCAATTTAGGGTTTCACTCATGTATAAATAACCCATGTATATTAATGTAAAAGGGATCTGGAATTTTCAGTTTATAGTGGAGGCTGAAGACAAAACCTCTATTTTTCTGCCATGGCTTCTTAGCCATTTCTTTTTTTGTGATCTGTCGCTTTAATGCAATATTAATTTGTTGTTTTTCATTTTCGAGTAATTTTCTCTTTTGCAAGTAGAATAGATTTTATCCATATTTGCTCTTTATTTTGTTCTCTTTTATAATGAAATATCTTTATGTAATCATTGAATCCATTATGAGTAGCTAAACCACTTCAATTTAGGGGTAGTGAAGCTCTCATGATTCGTGAATAATTAACATAAGAATTTCTTGTTTATAACTCTCTTATTTGAGCTTAATCTATAATTGGATATTGAAGATTTTATATGGTGAAAATTGATAGCACATGCTGGTTCATTATTCCCAAATGTGTTATACTCATATCAGTAAGAGAATCATACTTTATCACAATCTAATTCATATTAAAACTATTATTTTCAATGTGATAATTAGGGCTTTAAGTTTGTATTGAAAATTGATGATTTATGTAGCTTGGATTTTCTAGCATATAAACCATGCTTGAATACAACACTTAATGTGCTAGTTATTAAAGAGAGTCAGAACCATTTTTTATGTTAATTAGATTGATGTTGATAGTGAATCTACTCCTAAATTGTCTCCTAGTCCCATATTTGTATTCATTTTAACATTGTTAGTTTTCTTTTAGTTTATAGTTAACAAGTTCACTCGCTTTCGGTTTAGTTTATTGAGTAAGATTATAATAAATTCTTTCGCTGCGGATCGACCCATATTCGCCACGTACTACGATTGTATGCCTTGCGCTTGCGGTTTATTTCAATACTCGCAACTATTTTCGAATTCATAGAATATTCGTCGTCGAAAAGGTTTTTGGCGCCGTTGCCGGGAAAAAAATTATAATTTTAGTTTTATTCTTCGAATTACTTTTCTAGTTTGCTCATTAAAAAAAATCTGCGCATTTGTGTGTTTGTTTTATTTGATCTTGTTTCAACTGTATTTGTGTGTGTTTTGTCTGTCCATTTTTGTTTGTTTGTTATTCCTTAAAAAAAATTGCTTTGTTCATTTTGTTCGTTTTTTTTATTTTGTGTTCCTAAAAAAATAATTAACACTTGCCTTATGTTTTCAAATTCTTTCCTGTTTCATTTCATTAATTTCCTTCCACCTTCATCTCATTTATTTCTTTCCCCTTTCTTTTCATTTTCAATTCTTACAAATAATAAAAATCTTTCCATTTTTTCTCTTTTATTTATATCCTTTCTTTGATTTCTTTCCAACTTTTATTAAAAATTCTTTCCTTTCTTTACAAATAAAAAAATATTGCTTTGCTTTTCTTGTCCTCCCTCTTTAGTATTCTTCTCTTCCTCTGTCTTATTTATTCACCACATTGTCCATCTCCATACCCCTCACCTTCTTCCATAATTCATTACCAACAAAAGTCTACACAAAAACCTTCTTCAAACATCTTCATCCTTTGCCTCACCAAGCCATACCACCATCCATAGCAAATTCATTCACCATTTTCAAAAAAGAATAGCACCAATTACCTTTCACAAACAAGATCCTAACCCTCAACATACCCCCAAACCTCCACTCAGATCCAAACCCCCCCCCCCTCCACCATCTTCAACCACAGACCAAATACCGACATCCAAATTGAGGCTTGCAATTTCTGGTTTTCAAATATTTGAGTTGGGAAAATTGAATTTGGAGTGTAATCGGTTGACAAATAATTGATTTCTTGCAATTTCTGGTTTGATTGAAAAAGGGTTTTAGGTGGACCAATTTGTGTTGACAATGGGCCGAGTACCTTGTTTGAGTGTGACATTGCATTTGTGGTTTTGTTTCTTGTGTCCTCGAATTTGTGTGTTAGGATTTGTTTTATTTTAATTTTAATTTTAATTTCATTTTATTCTTTTTTATTTTGGCTTTTAGTTCTGTTTTAGTTTTAGTTTAATTTGAGTTTTTATTTTGTTTCCCCTTTTCTTTTTCAAAACCCTCTTGTGTAAATCCTTTTATATTTAAAAAAACAAATTTTCAAAAAAAAAACTTCAAAATAAAAGAGAGTTTTCTATTTTTCTTCTCTCTTTCCGCTCTATTTTAGGTTGCAAAAGAAGAAGGGAATTGCTTGGCTTTGCATCATCTAGCTTGCTTGTGGGCTGCGTTGGCTAGTAAATTAATTCAAACTTGTGGGCTGTTACTATTTTGGACTGCCTAGGTTATTTTGTTTGTTCTCTTTCACTTTTTCTTTTCTATTTAGTTCATATTTTATAGTTCTTCTTAACAAAAAAAAGGCAAAAAAAAATCGTCTTTCTTTTGTTTAATTACGATTAGATTAGTTTAGTTTTCATTTTGATTTTCACTCATCTTATTTTTAGTCCATTTTGCTTTTAGTTTCATTAAGAAAAAAGAGATCATTTTGTTTTCATTTTCTCCAATTGTATATATTGTCTTCAAATATCTTTCAGGTTGCAGAAGGGACAAGGATCGCTTACTTTGCACGGCTTCGCTAAAAAAACGCGCTGCTTGCTTGCTTAAAAAAATTAGCCACTAAAAAAATTGCTAATAAATTCAGACGCTCTGGAATTGTGCTCTTCTCCCTTGTTTTTATTTCATTGCATTACACTTGCAAAAAAAAAATCCAAAAACAAAATAGAAATTCATTCGTAGCTGCATTGTTAATATACGTTTAATTTCGGTTTTGCATTCATCTCGTTTTATTTTTATTTTCTAAGGACATCGTTATATTTTGACAAAATGATTTATTTCTAACGAATTATTTCTCGGTGTCTAGACTACGACAGAGTAATAATCGTTTATAAATATTACGGTGATTCTAATTATTATAGTGGTTGTTCCTCTGAAGGTACTTAAATCTTCGGCTGCATTGCTAGGGTGATTCCTGGTGCACCGATAACTTATGTCCGTTAACTGGCTGAGAAGTATTTTGTTGAAATTAATCAAATCGTCATTATATAATTTTAGGAAAACTGTAAATATGTAATTTGCATTCATATAGTTGCATTAGGTTCATGCATATATAAAAAAAATCCAAAATCTTAAAAAAAAAAAAAAAAACTTTCTTGAAAATGTCCCAATTTCCCTATTCCTACGGATTTTATGATAGTTGTGAAAATCAATGTAATCCATATAATTTTACACCAAATTCATATGGATATTTTAATAACAACTATTGTACAAATTACTTTCAAAATAATCCTGATTTTACACCACCAAATTTTCAAAATGATGATTAACCCTCAAGTCTTGAAATAAGTATTCAAGCTTTACTTTAAGAAAGTCAAAGATTTAAGGAACCAAGTCAAAGATTAAGGGAATTAATGTGCAACAATTCAAGTCAAAGTTTTCAAAATAATCAAAATTCAAATTCAACTTCAAATGATTTTGATTATAACCCTTGTGAATCCAATTTCGAACTCCAAAATGCATTGCAAATTCAAAATGGAAATGTGAATAACTTTTCAAATGGTTTTGGCAATGGGAATAATTTCAATTGTGGTGCAACTGAAAACTTTTGTTCTCAACAATTTCAAATTGAAAATTCTCATGTAAATAATTATAAATTTGATTTTGTTGAGCAAACGAACATACTTGACGATTACTTGAAGTTTTGTGAGAAACAAAATCGAATCCAAACTTGTGACGATTCGAATAAAAATCCACCTTTGTCCACAATCGACGATTTACAAATAACAACTTTTGAAATTGATGAATATCTCAATGAAGTTGTTGAAATAACTGTAATTGATCTAAATTTGAATTCTCTTGAAAACAAAGACGTCAATCTTCAATTCGATCTTCCTCTCTCTGATTTTGAAATTTTTGTAAATTTTGCAACTTTAGATTGTCAACATGACAAAAATGATGAAGTTGTTATGTGACGGCAAGGAATTTCGCTCGGTCCGAACCAGTCGCTAAACCGACCCAGACCGTTTGAAACGCCCTATCGTTTGAGAACACGACAAAGCAGAACGCATACAGAAGAACATTTCATTGTATATTACAACAATGCATCAGATTACAAGAATATACAGAGTATAAATAAATATTACACAGAAATATCAGAGATTTAAATTACATTTAAATACATAGCAGCGGAAAATAATACAATACACAACTAGAAGTAGATATACGGATACAAAGCTTTCCGGATATCGTTCCAGCCATAAACCAGGATCCTGTGAATATAAATCTGCAAAACCAAAACTACTAGCTGCCCGTGTCGAAAATAAGGGCACCCAGAGTTTAGGTTAAAACAATAAACTCCAGGTCAGTCATGTGACTGGTGTGAGAACTAAAACAGTTAATCTTTATTTTTAAAGCTAGGTAAATCAAGGGACCACGCCGTATAACACGGAACGGGTTTCCTCCCAAGAATACCAGTGCATAAAACAAACAGCGCAATGCTAAATAAAGAAAAATGAAGCTGTTATAAGACCCAGGTCCTATCACACAATGCAACGCAAGCCGGGGGATAGGGTTTTCCCTTATAACAGCCAAAGAATGCTTGATACGTTTAAAACAAATCATTTGATACTATTATGAGTGCATAGTGTATGAAACAACTTCAAATCATAAGTATCAATCATAGGCGGCATGAATGCCCCATACCACTATGTCGCCATATATAGGTTATACAATCAAAATCGCAAATGTCACGTATTTGGAAATTGGATTTCCGTCTATGAACCGAGGCAAAAGATAGTCCTCACCGTCTTCGTGACTCTCTAGCCCGAGCCACAGGGTCAGAGCGCATCGACCCTTGGATCGTCAGGGCCGGTCCACCGATGTGGATTAAAATGCCTGAACACTACGTTTCCCCGCCCTTTGGGGCGTAAACGAGCCAACTAAATGACTCCATCAGTTCGAGAACGACCGATCAATCCGAGGCGCCTCGCAACAGCAACAACCACATAAGTCAAACTCGTCAGGGCGTGTAAAACCACTGACGCCACTTCTAACTAGAAAGAAACGCAAGTCCTCCCTGAGGTCCGTCTCCCGTTTTTGGTTCATACCTGGTGTGAAACACGCGAGGTAAACGTTACACAAAGCTACGCCACAAAGGCCGTGCTTTGATCATCACCACAAGACTTTGCTTTTCAACAGAAGCCTTGATCATTTGCATCTTAGCATGCCACACAGGCAAACCATCCTATGCAACCGATATCAGTCACACAGAATGAAATCCGATGTCAGACACACAGTCCATTTACAAGTCCGTTCTGGGTCTGAACGAAACCGGAGGCACCTAGTACCCCGCATATCCATCGATCTCCAAGTACGTCTGGACGATCACTAACTGTTTCCATCTTCTTGGGTGTACTGCCCAATCAAGATCATCAGTAATTACCCAAACGACGTGAAGACCTCCGGTCTTCGACCATCGTCTTCATCTTCGACTTATCGTCGTATCAGTTACTCAGAATGGGATAAACCCGGTCTTTCCGAATAACTCGCGTATATATTATAAAAGTGTTACACAAACACAACATACGCCTCATTCCAATTCATTAGTCACTAACCGTAAATTAATCAAGAGAATAATTCCCCAAATATTAACCCCGAAGGCCGAAACCAACATCAGATCAATATCCAGAAAACCATTCTGCTTGGCTAACCGACAGTTAGTTTCTAAATTTCACATTCAAATCTAATTAAAGATTTAACTATCGCCTAGAGCAAAACTGGTGATACTCCATTCTCGATCTTTTCAATCTAATTAAAGATTCATTAAAACTCCACTTAGTTTTAATCTGTGACTGGGTTATAGAATCAGTGTCTTTTGAAACACGGTTCACGATAAACCCAAAGTCACATCCCATTAATTATCGGGTTAAAGAACAAGTGTTATTTAAAACACTGTTCACGATAAACCCAAAAATCAATATCCATTCAATTCCAATTAAATATTATTTAATTGGTACACTTCATTAAATCTAAATCAAAAGATTTAATCTTTTCTTAGCTGGGTTCAAGAACAGTGTTAGTGAAGACACCATTCACGACAAACCCAAATCACATTCATTAATTATCGGGTTAAAGAACAAGTGTTATTTAAAACACTGTTCACGATAAACCCAAAAATCAATATCAATTCAATTCCAATTAAATATCATTTAATTGGTACACTTCATTAAATCTAAATAAAAAGATTCAATCTTTTCTCAGCTGGGTTCAAGAACAGTGTTAGTGAAGACACCATTCACGACAAACCCAAATCACATTCATTAATTATCGGGTTAAAGAACAAGTGTTATTTAAAACACTGTTCACGATAAACCCAAAAATCAATATCAATTCAATTCCAATTAAATATCATTTAATTGGTACACTTCATTAAATCTAAATAAAAAGATTTAATCTTTTCTCAGCTGGGTTCAAGAACAGTGTTAGTGAAGACACCATTCACGACAAACCCAAATCCCATTTGATATTCAATATAAGGCTCTGAATAGAAAATATATCGGCTTATATTCAATATCAAATTCTACGACTAACAAATGTCGTATTGGAAATAACGATATAAATATATGTCCTTCAAATTTCCATAACACCACTTGTATAATCACGAATTCCAACATCGAAATATTCCGAAGACAATTTCGATTCAAATCCACCCCAATGCAATTATTGGAAATTTTGGTTATTTTCAAAACCCTTTTCGAATTCGATTTATTTATTTAAAAATAAATAGAATTATAATTCTAGTTCAAAACTAGTTCAATTCGATAAAAATCTATTTTTATCTTTTCAAATATGGAGTTTTTCATCCCAAATCTTCACAAATCATTTCTTATGATTTTACACAAATTATTACTATTTTTAATAATTTTATCAAGGCCCGTACAGTCGATTTCCATCAATGGCCATCGAACTGCACTTACAGCGACCTTTTCCAAATTTGATTTGGACATAATTCCAAATCCAACCGTTAGATTTCAAATTTCTAAACTTCGCTAGAAAGCTCTTTTCGATACGAACCCAACGGTTCCGGTTTTAGGAGAATCCGACGGTCGGATCTCCCGTAATGCCCGTTTGAAATAAATGGTCGAAATTCGCGAACTGCCGCGGCGCGGCGCGTTCTATTCAGGCCATTATATTATATATAATATATATATAATATATATATCGTCGATTTCTATTTAAAACGAATTATATAAATAGTTTTGAATTCGTTTCAAAAACATTTTCAACTTCCATTTCAATTCAAATCAAAATTGAATTCTTCTTTATAAATTCGTTTTAAAATCCATTTCTATTCAATTCAAATTTCAATTCAATTTGAATTTATTTCACTTCGCTTTCAATTCAATTCGAATTCGTTTTCAATTCAATTCATTTCGAAATCGTTTTCAATTCAATTCATTTCGAAATCGTTTTCAATTCAATTCATTTCGAAATCGTTTTCAATTCAATTCATTTCGAAATCGTTTTCAATTCAATTCATTTCGAAATCGTTTTCAATTCAATTCATTTCGAAATCGTTTTCAATTCAATTCATTTCGAAATCGTTTTCAATTCAACTCATTTCGAAATCGTTTTCAATTCAACTCATTTCGAAATCGTTTTCAATTCAATTCATTTCGAAATCGCTTTCAATTCAATTCATTTCGAAATCGTTTTCAATTCAATTCATTTCGAAATCGTTTTCAATTCAATTCATTTCGAAATCGTTTTCAATTCAATTCGAAATCGATAAAATCGATATAAATATCGTTCACGTCAAAATGGCGTCAATCTAATCAACACGGCTTCATAAAGTTCTATTTTCAAATATTCTATTTCAAATATTTCTTTTTCAAATATTTCTATTTTAAAACTGGAATGAGGCCCAATCAATTACCATATAAAGTTAATTATATGGATTTTCATACAACACATGTATAATAGCCTTGAAAAATAATCAACCATCAACCAAAGTGCACTACACTGTATAAGCATCAAATACAGATATTCAACGCTTATATCAGCCTGTCAATCAATCGATCGACATATTTAATCAATCAGGATGAGTGAACTGCATATTTCATCCTAACACCCGTGTGGGGTTTCAAACAATCAAACACAGATTTTATTTGTGCAGTCGGGCGATGTGTGAAATTTATCGACCCAATCAATATCATTCAAATAAGTGTACATAAACAAACCATCTGGTTTGTAAATGAATATTTATTTATTCACTTCACTATTTTCATATTCACGTTAAAAATTATATTTTTAACGATAAAACATTTTATTTCAACCTATGAATTTCTATTCAATTCATTTATTCAATAAAATGATATTTTTATTTTTCTAACATGTTTTAGAAAATTTCGGCGGCATAACGGCACGATACTAGAAACGGGACGAGGCCTAGCCTTATCCCCGGTCTAGTGAAGGCCCACGCCATTCACAAATCAATTTCAATCAATTTCCAATTCAACCAAACGAATAAATCAATCACCCAATCATTCAACTAAACAAACAAGTCCATGGTCTGTGGACGGGTGTCGGGTGCTTCTAATAAGCACCGTCTGCATCCTAGTATATATATATAACAAAAAAAATAGAATTTGAGTGAGAAGTTCTCACCTATAGCTATCCAATCATCTTGACTCTTCATTTATAGAAATCTTCGTCGTTTCGCCCTTTTGTCACCTTCGTTGCCCAAGGCCACTATATATATAAAAATCGAATTTTTATTTCAAAGTTCAATATATAAAAATCGAATTTTTATTTCAAAGTTCAATATATAGAAATCGAATTTTTATTTCAAAGTTCAATATATAAAAATCGAATTTTTATTTCAAAGTTCAATATATAAAAATCGAATTTTTATTTCAAAGTTCAATATATAAAAATCGAATTTTTATTTCAAAGTTCAATATATAAAAATCGAATTTTTATTTCAAAGTTCAATATATAAAAATCGAATTTTTATTTCAAAGTTCAATATATAAAAATCGAATTTTTATTTCAAAGTTCAATATATAAAAATCGAATTTTTATTTCAAATAGATTCCGCCTTTTCCATTTCAAAGATCTAATCTTTTCTTTTACTTTTCAAAGTTTAAATCTTTTACCTTTTTAAAAATTCAAATCTTTTTAAAACCTTTTTAAAATAAAGAATCAGTTTTAAATCTTTATTAAAATTTCAGTTTTAAAATCCTAAACAAAATAAGTTTTAACTTTAAATAAAATTCAGTTTTCACTATAAATAAAATTCAGTTTTCACTTTAAATAAAATTAAAAACAGTTTGATACTTTTTTTTTAAAAACAAATCAGTTTTATATATATTTTTTTATAATTAAAATCAGTTTTTATAATTTAAACAAAATCAGTTTTTCAATCTTTTCCAAATTCAGTTTTTTTTTTTTTGAAATATATAAAGAAATCAGTTTTTGAAATTAGTTTTAACAAAAGTAAAAATAAATAAATAAAAAAAACTTACGGGGGGGGGGGGGGGGCGCTGTGCTTGTTCGTCAGTCGAAGGGGGGGACGCGTCGGCTTCGTCGAGGGTTCGGAGGAGGGGGGGCGTCGGCTTCGTCGAGGGGTCTCGGGCTTGGATTCGATGTCGGCTATGGCTAGGGGGCTCGCGCGAGCTGAGGGTGGAGGAGATGGATGGAAACGAGAAGGGGAGCTCCGGTGGAGACTGGCGAGGCGGTCGTCGGTGGCTCCTGGGCCCCAGGGCGGCGGCGCGATTTAGATTAGGTTTTTTTTTTTTTTTATCTGGTATGAATGAGGAATCGGGGGGGGGGGCCAACGAAGAAGAATAGGAGGGATTTTTTTTTTTTTATTATTATTATTATTTTATTTTATTATTTAATTATTTATTTTTGCCAAAGGGTTGACTTTTACATACGACCTCGAAACGAGGTCCACCGCCTGTCGTCCATAGCGTTTAACCCCCATTCCGAACACAATGGGATATGTATCGCAAGCTGATTCGTCTGTTTGAATCAGTTTCCGTTAAATTTACATTTAAATCACTATATTGAATTTTAAACGTACATTTCAAATTACCGGGGTCACGTACTAACTAGAAAAATTCCAGAAAAATATTTTCTAGCTTCGTATTGACGATACGGTCCTAACAAAACTAGTTTCGACGAATTCTGAGACCGTTTGAAAAATGGCCAATTTCCAGTCGATTAAAATCAACTGAAACGGGTCAAACGCGTTTTCCTTTGCTACGCTCACATATTGATTCGAAAAATTATGAAATTTGGAATCTAGCAACAACTTAACACCACGGACCCAACAAAACTGGTTTCGTCGAAATCCGAGGTCGTTTGCAAAACGGCTATTTTTAAGGGCCTTATATATATAAAAATATATATAAATTCCACAGCGACTATTTCTAATTTTAAACTGGACATATCTTATCATTTCTAAGATGAAATCCCAGTTTGTTAACTTCGTTACAAAGATATAGTTATACAGATTCAAATATTTCTTGTTCCGTTCAATTCTGACTTATATTGAATTCTGTATATTCATTTGAAATTAGAAATCGAATTTTCGAACTACCGCGCCATTTTCAATTCCTTTTATAATTATATATAAATAGTTATATTCTAACGACGACGCGTATAATATATACGTTCGAATTATATTCAAAATAGATTTCACGTCGATATTATTTAAAATAATCTATTTTAAATAATCAAAATTCGCTAAAATTGCCAAAATAAAAATTTCAAACTGGCTCGCATTTTACGGGTTGTTACAATCTCCCCCACTTAAAACTTTTCGTCCCCGAAAAGGAACAAAGTCGAAAGTGGTTTGATTAATCAACTCTACGCTCGATCAGGCTTCCATTCTCCAACTCTTTAGTTTCTGAGAATTTTCAAAATTTCAAAAATTTGGCTAACACCCTAAATTTTCGAAAAATTTCGCCATAACCTCCCCTGCACCGGGAGCATCGGGGAATTTCAAATAGCTTCCCCGGTCCTTCAGATCTCAAAAAGAAAAAGAAAAAGCCAAGCGGCTAGCCAATAGGCTCACAAAATCATCATCACCCAAACAAAACAGGAAATTATGTAGTAAACATGTACCTATTTGTCGGGCAAACAAATTTTATTCTCTGCTCTAGCCTCCTTGCTATGACCTGTTCAATATAAGTGCAAGTATATGCAAGCAAACGCAACCAATTCTCAATATAAGTCAATATATGATTCAAACAGGCTAATTGGTTAAAAATTATCAAACAATTTAACAAACAACACAAACATCAATCAATTAGTGAATTTAACGTTTCAAATTCATAATTTGATATATATACAAAAATCATGTTTTTGATGCCAAATCACAACAAATAAATCTATCTATATAAGTTTTGGTTCTCACACCAGTCTAATGGAAATATATAGATATCACACCTTCGACACTCGAATATAAATGCTGATGATGATGCACCATCATCAATATCACCTTCGGACGACTAGAGTGTGATGCTATATCTATCCAATATATTAAAATTCCAAATACACGTGGATCAGACGTATACGCAAAATATTTATATACTGGACTGTCCATATCAATATAAGTAAATAATCAAATACGAATAATTGATTTAAATTTTCAAAACAAAATTGTTTTCATTTGAAAAATATACTCTTCACACTCGTTCTAGGATACTACTGATCCTATCTCTAACGAGTCACTCTCATTGGATATTACTAATCCAATATCTGATGAATTCTTTCGTATGGTTCTAATGTGCCTTGTTCTCTGAGCTTTGTAAACCAAAGCTCTGATACCAAATGTGACGGCAAGGAATTTCGCTCGGTCCGAACCAGTCGCTAAACCGACCCAGACCGTTTGAAACGCCCTATCGTTTGAGAACACGACAAAGCAGAACGCATACAGAAGAACATTTCATTGTATATTACAACAATGCATCAGATTACAAGAATATACAGAGTATAAATAAATATTACACAGAAATATCAGAGATTTAAATTACATTTAAATACATAGCAGCGGAAAATAATACAATACACAACTAGAAGTAGATATACGGATACAAAGCTTTCCGGATATCGTTCCAGCCATAAACCAGGATCCTGTGAATATAAATCTGCAAAACCAAAACTACTAGCTGCCCGTGTCGAAAATAAGGGCACCCAGAGTTTAGGTTAAAACAATAAACTCCAGGTCAGTCATGTGACTGGTGTGAGAACTAAAACAGTTAATCTTTATTTTTAAAGCTAGGTAAATCAAGGGACCACGCCGTATAACACGGAACGGGTTTCCTCCCAAGAATACCAGTGCATAAAACAAACAGCGCAATGCTAAATAAAGAAAAATGAAGCTGTTATAAGACCCAGGTCCTATCACACAATGCAACGCAAGCCGGGGGATAGGGTTTTCCCTTATAACAGCCAAAGAATGCTTGATACGTTTAAAACAAATCATTTGATACTATTATGAGTGCATAGTGTATGAAACAACTTCAAATCATAAGTATCAATCATAGGCGGCATGAATGCCCCATACCACTATGTCGCCATATATAGGTTATACAATCAAAATCGCAAATGTCACGTATTTGGAAATTGGATTTCCGTCTATGAACCGAGGCAAAAGATAGTCCTCACCGTCTTCGTGACTCTCTAGCCCGAGCCACAGGGTCAGAGCGCATCGACCCTTGGATCGTCAGGGCCGGTCCACCGATGTGGATTAAAATGCCTGAACACTACGTTTCCCCGCCCTTTGGGGCGTAAACGAGCCAACTAAATGACTCCATCGGTTCGAGAACGACCGATCAATCCGAGGCGCCTCGCAACAGCAACAACCACATAAGTCAAACTCGTCAGGGCGTGTAAAACCACTGACGCCACTTCTAACTAGAAAGAAACGCAAGTCCTCCCTGAGGTCCGTCTCCCGTTTTTGGTTCATACCTGGTGTGAAACACGCGAGGTAAACGTTACACAAAGCTACGCCACAAAGGCCGTGCTTTGATCATCACCACAAGACTTTGCTTTTCAACAGAAGCCTTGATCATTTGCATCTTAGCATGCCACACAGGCAAACCATCCTATGCAACCGATATCAGTCACACAGAATGAAATCCGATGTCAGACACACAGTCCATTTACAAGTCCGTTCTGGGTCTGAACGAAACCGGAGGCACCTAGTACCCCGCATATCCATCGATCTCCAAGTACGTCTGGACGATCACTAACTGTTTCCATCTTCTTGGGTGTACTGCCCAATCAAGATCATCAGTAATTACCCAAACGACGTGAAGACCTCCGGTCTTCGACCATCGTCTTCATCTTCGACTTATCGTCGTATCAGTTACTCAGAATGGGATAAACCCGGTCTTTCCGAATAACTCGCGTATATATTATAAAAGTGTTACACAAACACAACATACGCCTCATTCCAATTCATTAGTCACTAACAGTAAATTAATCAAGAGAATAATTCCCCAAATATTAACCCCGAAGGCCGAAACCAACATCAGATCAATATCCAGAAAACCATTCTGCTTGGCTAACCGACAGTTAGTTTCTAAATTTCACATTCAAATCTAATTAAAGATTTAACTATCGCCTAGAGCAAAACTGGTGATACTCCATTCTCGATCTTTTCAATCTAATTAAAGATTCATTAAAACTCCACTTAGTTTTAATCTGTGACTGGGTTATAGAATCAGTGTCTTTTGAAACACGGTTCACGATAAACCCAAAGTCACATCCCATTAATTATCGGGTTAAAGAACAAGTGTTATTTAAAACACTGTTCACGATAAACCCAAAAATCAATATCCATTCAATTCCAATTAAATATTATTTAATTGGTACACTTCATTAAATCTAAATCAAAAGATTTAATCTTTTCTCAGTTGGGTTCAAGAACAGTGTTAGTGAAGACACCATTCACGACAAACCCAAATCACATTCATTAATTATCGGGTTAAAGAACAAGTGTTATTTAAAACACTGTTCACAATAAACCCAAAAATCAATATCAATTCAATTCCAATTAAATATCATTTAATTGGTACACTTCATTAAATCTAAATAAAAAGATTCAATCTTTTCTCAGCTGGGTTCAAGAACAGTGTTAGTGAAGACACCATTCACGAAAAACCCAAATCACATTCATTAATTATCGGGTTAAAGAACAAGTGTTATTTAAAACACTGTTCACGATAAACCCAAAAATCAATATCAATTCAATTCCAATTAAATATCATTTAATTGGTACACTTCATTAAATCTAAATAAAAAGATTTAATCTTTTCTCAGCTGGGTTCAAGAACAGTGTTAGTGAAGACACCATTCACGACAAACCCAAATCCCATTTGATATTCAATATAAGGCTCTGAATAGAAAATATATCGGCTTATATTCAATATCAAATTCTACGACTAACAAATGTCGTATTGGAAATAACGATATAAATATATATCCTTCAAATTTCCATAACACCACTTGTATAATCACGAATTCCAACATCGAAATATTCCGAAGACAATTTCGATTCAAATCCACCCCAATGCAATTATTGGAAATTTTGGTTATTTTCAAAACCCTTTTCGAATTCGATTTATTTATTTAAAAATAAATAGAATTATAATTCTAGTTCAAAACTAGTTCAATTCGATAAAAATCTATTTTTATCTTTTCAAATATGGAGTTTTTCATCCCAAATCTTCACAAATCATTTCTTATGATTTTACACAAATTATTACTATTTTTAATAATTTTATCAAGGCCCGTACAGTCGATTTCCATCAATGGCCATCGAACTGCACTTACAGCGACCTTTTTCAAATTTGATTTGGACATAATTCCAAATCCAACCGTTAGATTTCAAATTTCTAACCTTCGCTAGAAAGCTCTTTTCGATACGAACCCAACGGTTCCGGTTTTAGGAGAATCCGACGGTCGGATCTCCCGTAATGCCCGTTTGAAATAAATGGTCGAAATTCGCGAACTGCCGCGGCGCGGCGCGTTCTATTCAGGCCATTATATTATATATAATATATATATAATATATATATCGTCGATTTCTATTTAAAACGAATTATATAAATAGTTTTGAATTCGTTTCAAAAACATTTTCAACTTCCATTTCAATTCAAATCAAAATTGAATTCTTCTTTATAAATTCGTTTTAAAATCCATTTCTATTCAATTCAAATTTCAATTCAATTTGAATTTATTTCACTTCGCTTTCAATTCAATTCGAATTCGTTTTCAATTCAATTCATTTCGAAATCGTTTTCAATTCAATTCATTTCGAAATCGTTTTCAATTCAATTCATTTCGAAATCGTTTTCAATTCAATTCATTTCGAAATCGTTTTCAATTCAACTCATTTCGAAATCGTTTTCAATTCAACTCATTTCGAAATCGTTTTCAATTCATTTCGAAATCGCTTTCAATTCAATTCATTTCGAAATCGTTTTCAATTCAATTCATTTCGAAATCGTTTTCAATTCAATTCATTTCGAAATCGTTTTCAATTCAATTCGAAATCGATAAAATCGATATAAATATCGTTCACGTCAAAATGGCGTCAATCTAATCAACACGGCTTCATAAAGTTCTATTTTCAAATATTCTATTTCAAATATTTCTTTTTCAAATATTTCTATTTTAAAACTGGAATGAGGCCCAATCAATTACCATATAAAGTTAATTATATGGATTTTCATACAACACATGTATAATAGCCTTGAAAAATAATCAACCATCAACCAAAGTGCACTACACTGTATAAGCATCAAATACAGATATTCAACGCTTATATCAGCCTGTCAATCAATCGATCGACATATTTAATCAATCAGGATGAGTGAACTGCATATTTCATCCTAACACCCGTGTGGGGTTTCAAACAATCAAACACAGATTTTATTTGTGCAGTCGGGCGATGTGTGAAATTTATCGACCCAATCAATATCATTCAAATAAGTGTACATAAACAAACCATCTGGTTTGTAAATGAATATTTATTTATTCACTTCACTATTTTCATATTCACGTTAAAAATTATATTTTTAACGATAAAACATTTTATTTCAACCTATGAATTTCTATTCAATTCATTTATTCAATAAAATGATATTTTTATTTTTCTAACATGTTTTAGAAAATTTCGGCGGCATAACGGCACGATACTAGAAACGGGACGAGGCCTAGCCTTATCCCCGGTCTAGTGAAGGCCCACGCCATTCACAAATCAATTTCAATCAATTTCCAATTCAACCAAACGAATAAATCAATCACCCAATCATTCAACTAAACAAACAAGTCCATGGTCTGTGGACGGGTGTCGGGTGCTTCTAATAAGCACCGTCTGCATCCTAGTATATATATATAACAAAAAAAAATAGAATTTGAGTGAGAAGTTCTCACCTATAGCTATCCAATCATCTTGACTCTTCATTTATAGAAATCTTCGTCGTTTCGCCCTTTTGTCACCTTCGTTGCCCAAGGCCACTATATATATAAAAATCGAATTTTTATTTCAAAGTTCAATATATAAAAATCGAATTTTTATTTCAAAGTTCAATATATAGAAATCGAATTTTTATTTCAAAGTTCAATATATAAAAATCGAATTTTTATTTCAAAGTTCAATATATAAAAATCGAATTTTTATTTCAAAGTTCAATATATAAAAATCGAATTTTTATTTCAAAGTTCAATATATAAAAATCGAATTTTTATTTCAAAGTTCAATATATAAAAATCGAATTTTTATTTCAAATAGATTCCGCCTTTTCCATTTCAAAGATCTAATCTTTTCTTTTACTTTTCAAAGTTTAAATCTTTTACCTTTTTAAAAATTCAAATCTTTTTAAAACCTTTTTAAAATAAAGAATCAGTTTTAAATCTTTATTAAAATTTCAGTTTTAAAATCCTAAACAAAATAAGTTTTAACTTTAAATAAAATTCAGTTTTCACTATAAATAAAATTCAGTTTTCACTTTAAATAAAATTAAAAACAGTTTGATACTTTTTTTTTTAAAAACAAATCAGTTTTATATATATTTTTTTATAATTAAAATCAGTTTTTATAATTTAAACAAAATCAGTTTTTCAATCTTTTCCAAATTCAGTTTTTTTTTTTTTTTGAAATATATAAAGAAATCAGTTTTTGAAATTAGTTTTAACAAAAGTAAAAATAAATAAAAAAAAAAACTTACGGGGGGGGGGGGGGGGGCGCTGTGCTTGTTCGTCAGTCGAAGGGGGGGACGCGTCGGCTTCGTCGAGGGTTCGGAGGAGGGGGGGCGTCGGCTTCGTCGAGGGGTCTCGGGCTTGGATTCGATGTCGGCTATGGCTAGGGGGCTCGCGCGAGCTGAGGGTGGAGGAGATGGATGGAAACGAGAAGGGGAGCTCCGGTGGAGACTGGCGAGGCGGTCGTCGGTGGCTCCTGGGCCCCAGGGCGGCGGCGCGATTTAGATTAGGTTTTTTTTTTTTTTTTTTTTATCTGGTATGAATGAGGAATCGGGGGGGGGGCCAACGAAGAAGAATAGGAGGGATTTTTTTTTTTTATTATTATTATTATTTTATTTTATTTTATTATTTAATTATTTATTTTTGCCAAAGGGTTGACTTTTACATACGACCTCGAAACGAGGTCCACCGCCTGTCGTCCATAGCGTTTAACCCCCATTCCGAACACAATGGGATATGTATCGCAAGCTGATTCGTCTGTTTGAATCAGTTTCCGTTAAATTTACATTTAAATCACTATATTGAATTTTAAACGTACATTTCAAATTACCGGGGTCACATACTAACTAGAAAAATTCCAGAAAAATATTTTCTAGCTTCGTATTGACGATACGGTCCTAACAAAACTAGTTTCGACGAATTCTGAGACCGTTTGAAAAATGGCCGATTTCCAGTCGATTAAAATCAACTGAAACGGGTCAAACGCGTTTTCCTTTGCTACGCTCACATATTGATTCGAAAAATTATGAAATTTGGAATCTAGCAACAACTTAACACCACGGACCCAACAAAACTGGTTTCGTCGAAATCCGAGGTCGTTTGCAAAACGGCTATTTTTAAGGGCCTTATATATATAAAAATATATATAAATTCCACAGCGACTATTTCTAATTTTAAACTGGACATATCTTATCATTTCTAAGATGAAATCCCAGTTTGTTAACTTCGTTACAAAGATATAGTTATACAGATTCAAATATTTCTTGTTCCGTTCAATTCTGACTTATATTGAATTCTGTATATTCATTTGAAATTAGAAATCGAATTTTCGAACTACCGCGCCATTTTCAATTCCTTTTATAATTATATATAAATAGTTATATTCTAACGACGACGCGTATAATATATACGTTCGAATTATATTCAAAATAGATTTCACGTCGATATTATTTAAAATAATCTATTTTAAATAATCAAAATTCGCTAAAATTGCCAAAATAAAAATTTCAAACTGGCTCGCATTTTACGGGTTGTTACATGTTAACCACTGTTTAGATAAGGACGACTTTGATGGGCGAAAACTTCTGGAACTGATTGACGATGATGTTGTTGGGTCTGAAACTGAAAATGAAAAATTTGAAAACTTTGATATTCTTGTGGTTGAAAACAACGAAACTGCTGAATGTGATCTTAAGTACAATAACGATTTTTCTGAAACTATTGAAACTCCTTGCGAATTAATCATTTCAACTAAACCTCACTGTGATCACATGTTTTTTAATGATAAATTTCTGTAGTATATGAACTCTTTCTGGAATAACACTGTTTTTGAGAAAACAAGATTTCGAAATTTACTGAAAATTCATTTGTTTGTTTTTGACTTTAGGTTTACGAATGAACCTTTAGTCAACAAAATTTCAAACATCAAAGCAAAAATGAACAATATTTCTCAAAACAAGTGTGTGGGTGAGAGTAATGCATACGTCTCTCAATTTATACATCATTTGAATAAATCAAACTTTGTTTTTGAAACTTTTACTGAACCCCGACCCACTGACCTCTCATTATTTGCTATAGAAATTCAATTTGATTTTAGGATCAATTGTAAGCTCAAAATTTTAAAGTTAGCAACTCAAAATTTTGAAAAAACAAAATTTGTTTTCCAAATCTGAAACGTGATTTAATTTTTTTTTATGATTTGGTTTTCTGTGCTTAAGCTATGTCTCTCATACTTAAAGAGACAAGTGAATCGGTCTTTGGAAGACCGTTTCATTTACTTCTTGTCAATATATTTTTTGATAATTTGTAAATATTTTGTTTTTCCTCTTTTGTAAATATAGGGCGTATTTTCGAAATTTTCTTTTCTTCTTCTCCTTTCACTTGACTGTGGGGACACAGTCGAAATCAAGTGTGTGTGGGGGGTTCCTTTACATTTCGTTTTGCATAGTTTAAGTTAGCATTTTTTTCCTTTCTCTTTTTGCATTTTTTTTCTTTTTCTTAAAAAAAATTCGCACTTCTATTTACTTTTGAATAAGACATGTTGGAGTTAGCATATAATTTTGGTCGTTCGATTTAAATATTTGGAAATTTACTTCTCTTAGCGGATACCGAAAGGAAAAATTGAACTATGAGCAAATTTTGTGTAACTGGTATATTGAGAGATTCGTGGGTGATGAGTATGTAATGTTTTCTGAATTATAACCCGATTAAATGAATAGTTGATTTAGACTACTTGCGATAACATTTTAGATCATTTAAGTGAAGTTGTGCTAAGATATTCTCGCTTAACTCGCTCTCTCTCATGTAAAAAAGAAAAGAAAAGAAAAAGAAGAAGTATATATATAATTATCCAAGGGCATCCAACATTGCTGGTACTTCGGGCGTTGGTGTGCAAACCCGCCAAGATCTTCTCGACACCTTGTTGACAAAGTCAGCGTCGGTATATCTTGGTCTCATTTTATGAGTTGGACACTTAAGGATTACCAACATCTTGTTGACAAAGTCAGCGTTGGTCTGCACAATCCAGCAAGCTCTGTCTCAAACTCTCACATTAGTCCGCGAGGCGGTGCATGGGTGGTATACCTTGGTCTTTTCAGTTAGGTGTTTGTAAATAATAATAATAATGTAAATAATTTTCAAAATAAAGAGAGAGTTAGCACTTCAAATCCAAGCACATTCTTCACTTATTCGACCTAACTTATTAACAAAAAGGAAGTTGAGACGCCGATTTGCGATTGTTGATATCGATTATAGAATTCATTTCATATTTGCACTATGTTTCTATCAAAACAACTGGCCAAGCCGGAGGAGTTTGTAACGATAACATGACTTTTGTTTGAAGTTTTGATGAGTAACGGACTCAAATTTCATAGTGACGACCCAAATTTGTGTTAACTCATTCGTGTAATATTTAAAAGTAAATTGCCCATTTGTAAATATTCCATTAAAAACATGCATTTATATTGTAAATATTTTCAATTTTGCATTTTATACATACTCTTTGCTTTTGGATTTTGTAGGTAGTATCCACTGAAAACCCTCACGAGACAACACTCGTCTTACTGGGACACTAAGAGGTTTAACGGCTTGTTGCATACTCTCAATGCAATCGTGCTCCCTACGAAAATCGGTTTAGCTTAGCTTTTAATTTATACAAGGACGAATAAAAAGATAAGTGTGGGGGTATTTGATGTGCACGTAAAAATGCACATTTGTATTCACATATTTAATTTTGTGTAGTGCTAATAAATGTCATATATGGGTATTTTATCATGTTTAAACAATAATTGAATTGATTTCAAAACATCATGCATTTATCATCATATAGGGGGAAAATTGTCATTTTTGTGCTTGTATTATTTTGAGAATGTTTACTTGGACATTTACAATATTTTTGCTGAAATTAGATGCATGTAGAAAAGGACTTCATAAAGACATATGCATACAAAGGAAAAAAGGGAAATCAATCAATGGAAAGGGAATCAATTCAAAAGGAGGAAATCAATGCCTTGCCCAAAAAAATAAAAGGGAGTCAATTCGAATAGAGAATTAATGGAGGACCCCACCCATTCTCCCTCCTTCTTCAGTAGAGACAATAAAAGGGCTTCATGAATCATTATTGCTGAGGACATAATGAAGTTAATAGAGGGGGCATTCTGGGCAGCACGCTAAAAGTCAATTTAGAGTTTCACTCATGCATAAATGACCCATGCATGTTAATGTAAAAGGGATCTGGGATTTTTAGTTTATAGTGGAGGCTGAAAACAAAACCTCTATTTTTTTGCCATGGCTTCTTAGCCATTTTTTTTTTGTAATCTGCCGCTTTAATGCAATATTAATTTGTTGTTTATCATTTTCATGTTATTTTCTCTTTTGCAAGTAGAATAGATTTTTATCTTTATTTGCTCTTTATTTTGTTCTCTTTTATAATGAAATATATTTTTATGTAATCATTGAATCCATTATGAGCAGCTAAACCACTTCAATTTAGGGGTAGTGAAGCTTTCATGATTCATAAATAATTAACATAAGAATTTCTTGTTTCTAACTCTCTTATTTGAGCTTAATCTATAATTAGATATTGATAAAGTAAAGATTTTATATGGTGAAAATTGATAGCACATGCTGGTTGATTATTCCCAAATGTGTTATACTCATATCATTAATAGAATCATACTTTGTCACAATCTAATTCATATTAAAACTATTATTTTCTTTGTGATAATTAGGGCTTTAAGTTTGTATTGAAAATTGATGATTTATGTAGCTTGAATTTTCTAGCATATAAATCATGCTTGTATGAATACAACACTTAATGTGCTAGTTATTAAAGGGAGTTAGAACCATTTTTTATGTTAGTTAGATTGATGTTGATAGTGAATCTACTCCTAAATTGTCTCCTAGTCCCATATCTGTATTCATTTTAACATTGTTAGTTTTCTTTTAGTTTATAGTTAACAAGTTCACTCGCTTTCGGTTTAGTTTGATTGAGTAAGATTAGAATAAATTCTTTACCTGCGGATCGACCCGTGTTCGCTATTCGCCACGTACTACGATTGCACGCCGTGCGCTTGCGGTTTATTTCAATATTCGCGATGATTTTCTAATTCATAGAATATTCATCATCGAACAAATTACGCAAAATTGGGCGGGAAACCGTTTAAGGAATCTGATGATGTCATGGAAGCTCAAGCCTGGATTAATGCATGCGAGAAGATTTTCAGAGGACTTAACCTAGAAGTTATCCAAAAGAGGCTGTTAGCTACATGGAAATTACAGGAAGGAGCTGCTGCATGGTGGAAGACTATTATCCAAGAGAAATCAGAAGACGACTTTTCATGGAAGGATTTCAAAGAAGTTATCAAAGAACGTTATATGCCTTCGACAGGAATTTCCAGGATGTACGAGGAATTTATGAATCTTAAGCAAGGTGATATGTCTTTCGAGGAGTATTTAAATAAGTTTAACGAGCTTTCTTGCTTTGGACCTGAGCCGAAAGACACTGCGTTAAAGAAAAATGAAAGATTTATTAAGGGGACAACATTGAAGTACCATGAGAGGATGACTGCGCATATCAAACAATCCTTCGTTGACTTGGTGGACATGGGGTATAGATATGCTACTATTGATAAGCAGAAGGGTACTGAAGTTAAGGAAGGTAATGGTAATAACAATTGGTAGAAGAGAAAGTTCCAGGGGAAGAAGCCTGAACAGAAGGCAGAGAAGAAAGGAACGAAGGAAGATCATCTAAAGGATGTTCTCTGCTATAATTGCCAAGAGAAAGGTCATTATTCCCGCGACTATAAGAAGCCAAAGAAGTCAAGGAAGCCAAACCAAGGGCTCCCAGAATGTTATCACTGCCATAAACCCAGTCATATGATTAAAGATTGTCCCATAATGAAGAAAGCTGATGTGGGAAAGGTTTATGCAATCAAGGATGAGCCTTCGACTTCGAAGAATGATAAAAGGAAGGATGTTTTGGAAGGTAATATTTTTATTTTTGATAAATTAGTCTGAGTTATGTTTGACACTGGTGCTTCACGTAGTTTTATCTCAAAACCACTCGTAGAAATATTGAAACTTAAACCTAAATTTGTTGACGAACCCTTAATCGAGTATGAGGTCCTACTAGCTTGTGTTTATATTGCAAAAATGTTCCTATCACCTATTCACACTATGAATTCCCTTTTAACTTATTCATTCTTGACTTTGATGAATTTGAAATTATAATTGAAATGGATTGGCTAAATAAATATTAGGCTAAACTAGATTGCGTAGATAGGAAAGCTCTGGTGAAGACAAGTCTTGGAAATTTTATTGAAATATCTTGTGTTGACCCTAGCCCGAAAAGAGATAGCTTGATGTATACTTTAGGTTACCTTGATACTGACATAAAAACTATACCTGTCATTAGAGATTTTCCCAATGTATTTGAAGAAGTTAATAGCCTTCCTCCACACCGAGAAATTGAGTTTAGAATTGACCTAGTACCCAATGCCCGACCTGTTGTCCATCCAAGTCGAAGAATGGCTCTAAAAGAGAGAGAAGAATTGAACAAACAAATCGAAGATCTCTTAAGAAAAGGATTTATTCGACCTTGCCATTCAAATTAAGGTCAGCTTTAGTATTTGTAGCAAAGTCCAAGGGTTCTTTGCGATTGTGCGTAGACTATAGAGACCTTAATAAACAAACCCTTCAAGGAAAGTACCCATTGCCACGAATAAATGACTTATTTGACTAGTTAAGTGGTGCCCTTTTTTTTACAAAAACAGATTTAGCCTCTGGTTTTCACCAACTCAGAATTGCTGAGGATTGTATTCATTTGACTTCTTTTTATGGACCTGACACTTTTTACTAATGGTTAGTAATGCCATTCGGATTGACAAACACCCCCAACCTATTTTGTGGACTTGATGACTCGAGTATTCCGTGAGGTGTTGAATAAATTTGTGTTAGTCTTCATTATGACATCCTGAATAGGATCTATTCAAAAACCGAGGAAGAACACGTTGAGCATTTAAGGATTACCCTAGAAATATTAAGGAGAAATGTGTTTAAAGCTAAAATTTTCAAATGTCATTTTTGGGAAAAAGAAGAAGTAAAATTTCTTGGGCATATCATATCTGAAGAAGGAATCTCAGTAGATCTCGGAAAGATTTCTGCTATTTTGGATAGGAAGCAACCAACACTCTAAAGGAAGTTAGAAGTTTTTTAGGACTAGTAGGATATTACCATAGATTCGTCCAAGATTTCTCAAAGATGGCCTCTCCCTTGACAAAATTGACCACAAAGAATGCCGAATTTGTTTGGTCTGCTAACTATGAAAAAGCTTTTAATAAGCTAAAGAAGAGATTGAGCACTGCCCCGGTTCTAGCTATTATCAATAGTAATAGAGGATTATCTGTTTATATAGATGCTTGTAAAGAAGGAGTTGGTGCCGTTTTAATGCAAGAAGGAAGAGTAATTGCTTATGCAAGTAGACAGTTGAAACTGCATGAAAAGAATTACCCGACTCATGAACTTGAGCTAGGTAGTAATATTCGCTTTAAAAATTTGGAGACATTATCTGCTTGGAGAAAAATTTGAATTATTCACCGATCACAAGTCCTTGAAGTATCTATTTACTCAGAAAGACTTGAGTTTAAGGCAGCAATGATGGTAGGAGTTTCTAGCATCTACGATCTAGATATTCAGTATACCCCTAGGAAGGCCAATGTTGTTGTAGATGCTCTGAGTTGAAAGTATATCATTCTTGCCTACTTTGTTATCACTCCGAATCTTCTAGAGAAGATTGCCCATGAGCAAAAGAAGGATAAATTTCTACAAGAAATTTCTAAAAGAATTCAGGAAGGTGAATTTTGAGTTTTGGAATCGATGATAAAGGCATCATAAGATTAAAAGGAAGAATACGTGTGCCCAATATTATAGAACTTAAGCAGGAGGTGTTGGATGAGTGTCATAAGTCCAAATTCGGCATCCATCCAGGAGTGAATAAGATGTATCGTGATGTTAAACGTACATTTTGGTGGAAGTCGATTAAAAGGGACATATCTATCTATGTTAGTTGTTGTGCTACATATCAGAAAATAAAGAGTGATCAGCAAAAGACTCCAGGATTACTTCAGCCTTTGGAAATACCAAAATGGAAGTGGGATCAAGTTTCGATGGATTTTATTGATGGTTTACCTCGCACTCGCAAAGGGAATGAGGGAATCTGGGTTATTGTTGATCGTCTAACTAAAAGTGCCTATTTTATCCTAGTAAGCGCATCTAGAACTGCTGCAAGTTTGGTAGAATTGTATATCAACGAAATCGTTCGATTGCATGGGATACCAAACAGCATCATGTGTGATCGCGACCCTCTTTTCACCAGTCATTTTTGGAAGCTTTTCAAGCTGCTTTGGGAACCAAGTTAAACTTTATTACTGCTTATCATCCACAATCAGACGGACAAACAGAAAGAGTTAACAGAATTTTGGAAGACTTATTGCGAGCATGCGTTCTCGATTTCAGAGGTTCATGAGAAAATTATTTACCGTTAGTCGAGTTCTCCTATAACAATAGTTATCAGGCAAGTATTAAGATGGCACCTTTCGAAGCATTGTATGGACGACCATGTAAGTCACTAGTTTGTTGGATTGAGTCTGGAGATAAAATTGTTCTAGGACCTAATATGATTAAAGAGGCCACAGAGAAGGTGGATCTGATTAGAAAGAGGATACAAACGGCCCAGGATCGGTAGAAGTGTTATACAAACCATAGAAGGCGGGCATTAAAATTCGAAGTTGGGGATTCAGTATTTCTAAAAGTCTCTCCAATGCGCGGTGATATAAGATTTGGAAGAAAAGGAAAATTAGCATTCCGCTATATTGGACCATTCTTTATTCTGGAAAAAGTTGGACCACTGGCATATAAGGTTTAGTTACCCGAATGGCTCTCAGGTGTGCATAATGTTTTTCACATATCAAGTCTGAGAAAGTATGTTCATGACCCTGATCAGATTGTGGAAAAATCTACTCAACAAGATCTAGAAATTACAGCTAATCTAGCCATTAAAAGAGACCCCATAAAGATCATCGACCAAGATGAAAAGAGGTTAAGGAATAAGATGGTTAAGCTAGTTAAAGTGCAATGGAGCGGTGATCCCAAAGATTGTACTTGGGAAACGGAAGAGGTTACGCAGAAATTCTATCCGAACTGTACGCTCGATATTCAAGATGAATCCGACCCTTCGGTAAGCCTATTTCTTTATTTATTTCCTTTGATTATTCCCTTCATACGCAGTTTCGAGGACGAAACTGTCTTAAGGGGGGTGGGTTAAATGTGACGGTTTAGAAATTTTGACAAGTTAAATGATAGATTTTATATATGGCAATGATTATTAAGCTTGTGATTTGTTAATACTATTTGTTGTTCGATCGGATTTGTCAACAATAACATGAATTAGTAACACTAGAATTATGTGTTGCTCTTAGTTTCCATAACATTTTAAGGTAAATGCTACTAAAAACACCTACCTTCTATTCATTACAAGTGTTAAGACACTTGTAATTTTGCATGCCACATTCCCTGCATGATTTAGCATGTCCTAAGAGTTGTCATTACCATATTCTTCAATTCCATGTATAAATATACCTCCTTTCCTCCCTTAAACACCATTTCACTCTTCTCTTCCATTTCTCCTCCTTATTTACCTTAAATCCATGGCTTCCAAATCCTTTCTTCCTTATTCCTCTCCTTGATCTCCACCCTCTTTCTCCCTAAATTTGGCTAAAGCCATCTCCTCCTCCTCCAAAATTCTGACCTTTCCTCCTCTTAAAAAGGAAAAGAGTAAGAAGCTTAATAATTATTTTTGTTTATAAAGAGCCGGCAAGGAAATTCTGTTAGTCTAGGGTAGCTATAGTCGGTCTAGCGGTCCTACAATAAAGATTGGTGGAGTGGAACCCCAAGGTGAGAACTCGACACTTGTACTTGTTCACTTTCTATGCTATGTGAATTGTTATTAATGATATGGTTAATTAGTAATTATTGCAATATTAGCATTTAGTGGAAAGCGCTTGTACATACACTATTATATATATAACCATATATGCTCGTGTGATGGATGAATGGATGCTTCATGGTTATTATTAGTTATAATATGTGCATTATACTTGTTATACACATAAATGTGGATTTATACGGATATCAAATAAGTCTTGAACCAAATGAATACTTTATTCAATTTGAAGTTGAGAATGGTTTTCCAAATTGTTTTGAAGGAATTTATATTATGGTCAAAAATAAAGTTTGTCAAAATAAATACTGAAACGTTCTAGGATGACAAAGAGGATAGTGTCTGGGCTTGAGTTTGGAAAATATAGTTTTCCACATTCCCTGGCTATCCCTAACTGATCTGACAGGCGGATGGTTAATTAAAATTTTTATTAGAAATTTAGTTTGAAACTATTTGAATTTATAGTAGAATTTAGCGTACTTTTATTAAAAACTTTAAATGCAAATAACTTTTGCAACTTAAATCAGATTTCCACGGAACGAAAAAAGTTTGATTTTCATCAACAAGAGCTTTCAAATGAGTGAACATAGATTTTAATTTCGACTTATAATTTTCAAGTTATGTTTGAAATAATTTAGAAAAGGTCACTACAAATGGAGTTAGTTAACTATAATTATAAAATGGCTGCTATAAATTATTTAAATATATGGAAAAAAATTGTTAAATTATAATTAATTATTTAAAAATGATTTACGGTAAAATGATGAAGTTTTGGATAACACAAATGTCATTTTACTTGAACTAGCCAATATTAGTATTTTGAAACACTTTGAAACACTTTTGTAACGTAGTTTGTTAAATATTGAGTTTTAAGTGATCTTGCTTTCTAAATCTTTTCCAAACCTTAGTAAATGATTACTAACTAGTAATAAAGTATTTTGAACTATAATTTGATTTTGCAAGCATGAAGTACGAGTTGAGACTTGATTTGGTCCTATATACCCATATGATTTTAAAGTTACGTTTTTTTTTTTTTTGGAAACACCGAGATTGGATTTATGTCTGAAAACCATTACAAGTAATAATACGACGTTGTGGAGAGATTGAAGGCATTGAAGACGATATTGAAGACTGGGACGCTTCATATCGTAAGGACGACTTGCTGAATGTCTCAAATGGGTAGCTCCCGTTTGCGGATGGATTTTATATCAGCTAAGTGGCAAGAAGTCCGGACGTATGTGAAGGAATTCCAGATTGTGGATTCATTCAGACCCAGAACGGATAGGTATGAATTGTGTGTCTGACATTGTAATTGATCGCGTAGTACTGATCTCTGTTAAATATATATCTGCTTGGTGGCGGAGAATTTATTCTCTTGCTTAACACCCTTCTCTAAGACGTATGAGCTTAGAGATTATATATTGATAGAAATCAGTGATGCGTAGTGAATGGACAATGTGGCATACTTAAGTTATGTGCTGAGCTATGGATGATTAAGGCATGGCTTGTTTTAGCGTAGCTTTGTGGATATCATGACCTCAGCAAGCCTCACAACCTGGTAAATGGCTAAAACAGGAAAGATGCAGCGAGGTTCAAGGTAGTCATTTCCTTTTGATAAAAGGTGTATTATGGTATGGAGCCCATGTATTAACCTGTGTGGATAACTTCTATTTATATGGATGTTGATGTTGTGAGGCCTCGGTTTAAAGGTTGGTAACGACTGAGAAGTGATATACTCATGCATGCTCTAAGTTACCCAGCTAAGGGGTAACCCTGCCTCGTGTTGGCAGAGAGCCCGATTTGGTTCTTAGGGCGTCCCTCTAGAGGCATACCCATCGGTTCGGTAAGAAAGTTCCTTTGCCTGGTCATTTCTTGGAAATTCATTATCCACTACGAGCTTTTACGATTTCATTTGTATAGCCTGCTGGTTACTGGTAGGAACATGTTAGCATAGTGGGATGGGGAAATATGTTGGCTAAGATTGATAAATTTATTTGCGAAATTGTTTTCACACTATGCACTAATAATAATATTGAAAATGGTTTTCGTGTATCAAGCATGTTTGACTATCATAAGGAGAAACCTCTCCCATGTGTGCGTTTACCTTTTATTTGTGCTGCGAGACCTTATGTTAGTTTCATTTTCTAGAAAGCATTGCGAATTTTATTGCACATAACAAATATATATTGAGTTCTCACACCTGTCCCATGACGGACCTGGAGTTTATTTGTTTTCCCACAAAACTCTGGGTACCCATTATTTTCCACACGGGCAGCCTAGTGTCAGGTTTAGTAGCAGTGTTTGGAGCCTACATCGTGGAGCTTTTTCTAGTGTGTCTATGCTTTGGTGAAGTTGCTAGTGCCGTGGAGCATCTTTATCTGTTTCTGTGGAGCGTTTGGTTTTTGTGGGCATCAGCGATTTGGAGCTATCCAGGTGAAGATGAAGTTTGGTTTCGGATTCACCTTGATTAGTTGTTTTGTTGCTTCCGTGTTATCTTGTTATTGTAAATAGTGTTGCACCTTGATGTTGTATCCGTTGTAAACTCTGATATAATCTCATGTTATATAAATGGGAAGTTCTTTTGTTTCATTGTGATTGTTCTAATGTGTTATCACTACAAGAAAAACCGAGATTAGCAGCGGCAGAATCCGCTGCAAATCCGTCGCTAAACAGGTATTAGCGACGGATTTCCTACATAACGCGTCTGTCGGCAAAACCCTTGACGGTATTTATGTTATATTTTGCGACGGAATTTAGCATAAATGTTTCGACAATTTACCGTCATTTTACCAATTTTATAACAAAAATAAATATTATTTATAAATTTACTTTTATTTTCATTTTTATTTATATACCGACGATGACTGAATTCCCCTTAGGTGGCTTCTGAGTCTGATGATTCTGTTTTGATTAAGTGTGACTTAGCTACTTGTTACTTATGGAATTGATTTTTACCGACGGATTATTAATTTAGTATAAAATATTATTTATAAAATCTGTCGGTAAACCCTTACTAATTACCAAGGGATCCGCGACAAAAAGTTTTGATCAAAAATCTTGCTCTTTTTTTTGTCGGTAAGCCCTTACTAATCATCAAAGGTTTAGCGATGGAAATAAATTGGTGTAAGTTTCCTTTTATTATTATTTTTTGGTAATTTGATGGTAAAATCTTCCAAATCAGTGTCGAGTTTATGACGGAACATTTGGAACGCATTTTTTAGATTTTCTGCTTTGATACTAATATGTCGGTATTCCCTTTCTGATATGGCATTAACTCTTTTTACCATTCTGCTCTACCGTCTTTCCAAATTAATTTTATACTGCTTATTCAGTTACAAATACTGATATTAAAAGCGAGCGAAAAACAGTATAAAATTTCCATCCACGTACAAATAATACTCTTAAGCAACAACACAACGTAGATAATATTAGCATATCACATAAAAAACATCCACAATCCTTCATTTCGTGCACCAAGCTGAATTATGAACAACAAAATTATTCAGCTGGTATGAACGTTAAACCACATACAACCCATGACCATCACAATAGAACTGAAACCCAAAACTACCAAAATAACAAACATATCCATAGTTGTGCTACAACCACATCCCTACAAAACAAGTCATAACATACCAATCAAGCTACGTAGATGACTCTGGTGAAGGAGCCAACGAACGAGACACAGATCGCGAAGGCGAACGTGAAACTCTTTCTTGGCCCTTGAGTATTGCCATCACCTTTGACAGTTGTGCTTCAAAGGCCTCCTTATCTGCCTTCTATTGTTCTGAGAGTCTTGGTCGTTCTGCTCTCTCACTCTCAAGTTCGATGCGCATCTCCTCGACAGTTTTTTGTAGCTCGTGGACGTCATCTTCATTGTTAACAAGCTGACGTTTTGATTACTGAGAAGACGATGGAAGCTGCATTGTAAAAATGACATTAAGGCATTAATACTTATAGTTTGACGAGGATGCAAAACTGCAGGATAATAAAGTTTTAATACTTTTAGTCCAGACCCACTGTTTTATGCAAAAGATGCAATCCACCAGCAAAATTTTCGTAAAGCATACAGTGATTGTTTAACGGTATAAGTATACACATTTCCTAACAAGCATTAGACAGTTCTCTGCATATTAATTCTTTGCTTGACTGATAATACCTAAAGTATAAAGTCCGTTCATTATCTTCAACAGGTGCATTCTATGATTGAAACCCTTAATTACCTAACTACAATTATGTTACCTTCCTACTTAGTTAACTAGATTACACAACACAAGTCAGCAAATTTACATGCAACAGTTATACATGGTAGCTTACCCTGATATGTGCGCCAAACTGGAAAAAAGTAATAGTTAAAGCACAACAATATTGAACTAAAACATGCATAACATGAGTACAACATGCTTTGAACTCTGATTGCAGACCAAACAGTTTATCAAACAGTGAAGCTAGGTTGGTGTGATCCTCGTTTTTTTTTTAAATCAAGCTGGTTAAAATTTTAAATATAATGGGTTTTATATGCGCTTGCGTTGCGCACACCAGAAAATGTCCTTATAAATAATACTTATTATGATTGATCAACGCAACCTTTCAGGGTCCACAAAATGACGCTAGCAAAATTTGTACAAAGGGAACAGAAGTCAACTGCATGCTGAGTTATGTAATTCATACTGAATTTAATTTTTTTGGAGCCACAGCTTCGTTGTTGATGCATCAATGCAGGTATCCGTAAATACTGAGTTATGCTGAGTTAAGATAATGATATTCAGTTTCAAACATAACATTGCAACAAATGCTCGGTCAGGAGTAACTCCATTTTCACAGATCCAGGGATGGGTCGTGCAATGACAAGAAACATTGTAACATTGTAATTTTCAGTAGTGAAACCAGTTTAGAAGAGAATTAATTACTGGCCAAAGCTCTTGCATAGGTACATTATAAAGCATTCGTGATTATTTCAAAAGATTTGCTGTTCTCATACTCAAAATACCACAATACCTTTTCCATTAAGTTTTCATCTTTGTTTCTTTTTCCCGATTGAAAACATAATAAAAACTGTCAAATGCACACTTGCTTGAAAATATATATTATGATATATTTTGTAAATGATTACTGTACGTAAATGAACAGTATTCAAACTCGATAAGAAAAGCTAATTCCGGTCGTTCTACCTTAGTTTTCAATCCATGAAATATATAGCCCGGTATTTTCGCGTGTTTTCCTTAGGTGTATATTACTAAAGGAGATGACGCTCAAAAGGGTGCAATTCGGTATATGTTAATAACAAAGGTCAATGTGCCCAAAAAACAAGGCAGCAAGATTTCTACTGTAAGGACCGGGTCTGGTGATATCACGAGTTACGCAACCAACATATAGATAGTATACAAGTGAGCTTTTCTTCTATGTATACAGTTTCTAGCATTCTAATATCTTCTTTGTCAAATAAACATGGGGAAATATATGTATGGATAATTCATAAGGTAGTTCAATGTATTAAAATGAATGGCAGATCATTTGCAATTTATGTCCTCATTCAGGGTGGAGCTTTTCACACAGTGGCAAGGCACAATGATAATAAGCAGCATGCATGAAGTAATTTCAGCAAGGAAATCATGCATGTACAATGTATATTAAGAGGTAGGATGGACATCTAAAATCTGCAGGTAAAAGACATCCGATCCATACATGTAAATAGTCACCATGACAAATTTCCTAAGATCAGTTCAGGTGTTCTTTTCCTAAATGACAAACTGAAATATGCGGACCAGTATCAAAATGGGGATGCATGCAAGCAACATAGTAACACCAACATACAGCAGGTCTTCGGAACAAGGCGAAGCGATAGTCGTACAGGTATGAATTTTAACATGGATGCCGTAAATAGCAGCACGATGTAGGCAATGAATAGCAAGACATGAAAATAGGATGTGGTTGCTTCTACAATGGAAATGTGAACATGACACATGCAGACAATGGACATACACAACAATGAAGACATGGACAAAAATTGAAATGACCAAGGAGCAAATGTAAACAGCGCGCGTTCATGGTGCAGACAACAATGAGCACATGCAAAAGGATAGACTCAAGTAATAAAATTACTCTGGATTATTTGGTATAGGATGAAATCACCTAGAACTAAAGCATCATTGTCCTTTGGAGACTCAACCAATCAAGAGGTCTTGACTTTCTTTATTTTGCAATTAAATTCTTGAAAGAATGTGATTTTAATTACAAAATGGAAGAATCATTTGGGTCCAGTGATCAGTGCTTACACTTAAAACATAATTACTTGACACTACTAGTATAACTTTTTAACCAAACTGCAGCAAAATAACTAGCATGGTATAGCATAGTTTAGCACAAATGCAACTATTTTGAAGTGAATCTCTACTTCAAAAATTCTTTATTTTTTGTATGATTTATCCATTACTGGCTAAAATGGCCGATAGATCACTTTGAGGCTGTGAATGATACGAAATGTAACTGTTTAAAATTTACAAATCCCCACAAACAAGAAAGAAAAGAAAACAGAAGGCAAATGGCCATAGTAGGATCCCGACTAACATCTTATTTGTTAGGATAAGGACTTCACTATAAGAAACGAGTATCTGACCATCTTAGATGGTGAGACCCATATTGGAGCATGTGGCGATTATATGAAATGAGTACCAGGTCAACTTATTTTTTTGTACACCAGTCTAAACTACGCCTAAAATGCTCGTAACTATCATATTACTCAAATCCAGTTATCAATAGTTACCTTCTATGCCCATTTTTTTCTATAGGCCGCCAGTCTAATTAAAAAATTAAACCTGGTGCAATAATAACTGATGCTACAACTAACACACAACAGTTTGACACATCAATGTACTTAGTAGAACCTACTGTAACAGTATACAGTCATACATAAATGACACCAAGATAGTAAGAAAAAAGGCACCAATTAGAAAGTAAGAAAAAGAGACAGTAAGGAAAAAACAGCAATTAAGTACCTCCAAATTTCCAATGGGATAAGTATGTTTTTTTGCATTTGGTACTACAAGCGATTCAAATAAGCTATCCACTATCTCCAGAGGCAACTCTCCGACGTCTTCACCGGCTGTCTCTCGAAGTTCGTTTAGATGCTCCGCGCAAGCTTTCATCAAATTGTCTTGTTAAGAAATAATTTTTTAAAAGATTTTTAAAATATTTCCTCAACAATTTTTACTCAAAAAAATAGTTACATACATAAAAATTAGCTGCTTTAGGATCTATCCAAGAATGTGAAGAGGAGTCGGTTCCATTACGCGATGCCGCCTTGACATGAGTACGTACAAATACTTCAAGCATACGAGGAGGCCTACCATAATCTTTGGTCTATATAATTTATTTTGTATGTTAATAGTGGCAGTTTTATTTGTCATAATGCTAAAATAAATAGAATTACATGACACAAAAATTTTACCAATTTTACAGCATGCTCCTGGATAGAAATAGATCCACAACTATGCAAAGTAGGGTTAGAGTTTCTATTTGTCGAAGCTTTCTTTGATCTATCCTTAACTTCTGGACGATTCCAGTGCTGAAGCCACTGCTCTCAAATTGCTTGACTCATAAAGATTGGTTTAGCATTCTTTTCTTTCATATCGCTAACCATATCGGAATATCGTTTGCTAGCCTTCGTCTTCCAGAGCTTTCGTATGGTCTCTATTGGATAAGCTTCGTAACCATACACCTGACCCTGCAATATGTATATGATATGTTTAATTTCAGCCCAATATTTAGAAAGAATGTAAGCGAAAATTAGCATATGATGAAGCCAAAACTAACAATTTAAGTACACAGCAAAACTACTATTTTTTCAACCCGAGACTCAAACATGAAACCAAAATCTGCTGGAATCAAGACTAAAACTTAGAACTAAATGTAAATCTAAAACTGGATGTTAATTTAGACAATTATATGTGTTGGTTTTTTTGGGTTGAAGTTCTTGATTCATCACAAAACAGGTTCACGTTATATTGTGTTCGCCCATAAAATTTTTAGTATTTTATACATTATTCAATATGTTACAGATAAACCAGACATAAATCTGCACTGCAATGCCAAAGAACATGATGTTGTTATGGCCTCGAAACTAGCTAAAAGAAAAATACTATATGCCTATAACTACATACTATTTTGTCAAAACTAAACGACCTTAATAAATTTAGTTAACTAATATTTATCAGTATGCCTTATCGCAGAAGCAGACTTGGACCCTAATTAAAAAAATGTAGGATGCTTATCTTTGAATTAGAAATTGTGATAATTCATACTAGCAAGTGAAAACGTGCAGTATTCATTGAATGAAAATTATAGAAATGATGAATTGAATTTATGACATATGAATGATGCCCAATGAACTAAAGTTTATACTTTCCCAAAATACTAAAATTAAATTCTATCAGTATGACTAAAGTTTGTACTTATATTACTATTACACTATCATTAACGTTATATGAAGCTGACCAATAATATTTATAACATGATGAAAGTGAAACACCATTTTAAAGTTAAAAGATATCAACTTTCGCAACCACTAACAATATAAACCATTATTATAGTTTATCGACCAACTCAATTCTTAGATAAATATTATTCGACATATGAAATTGTTGGACCGAATCAACACATATTTTTCTCTGGACTTGACTTTAACAATTTTGCTACTGCAGACTAAACATATAACTGGGTAAACAATAAATTAACTATGTATCTCCTATTATGCACATTAATCTCTAAGCCATTAGCATTATTTTCACTACTGGTCCTTTAACTAGCTATTAACATTAAGCCAACTCTAAATTCAACACTCCTCAAATGCGCACTCATTACCAGTGATTGATATAAAAAGACGTAAATTCAACAGTTATAAATTCATCTTATTTTGAGTTGACATTTTAACAAATCAAGCTAATTAAGTAGCATATATTTTCTAAACAAATATTTTATTAACAAATATTTTCTAAATAAATAATCATTTTTTATAGGGACCATACACAAGCATAAAATCATTTAAAGACCATTTCCTTGCATGTGTAAAAGAATATGTTAGAAGAATATGCAAGCATATCACGTCAGATGTTATATATGGGATAGACAGCGTCAAATTATTTATGAAACCTTCCATTTATAGTATTGATGCTAAATTCATTAATGTTTAGTAGTTTATTGTTGGTTAGAAAAAACAAAAAATAAATTATGTATTCATATGATCCTATGAGAAAATTTAAAATACACTTTAAACAGGGCTATAACATCCGTCAATGACACTAAAGGCACGTTACAGTAAGCTACAATTTCATGAATACTAGAAAGAAAAAAAAGAACTGCCAATACAAGAAACTGCCAATACCAGAAACTATTAGTACTCATAATAGATGTCAAAAATTACCAAAAAATCATCAAAAAGAAGATCCTTGTAGTTTGACGGTATCTTTCCAAAAGCGGGCCAAAAATCAGCCAAACGCTGATGAAAAGACGCAGTCATCCTCCTCGATAGTTCACTGGAAGGATGCATTGAAAGGGTGATGTATAGAATATATTCCATGTTATCATAATGCAAGTCAAATAAAAGTAAAATACAAATCACTGCAAAGCGCTTATCTTTTGCTTCTATAAGTCGAAGTTCGATACGACCAACTGTATTAATCGACTCTGCTGTGGGTATTGTTGCACCATCATGTGCTGCCGGCGAACATGCACGGCTATGCTCATTCGTAATGTTTTGTGGACTGGGTTGAGAGTTATGCTGAGCATCAAAGTTAGCATGCTGCAGAGAAGCACCAGTTTGCGTTATTGGTAGAGGACTGGGTTGCGGAGAAGCACCATGCTGCGGAGACGGCTGCGAAGAAGTAGATTGCCGATTAAGCTGCGGAGACGGCTGCGAAGAAGTAGATTGCCGATTAAGGTGCGGAGACAGCTGCGAAGAAGTAGATTGCCGATTAAGGTGCGGAGAATGTTGTGATGAAGATGCAGATTAGTAGACTGCCGATTAAGCTGTGAAGCACCATGCAGAGGATCATGCTGCGAAGAAGGCTGTGATGAAGACTGCGGAGTAGTAGATTGCCGATTAAGCTGTGGAGAAGCACCATGCAATGGATTAGGCTGCGGAGAAGGCTGCGGAGAAGGATTCGGAGAAGTAGATCGTCGATCCGTTTGTGGAGGAGCACCATGCAAAGGAATAGGTTGCGGAGACTGCAAAGTAGATAGTTGACTTTGCAGTAGGGATACAGGTTGGGAAGAAGTATGCTGTGATGAAAGCCGTGTAGGGTAGCGAGGACGCAGTGATGCCAACTAATCATTTTTTATTTTACTTTGTGAATATGATTTAATGGTATGACTAGGTGGTAGAGTTGACTGAATAAGTAGAGGATTTCCCCGTCCTCGTCTCTCACTTTTCCTTGCTCGTGTTCCTGGGAAACATACGAATGTCCACGTGTAGCGCCAACCATATCTGTCAATCATGCATGAAATATTTAAAAATAGGCATTATATTTAGAAACAGTCATATTATAAAACCAGAAAAAACAGTCATAATATAACATGCATTATCTTATAAAAAAAACAGAAATTGAAAAACTGTCATAATATACTACACATACATAGTGAATATATTCCACACATAAACAGTCTTCATAAATATCATAAATTTACTAAACATTACAATTATATTCATTGTCGATACCTACAAAAATAAAATTTTAAACTCATAATTTTGTACATCATTGCATTACTTTTAACAGAGCGTTTCAACAAAATCATTTACACTAATTGTGTTAAGAGCATATCACATGAAAGGAACAGTGATACTTTGAATTATGAATAGAAAATTAAGTTATATGCTATATTCAAAACTAGCTAGCTACAGAGTGAAACAGAAAGTAAACTTGCAATTATATGTATATATGCTATATACAAAGCTAGCTACAAAGTGAAATACATATATAATGTAAGTTAGCTACAAAGTGAAATACATATATAATGTGAAACGCATGCATACATGTTGATGTGAAACTACAAAAATGTATATTATAGTTACTGTATATAGAAAAATGTCAGGTAATACTCTAAAAGCATACATATAAGACGAAACCTACTGTACACGAATTTGTTGAAGTTTAATGTGCACTTAAATATGCAAATTTATATTCACACATTTATTCTTATTTTAATTAATTAAATAACATAAAGGGATATTTTTTTACATATTTTAAACCAAAAATCTAAAATTCTCAAATTACCATGCATTCATCCTCATTTAAAGTGTAAAACGGTAAATTGTGTTTGTTTTAATTTGTGATATCATTTACTTGTCCATGTTGTTGTCTCTTATAGGAAATTTGGAGCAAAAATGATGGTTGCATATGAAGTTATAAAGAAAAGCATGCATATATACAAAAGGAGATGGAATTAATACATTCACTACTTAATGGAGGACCCCACCTACCTATTATCTCACCTTCCTTAATGGTGCAATTAAAGGCCTCATGCAATTTACATGACTCATTAGTGGATGGAAACAAAATTGTAGCTTCATGAAGGGGGTACTTTTGGTAGTACCCAACAAATGTAACTAGGATTTTAGGGTTTAGAACATGTGTATTTATACCCCTTTTATGTGATGTAAATCCTCTATAATTTCTCTCTACTTCTCTATCCTTATCTTTAGTTAGTTTTTAGGATTAGAAAAAAAAAAGTTCTTTCTTTTTCTTCAATGGCTTCTTAGACATTTTTTGTGTAATTTCTCTTTTGCAATTTCAATTAGTTATCTTTTATTTGGATGTTCTCTTCTTTTATGCAAATAGAATAGATTTGTACTTTATTTTGCTTTTCTTTTTCTTTTGTTTTTGTTCTATGTTTGAATCTACTTCTGTTGTTAGAATAACAAACATGAGAGGCTAAATCCTTTGATTTAGGGGTAATGAAGCTTTCTTGATTATGTTGATGCAACATATTTTGGTTTTTATGATCTCTTGTTATGCTTAATGGAATGATTGAAGTAGTAATTACATTATTGTTGAGTTTTGGTTTTGATAGTCTATGTTTGTTGACAACAAAATAGGCTATGCTTAGTCAACATAAACACAAGATTGCCTCTTCATCTATATATGAATATGGTAATTAAAGTGTGACTGAAATTCAAAATTTGATATTCTATGTTACTAAATTAATAGTAAATAGAATATGCTTAAAGTAAATTTTAGTTTCATTTTCGTTGTCATTTCATGAATGTATAATTGTGGATTAGAGAGTGTGTTAGAGTTTGACGGTTTAAGTGTGTTCTCTAATGACACATTAGGCTTTGCTTATGATAAATGCACCAACTAATTATACAAAAGATCAAATGAGAGATCATGAAATCATTGTATGTTGATTTATGTGGTCATAAGGGTGAAGTTGCCTCTAAATTGTTTTCATTTCATATTCAGCTTTCAACTTAGTTATAGTTTTTATTCATTAGCTTTTATTAATTAAATCTTCACTCGAATTCGGCTTAATTTGATTGAATAAAATTAGAATTGCTTCTTTCCCTGTGGATCGACTCGTATTCGCCACGTCTCCCCCACAATGAAAACATTCGCCTTGTTTTCTCTTCCTCTTTCTACAATCCTTCAATCCTTGGCTATGTGCCCTTCTATACCACAGAAATTGCATTTCCTTTTATCACGTGAGTTGTCGTTCTTGCCTCCTTTCTCGGAGTCTACCTTCTTATTCTGAGAATCGTTGGGCTTGACCTCTTTCTTGCCCTTCTTATCTTCCTCATACAGTATGGCCATATCCACCAAGCTTTCAAAGGTCGCCCCCATGGGCACATGAGTCATGGCCAAACCATGTAGTGGCTCGTTCAAGCCTCGTGCAAAACGTAGCGCCTTTTTCTGAGAAGTGTTGACTAACTCCAATCCGAAGCGAGCAAGCTGATTGAAACGGTTCACGTATTCTTTAACTGTCATATTTCCTTGTTTAAGGGCCATAAACCGTTCCATTTGGAGACTCTCCTCTGCCGATGACAAGAACTTAAGCCCAAAAATCCCTCTAAAGTCCGCCCAAGTCTCAATGGGCCTAGTAGCGTTGGTGACTTCCGACCAATAAGAAGCTTCCTCTTTCATGAGCCACGCCGCCAACTGTACTTTCCTATTGTCCTCTACCTCAAAAATAACAAACAAGTCTTCGGTTTCCTTCAACCAATTCCGTGCCTCAACAAAAGTCTCAGTTCCTAGGAAATCCTTTCCGCCCATGGCCTTAAAGTCCTTGCATATCTTTGAAAAAGCGCTTTCTCGCGGAGGTTGATGAGGATGAGGAGGAGGATTGGCTGGGCCTGCCACATTAGCCCGAGCCTCGAGGAAACGACGGAACCAAGTGGGTATATTGACACCCTCGGGAAGATTAAGATCGTCGGCCATGATATGCTGAAAACGAAAAAGGAAAAGATTCAAACGAGGAAACAAAGATTGTGCTAATGGCTTTTTGGGGAATAGCCTTTTAAAATAAACCAACTTTTCTTGAAAAGTGCTTCTTTGTAAATGGTTTTGAAAAAAAAAATCCAAAAGGTTCTCAAAACTTTTGCCCAGTCTTGGTAACCTTCTGCTCTGATACCAAATTGTAACACCCCACCTCCGCTAGGGTCACTCACAAAGGGAATGCACTAGTTTTGGAGGGGTATTATCGAGATAACATCACAGAATTATCACAAGACAGAACATTAATAAAAAAATTTTAAGTAAACAGCGGAAGAATTTATGAGCAAAACAGAACTTCATTTTATTCCAAAATAAACCATGTCTCTTACAAACATTTCAAATAACTTCATTACAACTGTCTTGTAATAATAGCCAAAGAAGCAATAACTTAAAAACAGAAAAACAACTTATTCCTCAAGTGCAGTAAAAAGAAGCAGCCATAGCAAACCGTACATGCTGAGCCAAAGCAAGTGATATCCAAGCTAGGAGCTAGTGTTTCCTCCCTGAGAACCTGGGGGGGGGGGAACGAAAGAAAACGAGGCGGAAGGAAAAGGGTCAGTCATAAAGACTGAGTAAGTCCTAGTGACTTTCAGTGTAAAAACGGTTAAAACAACCTGTCATGTATGAACTGGAACTAAACTTAAGAATGGTGTCAAGGTGAACAAGATAGACTAAGGTGGTCAGGATAAGTCAAGACAAGTCAAGTAAAGCATCACATGTTCGAGATTCGTTGCACCAACTGTACCAGTGTACTAGGCCCATATCACAAGTTAATCACGAAATAAATCCCACGGCCCAATATCATGAAATGACCCTGAAACGGGGTCTGACCAAAGTACGGGTCCTACGGAGCGATTATCTAGTCGATCGGCTCCCTACAAGTTCTAGCTCGTCAAGTGTCCGTGTCATACGGCTAATCACGAATGTAGTCACCTGTGCTGGGTCCACCTTCGGGTGCATCAGCCCTAGGGTGTCAACCCCTGACACGATTCAAGATGCACAAATAAATCTACGGATACCCAGTGCCTGCCCCGGAATACGTGCACGACCGTAGTCCACCGAACCTACACTGGCATACCCCACTGCCGTCGTTCACCTCTTACAATCAGCCCAGTAATCGTGCCCCACCCGTCCTAGCCCCAGGGTACCTTGATACATCTAGAGGGTTACTGCTGAAAAGGGTCGTGTCTAGGGTTTCGCCTAACAGATTAGGTCATGTAATTCGTGACCTAACCCGCCTAACCGATTAAGTCATGTAATTCGTGACTTAATCCTTTTCCAGTCTAGTCATGTCAAGATAGTTAAGTATGTCATTTAAATTCGTGACTTAACCCGCTTACGTGTCATGTCAAGTTGGCTAAGTGTTGTCGTTTCAAGTTCATGACTTAGCCCTACAAATAGTGTTCAAGTTGGTTAAGTTGTCTTTTCATGTTCGTGACTTAACCCTAATTGGCATTAATTGATTCGTTAATGCACCGAACCACTCACATTGGATCCTATTGTTCGTAGCCACTGGAATTGCCGGGCGGTTCCGGGCAGGTTTACGCTACGAACTCAACCCAACCTCGGGTTTCAAGCGTGATGTGACCAACTACCCACATTGGATCCTATTGTTTGTAGCAACTGGATTTGCCGGGCGGTTCCGGGCAGATTTACACTACAAACTCAACCCAACCTCGAGTTGGCCACTTTCTTGTTTTCTAAAGTCATGTCCTTGTTCTTATCAACTTCGTGCTATTTTCATAGCATGTTCATATTTCAATTTCGTGCCCAACTAAGGCATGTTTCAGGTCAAGTTATGGAATGTTCAAGTCAAGTTTTTCGTGCCATATTTCATGTTTTACTTATGCCAAATTTCACGATTTATGATTATAATCAATTCAAGTTTTGCCTATTCTACCCAATCGTATCCCCAACGCATATAATCGTACTTCGTTCACAAGCATAAACAATTCAAGAGATAAAGGGGAATAACACCAAACATGTGATAGGCATATGTGACAATTCATTTGCATAATAAACAGGCTATAACATATCTCATGGTTTCAATACTAGCATGATGATAACTTGGCATAGTAATGGTTCTAACTTAGTTTAACATGATGAATTCAACTTTACATCATAGGCATAATAATCATTGCGGGCATAATAATAATTTTATTGTAAACATGAAACATTAAAGGCATGGTAATTCTAATAGGCATAGTGGACCCCAATTTAGCATTTTTGACATAATGATTCTCACCTATCATTATAAACATAATGACTCCAACTTTTCATCATAACCTAGCAATTCCCAATTTGTCATTAACATGATAGGTATATTAACATCACATGCATAGTTTCATTAACATCATAGACACGGTTTAATTAGCATCATAGGCATGGTTTAAACAACATAAAGATTTCAATAAACATAATGATTCCATGGATATGTATTAGTCCAACTTGCCATACAATTAAGCCCAAGTGATTCATAACCACATCAAAATCATGATAAGTTTAACATGCAACATTGACATAGCGAAATTCCCAAATTATGATTTCAAAGTTAAACAATATAAACATGGATTAATAATAGTTCCTAAATCCGGTTTCAATTCATAGCATGTCCATGTTATTTTAGCGTTTTTGCCTAAAAAGTAACATAGAACTTATAATATGAAGCAAGTAATCAAAATTTCAAATCAAATAGCCCCAAATCCGTTGTCTAAAGCGTCGTAGTTGTTGTAGCTTCTAGTTGTAACCTTCAAGAATCGTCCTTCGTCTTCTATAATTTTGTTCTTTGTATTTTTAATTTAGAGTTCTAGGTTTAATGGCGGCTGCATGAGTGCTAAAATGAAATAGTATGATTTAGGCTAGGTCTTAGGGTCTTTTTATAGTTGTAGGCAATTGATTTCAGCCTTTAGATTAACCCTAGAATAGGTATGAGCCATCCAAAATCGTCACAAGCCCCAAAACAAGACCCAGGAGCCAAAACAGGTGCACCAGGTCGGGGTCCTACAGGGGGGGGTCGACCCAGGGGTCGACACCCATGTCGACCCCCTGGGGAGGGGTCGACCCAAGGGTCGACACCCATGTCGACCCCCTGGAGGGGGGTCGACCCAGGGGGTCGGCACCCTGTGTGTCTGGCGGGAATTTTCCCGCCTTCTCTTTCTGGGCTGAATTTCAAATCTGTTTTCGGATTTGAATTTTCGTGAAACTTTGCGAGGCCATATCTCGATCATACGGACTCCGATTTACGAAATTTCGGACTCTATTTCGCGTATTTTTCCGAGACGAACGCAATGGCACAACCCGTTTTCCCTGATTCATATTTTATCATTTAATTCTGCCATGTTTTAAGTTATAACGTGTTGTTTAAAATACGGGTTGTTACATTCTCCTCTCCTTAAAGGATTTCGTCCCCGAAATCTTCAAGTTAGAAAGAACGTATCCTACCATCCATCATCCATCTACTCAAAGCATCATCCACAGGCAGCCATTGTCCTTAAAAGATTTCTAATGCTGTATGAACATATGTAGAAAGTGTGTGTATATGTTCCTTATCTAATGCAAATGATCAGGCCTGATTGATCTTCTCAAATGCAAAATATGTTTAGTGAAATGAATCCAGTATGTATGCAATTTTTTTCCTATATAATTCATAATTTCTACATGAGTGCTCAAACATTCAATCATATGCAACAACCAAATGATAGCACAACTAAGTTTCCAAAATAAACACTCATGCATATGCAATATGAAAATGTGTCTGAGCCGATCTAGTGCCTAATGTGTATTCATGCATCCACGAGCAACCACTTGCGACCACTTGCAACCATTTCGCAATCATAACATGTTTCAATTACATGTTTACATCCAAAAAGATTCTACCTATGGTTCCCAAGATAGGATCAAGGGAAGAAACAAGATAAAACAAAGCATCTAGAAAAAGAAGTTAACGATGTACCCCCAGAAGGTCCGGTCTGCTTTTTAGGGCAGTCCTTGCTGATGTGTCCAGTCTCCCCACAATGAAAACATTCACCTTGCTTTCTCTTCCTCTTTCTACAATCCTTGGCTATGTGCCCTTCTGTACCACAGAAATTGCATTTCCTTTTATCACGTGAGTTGTCGTTCTTGCCTCCTTTCTCGGAGTCTACCTTCTTATTCTGAGAATCGTTGGGCTTGACCTCTTTCTTGCCCTTCTTATCTTCCTCATACAGTAGGTCCATATCCACCAAGCTTTCAAAGGTCGCTCCCATGGGCACATGAGTCATGGACAAACCATGTAGTGGCTCGTTCAAGCCTCGTGCAAAACGTAGCGCCTTTTTCTGAGGAGTGTTGACTAACTCCAATCCGAAGCGAGCAAGCTGATTGAAACAGTTCACGTATTCTTTAACTGTCATATTTCCTTGTTTAAGGGCCAGAAACCATTCCATTTGGAGACTCTCCTCTGCCGATGACAAGAAATTAAGCCCAAATCTCCCTCAAATGTCCGCCCAAGTCTCAATGGGCCTAGTAGCGTTGGTGACTTCCCACCAATAAGAAGCTTCCTCTTTCATGAGCCACGCCGCCAACTGTACTTTCCTATTGTCCTCTATCTCAAAGATAACAAACAAGTCTTCGGTTTCCTTCAACCAATTCCGTGCCTCAACAAAAGTCTCAGTTCCTAGGAAATCCTTTCCGCCCATGGCCTTAAAGTCCTTGCATATCTTTGAAAAAGCGCTTTCTCGCGGAGGTTGAGGAGGATGAGGAGGAGGATTGGCTGGGCCTGCCACATTAGCCCGAGCCTTGAGGAAACGACGGAACCAAGTGGGTATATTGACACCCTCGAGAAGATTAAGATCTTCGGCCATGATAAGCTGAAAACGAAAAAGGAAAAGATTCAAATGAGGAAACAAAGATTGTTCTAATGGCTTTTTGGGGAATAGCCTTTTAAAATAAACCAACTTTTCTTGAAAAGTGCTTCTTTGTAAATGGTTTTGAAGAAAAAAATTCAAAAGGTTTTCAAAACTTTTGCCCAGTCTTGGTAACCTTCTGCTCTGATACCAAATTGTAACACCCCATCTCCGCTAGGGTCACTCACAAAGGGAATGCATTAGTTTTGGAGGGGTATTATCGAGATAACATCACAGAATTATCACAAGACAGAACATTAATAAAAAAAATTAAGTAAACAGCGGAAGAATTTATGAGCAAAACAGAACTTCATTTTATTCCAAAATAAACCATGTCTCTTACAAACATTTCAAATAACTTCATTACAACTGTCTTGTAATAATAGCCACAGAAGCAATAACTTAAAAACAGAAAAACAGCTTATTCCCCAAGTGCAGTAAAAAGAAGCAGCCATAGCAAATCGTACATGCTGAGCCAAAGCAAGTGATGTCCAAGCTAGGAGCTAGTGTTTCCTCCCTGAGAATCTGGGGGGGGGGGGAACGAAAGAAAAAGAGGCGAAAGAAAAAGGGTCAGTCATAAAGACTGAGTAAGTCCTAGTGACTTTCAGTGTAAAAACGGTTAAAACAACCTGTCATGTATGAACTGGAACTAAACTTAAGAATGGTGTCAAGGTGAACAAGATAGACTAAGGTGATCAAGATAAGTCAAGACAAGTCAAGTAAAGCATCACATGTTCGAGATTCATTGCATCGACTGTACCAGTGTACTAGGCCCATATCACAAGTTAATCACGAAATAAATCCCACGGCCCAATATCATGAAATGACCCTGAAACGGGGTCTGACCCAAGTACGGGGTCCTACGGAGCGATTATCTAGTCGATCGGCTCCCTACAAGTTCTAGCTCGTCAAGTGTCTGTGTCATACGGTTAATCACGAATGTAGTCACCTGTGCTGGGTCCACCTTCGGGTGTATCAGCCCTAGGGTGTCAACCCCTGATACGATTCAAGATGCACAAACAAATCTACGGATACCCAGTGTCTGCCGCGGAATACGTGCACGACCGTAGTCCACCGAACCTACACTGGCATACCCCACTGCCATCGTTCACCTCTTACAATTAGCCCAGTAATCGTGCCCCACCCGGCTTAGCCCCAGGGTACCTTGATACATCTAGAGGGTTACTGCTGAAAAGGGTCGTGTCTAGGGTTTCGCCTAACAGATTAGGTCATGTAATTCGTGACCTAACCCGCCTAACGATTAAGTCATGTAATTCGTGACTTAATCCTTTTCCAGTCTAGTCATGTCAAGATGGTTAAGTATGTCATTTAAATTCGTGACTTAACCCGCTTACGTGTCATGTCAAGTTGGCTAAGTGTTGTCGTTTCAAGTTCATGACTTAGCCCTACAAATCGTGTTCAAGTTGGTTAAGTTGTCTTTTCATGTTCATGACTTAACCCTAATTGGCATTAATTGATTCGTTAATGCACCGAACCACTCACATTGGATCCTATTGTTCGTAGCCACTGGATTTGTCGGGCGGTTCCGGCAGGTTTACGCTACGAACTCAAGCCAACCTCGGGTTTCAAGCGCGATGTGACCAACTACCCACATTGGATCCTATTGTTTGTAGCCACTGGATTTGCCGGGCGGTTCCGGGAAGATTTACACTACAAACTCAACCCAACCTCGAGTTGGCCACTTTCTTGTTTTCTAAAGTCATGTCCATGTTCTTATCAACTTCGTGCTATTTTCATAGCATGTTCATATGTCAATTTCGTGCCCAACTAAGGCATGTTTCAGGTCAAGTTATGGAATGTTCAAGTCAAGTTTTTCGTGCCATATTTCATGTTCTACTTACGCCAAATTTCACGATTTATGATTATAATCAATTCAAGTTTTGCCTACTCTACCCAATCGTATCCCCAACGCATATAATCGTACTTCGTTCACAAGCATAAACAATTCAAGAGATAAAGGGGAATAACACCAACCATGTGATAGGCATATGTGACAATTCATTTGCATAATAAACAGGCTATAACATATCTCATGGTTTCAATACTAGCATGATGATAACTTGGCATAGTAATGGTTCTAACTTAGTTTAACATGATGAATTCAACTTTACATCATAGGCATAATAATCATTGCGGGCATTATAATAATTTTATTATAAACATGAAACATTAAAGGCATGGTAATTCCAATCGGCATAGTGGACTCCAATTTAGCATTTTTAACATAATGATTCTCACCTAGCATTATAAACATAATGACTCCAACTTTTCATCATAACCTAGCAATTCCCAATTTGTCATTAACATGATAGGTATATTAACATCACATGCATAGTTTCATTAACATCATAGACATGGTTTAATTAGCATCATAGGCATGGTTTAAACAACATAAAGATTTCAACAAACATAATGATTCCATGGACATGTATTAGTCCAACTTGCCATACAATTAAGCCCAAGTGATTCATAACCACATCAAAATCATGATAAGTTTAACTTGCAACATTGACATAGCGAAATTCCCAAATTATGATTTCAAAGTTAAACAATATAAACATGGATTAATAATAGTTCCTAAATCCGGTTTCAATTCATAGCATGTCCATGTTATTTTAGCGTTTTTGCCTAAAAAGTAACATAGAACTTACAATATGAAGCAAGTGATCAAAATTTCAAATCAAATAGCCCCAAATCCGTTGTCTAAAGCGTCGTAGTTGTTGTAGCTTCTAGTTGTAACCTTCAAGAATCGTTCTTCGTGTTCTATAATTTTGTTCTTTGTATTTTTAATTTAGAGTTCTAGGTTTAATGGCGGTTGCATGAGTGCTAAAATGAAATAGTATGATTTAGGCTAGGTCTTAGGGTCTTTTTATAGTTGTAGGCAATTGATTTCAGCCTTTAGATTAACCCTAGAATAGGTCCGTGCCATCCCAAATCGTCACAAGCCCCCAAAACAAGACCCAGGAGCCAAAACAGGTGCACCAGGTCGGGGTCCTACAGGGGGGGTCGACCCAGGGGTCGACACCCATGTCGACCCCCTGGGGAGGGGTCGACCCAGGGGTCGACACCCATGTCGACCCCCTGGAGGGGGGTCGACCCAGGGGTCGACACCCTGTGTGTCTGGCGGGAATTTTCCCGCCTTCTCTTTCTGGACTGAATTTCAAATCTGTTTTCGGATTTGAATTTTCGTGATACTTTGCGAGGCCATATCTCGATCATGCGGACTCCGATTTACGAAATTTCGGACTCTATTTCGCGTATTTTTCCGAGACGAACGCAATGGCCCAACTCGTTTTCCCTGATTCAGATTTTATCATTTAATTCTGCCATGTTTTAAGTTATAACATGTTGTTTAAAATACGGGTTGTTACAAATTGTGAATCTTGTCTTGTATAAAATCTTTTCAGGTTGCAATCGCCGAAGGAACAAATTGCTTGTTGAGAACTGCTTGCTCAAAATTTGCTTTATTTTGCTCGCTTGTTGAAACATTCACCGCTGAAAAAAAAGAGAGAGAAAAAAAAGGAAGAAGAAGAAGGGTTGCAGAAAGGATAGAGATTGCTTGCCGAAAATTGCTTGATCTGCGGTGCTTTGCTTTGCGCTTGCTAATAAAAAATTTGCCGCTTTTAAAAAAAATTGCTAATAAATTCGGACCCTCTGGTATTGTTCTCTTCTTCTCCCTTATTTTTAGTTCCTTGCATTATTGTTTGCTTGCATTTGCATCAAAAATTCAAAAACAAATAAAAATTCATTCGTAGTTGCATTGGTAATTCACGTTTAGTTTCCGTTTTGCGTTCATTTAGCTTTGTTTTTATCTTTTTAAGGACATCATTATATTTAGACAAATTGGTTAATTTTTAACGATTTATTTCTCGGTGTCTAGACTACGGCAGAGTAATAACTGTTTATAAATATTACGATGATTCGTAAATATTATATCGGTTGTTCCTCTGAAGGTACTTAAACCTTCGGATGTATTGCTAGGGTGATTCCTGGTGCATCGATAACTCCTGTCCGTTAACTGGCTGAGAAATCTTTTGTTGAAATTAATCAAACCGACATTATATAATTTTAGAAAATATGTAAATAAGTAATTTGCATTCATAAAGTTGCATTAGGTTCATGCATATATAAAAAAAATCCAAAAAAAAAATTCTTTTGTGAATATTTTTTTTTTCTCTTAAAATAAAAATTCAAAAAAAAAACTTTCTTTAAAATGTCTCAATTTCCGTATTCTTATGGATTTTACGATAGTTGTGGAAATCAATATAATCCATATAATTTTACACCAAATTTATATGGATATTTTAATAAAAACTATTGTACTAACAATTTGGATTTTACGCCACTAACTTTTCAAAATTTTCAAAATAATCCTCATTGTACACCACAAAATTTTCAAAATAATGATTAACCCTCAACTCTTGAAACGCGTATTGAATCTTTACTTGAAATGTGCACACGACAAAATCAAGAAATAAATGAATTGTGTAATTCATACTTGGGCAACAACTTGAGTCAAAGTTTTCAAAATAATCAAAATTCGAATTCACTTCCAAATTCAAATGATTTTGATTACAGCCCCAGCCAAATCAATTTCGAACTCAAAAATGAATTTCAAATTCAAAATGGAAATGTAAATCACTTCTCAAATGATTTTGGTAATGGAAATAATTTCAATTCTGGTGCTACTGAAAACTTTTGTTCTCAACAATTTCAAATTGAAAATTCTCATGTAAATAATTATAAATTTGATTTTGTTGAGCAAACGAACATACTTGACGATTACTTGAAGTTTCGTGAAAAACAAAATAATCAAAACCGAACATGTGACGATTCGAATGACAATACATCTTTTACCAAAATCGATGATTTTCAAATAACAACTTTTGAAACTAACGAAAATCTTAATGAAGTTGTTGAAAGCTCTGTAATTGATCTGAATTTGAATTCTCTTGAAAACAAAGACGTCAATCTTCAATTTGATCTTCCTCTCCCAAATTTTGAAAATTTTGAAAATTTAGCAACTTTAGATTGTCAACATGACAAAAATGGTGAAATTGTTAACAACTATTTAGGTGAGGACAACTTTGATGAGCGAAAACCTTTTGAAATAATTGACGATAATGTTGTTGGTTCTGAAACTGAAAATGGAAATTTTGAAAATTTTGAAATTCTTGAGGTTGAAAATAATGAAACTACTGAATGTGATCTTGAACATAATGACGATTTTTCAAAAACTGTTGAAACTCCTTGCGACTTAATCGTTTCAACTGAACCTCACTGTGATCATTTGTTTTTCAATGATAAATTTCTGCAGTATATGGACTCTTTTTGGAATAACACTATTTTTGAGAAAACACGATTTCGAAATTTACTGAAAATTCATTTGTTTGGTTTTAATTTTAGGTTTACGAATGAACCTTTAGTTAACAAAATTTCAAATATCAAAGCAAAACTGAACAATATTTCTCAAAACAAGTGTGGAGGTGAGAACGATGCACACGTCTCTCAATTTATACATCATCTCAACAAGTCAAACTTTGTTTTTGAATCTTTTACTGAACCCTAGCTCCATGACCTCTCTATAGTTGCTCCAGAAATTCTATTCGATTTTCGAATCAATTGTAAGCTCAAAATTTTAAAATTAGCAACTCAAACTTTTGAAAAAACAAAATATGTTTTTCCAAATCTGAAATGTAGTATAAAATCCTTTATGATTTGGTTTTCTGTGCTTCAGCTGTGTCTCATAATCTTAATGAGGCTGATTCATTGGTCCATTGTGGACCGGTTCATCTATTCGGTGACTACATATTTTCTGCATGCACATTTGGTAAGTCGCACTAATCCTTTTTTGTACATATGTAAATATTTTTCTTCCGTTCACTCATTGTGTCATGCATTGACTGTGGAGACACAGTCGAAATCAAGCGTGGGGGGGGGGGGGTTTCATTTTCATTATGTTTTGCATAGTTTAAGTTAGCATTTTTTTCTTTTTCTAAAAAAAAAGTAAAAGTTTCACACTTCTTGTTACTTTTAAAAAAGACATGATGGAGTTAGTATATAATTTTGGTCGTTCGATTTAAATATTTGGAAATTTACTTCTCTTAGCGGATAACGAAAGGAAAGTTTGAATTATGAGCAAATTTGGTGTAACTGGTATATTGGGAAAGTCGTAGGTGATGAGTATGAAATGTTTTCTGAATTGTAATCCGATTAAATATATGGTTGATTTTGACTACTTGCGATAACATTTTAGATCTTTTAAGTGAAGTTGTGCTAAGATATTCTCACTTAATTCTCTCTCTCTCTCTCTTATGCAAAAAAAAAAGAAAAAAAAAGAAAAAAGAAAAAATAAGAATGTATATATATAATAATAATCCAAGGGTATCCAACATTGCTAGTACATCTCGCGTTGGTGTGCAAACCCGCCAAACTCTTTCCGACACCTTGTTGACAATGTCAACGTCGGTATATCTTGGTCTCATTTTATGAGTTGGACACCTAAGGATTACCGATATCTTGTTGACAAAGTCAGCGTTGGTCTGCACAATCCGCCAAGCTCTGTCCCAAACTCTTACGTATGGTATACCTTGGTCTTTTCGGTTAGGTGTTTGTAAATACTAATAATGTAAATATTTTGTAATAAAGAGAGAGTAAGCACTTGAAATCCAAGCACACTCTTCACTTATTCGACCTAACGTGTTAACAAAAAGGAAGTTGAGATGCCATTTTACGATTGTTGATATCGATTATAGAATTCGTTTCATATTTGCACTATGTTTCTACCAAAACAACTGGCCAAGCTGGAGGAGTTTGTGATGATAACATGACTGCTGTTTGAAGTTTTGATTAGTAATGGACTTAAATTTCATAGTGACGACACAAATTTGTGTTAACTCATTCGTGTAATATTTAAAAGTAAATTATCCATTTGTAAATATTCCTTTAAAAGCTTGCATTCGTCTTGTAAATATTTTCTAATCTTGCATTTTGTAAATATTTTTGATATTTTTGCATTTAACATTTGGATTTTGTGGGTAGTATCCGCTGAAAACCCTCACGAGACAACACTCGTCCTACTTGGGACACCCAGAGGTTTAACGGCTTGTTGCATACGCTAAATGCAATCGTGTTTCCCACGAAAGTGTGACATATCTTAGTTTTTTTTATTCGAGGACGAATAAAAAGATAAGTGTGGGGGTATTTAATGTGCACGTAAATATGCAAATTTATATTCACACATTTATTCTTATTTTAATTAATTAAATAACATAAAGGGATATTTTTTACATGTTTTAAACCAAAAATCTAAAATTCTCAAATTACCATGCATTCATCCTCATTTAAAGTGTAAAACGGTAAATTGTGCTTGTTTTAATTTGTGATATCATTTACTTGGTCCATGTTGTTGTCTCTTATAGGAAATTTGGAGCAAAAATGATGGTTGCATATGAAGTTATAAAGAAAAGCATGCATATATACAAGAGGAGATGGAATTAATACATTCACTACTTAATGGAGGAACCCACCTACCTATTATCTCTCCTTCCTTAATGATGCAATTAAAGGCCTCATGCAATTTACATAACTCATTAGTGGATGGAAACAAAATTGTAGCTTCATGAAGGGGGTACTTTTGGTAGTCCCCAACAAATGTAACTAGGATTTCAGGGTTTAGAACATGTGTATTTATACCCCTTTTATGTGATGTAAATCCTCTCTAATTTCTCTCTCCTTCTCTATCCTTATCTTTAGTTAATTTTTAGGATTAGAAAAAAACGTTCTTTCTTTTTCTTCAGTGGCTTCTTAGTCATTTTTTGTGTAATTTCTCTTTTGCAATTTCAATTAGTTATCTTTTATTTGGATGTTCTCTTCTTTTATGCAAATAGAATAGATTTGTACTTTATTTTGCTTTTCCTTTTCTTTTGTTTTTGTTTTATGTTGGAATCTACTTCTGTTGTTAGAATAACAAACATGAGAGGCTAAATCCTTTGATTTAGGGGTAAGAAAGCTTTCTTGATTATGTTGATGCAACATATTTTGGTTTTTATGATCTCTTGTTATGCTTAATAGAATGATTGAAGTAGTAATTACATTATTGTTGAGTTTTGGTTTTGATAGTCTATGTTTGTTGACAAAAATATAGGCTATGCTTAGTCAACATAAACACAAGATTGCCTCTTTATCTATATATGAATATGGTAATTAAAGTGTGACTGAAATTCAAAATTTGATATTCTATGTTACTAAATTAATAGTAAATAGAATATGCTTAAAGTAAATTTTAGTTTCATTTTTGTTGTCATTTCATGAATGTATAATTGTGGATTAGAGAGTGTGTTAGAGTTTGACGGTTTAAGTGTGTTCTCTAATGACACATTAGGCCGTAGCTGCTTATGATAAATGCACCAACTAATTATACAAAAGATCAAATGAGAGATCATGAAATCATTGTAGTTGATTTATGTGGTCATAAGTGTGAAGTTGCCTCTAAATTATTTTCATTTCATATTCAGCTTTCAACTTAGTTATAGTTTTTTTTCATTAGCTTTTATTAATTAAATCTTCACTCGAATTCGGTTTAATTTGATTGAATAAAATTAGAATTGCTTCTTTCCCTGTGGATCGACTCGTATTCGCCACGTACTAATAATTGTACGCCGTGCGCTTGCGGTTTATTACACTTCGCGACGGTATTCTAATTCATAGAATATTCGTCGTCGAACAAAGTTATTAAAACACATGAATTTGTTTAAGTTTGGAAAAATAAAATAAGCATATTGTGCAGGTCATGAAATCAAAGACAACATGAGGCTATTTTCCAACACAAAGCATTAGCATGGGTTAAGGCGCAGGTGCACACAAATATTCGTATACAAAAATAAAGTGTTGTCAACTTTCTTTCAAGGCAAAAGGAATAGGCACTTGCTTAATAATTTTTCAGAGCAAGGACATGTCCTACTTCTTGTAACAAATGAAAGTGCAAGCTAATTCAAACAAGGAGTTTCTATACAATGTATATATGTGTGTATTTGTGCCCAGCCATATCGGCAACACACGGTTTCTAGAATTGAAATTATAAACTAATGTATTCTTTACCTATCAAACTAATTATTTAGCAATTCAATTCAAATCAGTACATGCCTTAGTGCATGTTGGGATAGTCATGTGAGGTAAAATCTCACCTTGGATATAAAAGCAAAAGAGATGAACTAAAATTGATTAAAGTAAATTCATTATAAAAATGAACAACCTATGTACACAAACATGTCAATAAGCATGTAACATAATAGCAAAATGTCATTGCAAGTAGACATTTGATTATGTATTAACCTGATAGGATAAAAGAAACAAACCACTACCTCAGTATCTTGGTAAAATCTACATGAGACCATATAACAGGTAATCGCAAATAAAGATATATGGATAAGCATCATATTTAAGATCATGCACTTAATAGTCCATACCAATGTGACAACAAACTTGATATTGGCGACAAAGCAATGAGTGCCCAATTGTTCTTAGGATGATATCAAAGTGAGTAGCTGCAACTAAACAAAAATTCATACTACGAACTACTCAACATCTATAATAGCAGCAACAGTTCAAATTTGAATTTATCGGTTAAACTAAGAGAAAAAGGTAGCAACTGCCATACGAATGGACTAATTAGCATTGACATTTACCTCAAAATTACTAGCAGATGTTCGAGGAAAAAATTTTACAATGAATAATTTTTATCAGTGAGGCATAAATAAAAATTACTAGCAGTTTTGTAAGCCCCTATTTTTGCAGATGTTTGGGATTACAATTTGGCACATTGCCGTAATTCATAAATATCGTGTCATGCAGATGTTCGAGATCACAGAAATAGAAAAACAGAAAAATGACAACAATGGTTTACTAAAAATGATAACAATGGTTTACTGAATAAGTAGAGAAATGAAAACAATCAAAACATCAAATTTCTCAGTCACAAATGTTAATAGACTTATCAACTATCATTCTCCATCAACATCTAATTCATCATCTTATGAGCTTTCATTTTCACTCTCATGGTCTACAATTATATTATCATCTTCTACATCCGTATCAAAAACTTCCGTGACCTGAACGTTGTCATTAAGAGGTCCAATGTCACCTTCTCTATCCATGGTGAATTCAATGATATGATCGATGTCTTCTTGATAAGCTTGATCATTCAAGATGTTTTCATCAAACGTATACCTAGCTTTCGTTTTAAGCACAACCCACCAATCATTTTTGTTTCTCCTTTCAGATGGATATGCTACATAATAGACCTAAATTGCTTGTGTTGCTAGAATAAACGGATCATAGGTCTTATACTTGGACTTATGATTTATTTCAATGAGATTGTACAAAGGATGCACATTAATTCCAATTTTAGGTGTATTGTCAAACCAATGACATTTGAATTGGAAAGCTTTTTGCTCTGGATCGATAGAGTAAGTCAGCTCATAAATTTCCTTCAAAATACCATAATAGTCTTGCATATGCATTTCTGGGTCATTGCTGCCTTTAACACATACACCACAATTATAAGTTGATTTTCCATATCCGTACTCCTCTATTTGAAATTTATACCCGTTCATGAATAATACTTTGCATTTCCTCACTTCTTTTTGAGGTCCAAATGCAATAAACTTTAATCGTTTATCCGTGACTTTATTAACAGGATCACATACCTATTATAATAAACATAAATTAATATATACATACGTAAATTTGATACGTTTTCAAATAAAAAGTAGCTGAATTTTGTTATATTGGTTTTACATAATTGAGAAACCAATCACTAAAATTTGATGCTCGTGGAATAACATGATTCATCTTCTCAAACATTCTGCAAGAGCACTAAAATGAGTAAGATACTTAAATTTTGAAATTAAAATCATTGAATGCTACCAAAATTCACCTTATATAAGGTTCTACTTCTTTACAGTTAAGAAGAACGTAATTTCGAGCAGCGTTGTATTCTTCATCAGTCAACCAATGTTTTTTCCAACCACCATAGGGACGTCCTTCTTTTTTGAACACGGATAATGAAGGATCATTGAAAAATTCGTCTGTACTAAGATCATTGCGTGAGATAGTTGTATTCATTTTCTTTACATGATCCTCAAAGTAATAAGAAAAGAATGTTGCCGCCTCTTCCATGATGTAGGCACTAAAATTGATCCTTCCATGCATGCCTAATTAGCCACTTTTTTCTTCAAGTGTCTTATAAACCTAAAGTGTCATATGTAAACAAATTTGAAAATATATAATATGTACTAATATGATATGAGTTTTATAAAATAAACTTTCAAACGGATACATCCACCCATACTGAACAGGTCCCCGCATTCTAGCTTCGAAAGGAAGATGTATCGGAAGATGCTCCATTATATTAAACAAACCAGGGGGAAATATCATCTCCAATTTGGAAATTAGTTCTAGTATGATCTTCTCGAGCTTCTCAATTCGGTCCAATTTTAGTGTTGTTGTGCATAACTCCTTGTAAAATAGACTAAGCTCCATTATAGCACACCAAACTTTATGCGGAAGCAACTCTTTGAAAGCAACTGGAAAAAGATTCTCCAAAAATAAATGGCAATCATGGGTTTTCATTCCGTTCATTCTCAAGCTACTCAAATCAACACAACTACGTAAATTTGAAGCAATACCATCTGGTATTCGTAGATTCTCCACCCACTTCAATAGAATTTTACAACTATCCTGACTTAGCACATAACATGCTTTTGGTTTAAAGTTACTATCATCTTCACCAAGCTCAAGTTCGGGACGTTTGCAGTAAATTCGTATATCACGTCTTGATCTCAAATCGTCCTTAGTTTTACCTTTGACGTTGGGAATTGTATTGAATACATTCTCAAAAACATTTTTTTTCATTATGCATGACATCAATATTATGACGAATTAATAGATTTTTCCAATATGGCAATTCCCATAATATGCTTTGTTTACACCAATTATGACTCAAACCTTTGCCTTCAATGTTGAAATTTAACCCATTTGGATTATTATATATTTTTGGAAAATATTGCACGTGTTCATAAATTTCTTCACTAGACAACATCGGCGGTGCTGGATTGGTAACGACACTGTTTCGTTGAAAATCTTTCTTGTTTCGTCTACATGGATGATCGAAATCTAAAAAACAACGATGACAATCGAACCAAGTCATTTTGCTTCAATTAGCCAAATGAAATGACGATGTCCACTCCATGCAATACGGACATGCTAATCTACCAGATGTACTCCAACCAGAGAGCATACCATAAGCTGGGAAGTCACTAATGGTCCATAACAAAGATGCACGCATGATAAAATTATTCTTCATTGACCCGTCATACGTAAGAACTCCATTCCAAAGGAGATTCATCTCATCAATTAGTGGTTGCAAATATACGTCTATTCCTTGTTTAGGATCTCTAGACCTAGGAGTTATAAGAGTTAAGAACATATAAGGATTTTTCATGCACATCCATGGTGGCAAATTATAAGGCGTCAAAATAAACGGCCAAGAAGAATATTGTTTACCAAATTGGTCAAATGGCGCAAATCCATCTGTGCACATGCCTAATCTAACATTACGTGTCTCTTTCGCAAATTCAGGATATGTTCTATCAAAATGCTTCCATGCTTCTCCTTCAGAAGGATGACACAACAATCCATCACTATAATTCTGAGTAGCATGCCATCTCATGTGCGATGCAGTAGCCATAGACGCATACATCCTTTGTAACCTAGGAATAAGCGGCATGTAGTGCAACCTTGAGTAATGGACATCTTTTGTTTTATTTTTCTTTGCTTTGTATCTTTCAGCGGAACAATATTTGCAAGTTCTAAGCTCATTGTCATCTTTCCAGAACAACATACAACCATTTCGACATGCATCTATTTTTTGATATGGCAAACCAAATGCAGTCACCAACTTCTTCATCTTGTAAAAACTATCACCCAAGACATAATCAGGAGGCAACATTTCCTTACTGGTTTTAAGATACTCATCAAATTCGTTTTTGGAACTATTATATTTTGCTTTGATTGCATATATCTAGCAGTTGCAGATAACTCTGTATGGGTTTCACAACCATCCCATAAAGGTCGCTTCGCAGCATGTAACAAATCAAAAAATTTCTACACCTCTGCATTAGGGGATTCCTCCACATTTGAATCTATCTCAGACATGTTGTGAAGGAGTGAACCTCCAGCATCATAAACCGTGGCTTCCATCCTATTCTCTTAGAAATAATTATCATCATTATCCCAATTACTATTTCCATCGTCATTATTGCTGGTAGCACCACTAACTTCTCCATGAAATCTTCATAACTCATAACCAAGCACAAATCCATATTGCACAAATGGAATTTAACAGTGTCACCATCCCTAAGAGCTTCATTTTTACATTTTTGACAAGGACATCGAATTTCGTGATTTCCAAACTCTCTAGATGCAAAATCAACAAATACATCTATACCCTTGAAAAAATCCTCCAACATTACACCGCGTCCATCTTTCCTCTTATACATCCAAGTACGATCCCTCATATAATCCATTTTATCTTTTAATACTGCACTAATGTATAAATGTAAAAACTACATGTGATCTTTACAAGAAAAAAAAATTAATGCATGCGATCAATACGTAATAGGAAAAAACATAAGCACGGATGCAAGGCATTAGTGATCAATACATAATAGGAAAAAACATAAGCACGGAAAATACATAATAGGAAAAAACTACATAATGCATGATAGGAAAAAAATTAATAGTTAGGTTATACATATATGGTGTTTTAAATCTGTGTCTTATATGAAGTATATCAGTAAATACTGTTTATAAAAGACATGACGGATGCAAGGCATTCTGGTCCAAACATAGGTATATGAAGGATGCAAGACATGAAGTATATCAGTAAATACTGTGTTAGCCCTTCATTCCCAGTATGTTCACATGTTTTCCTCAGGTGTATATTACTAAAGGAGATGACGCTAAAAAGGGTGCAATTAGGTATATGTTAATAACAAAGGTCAATGTGCCCAACAAACAAGGCAAAAAGATTTCTACCATAAGGACCGGGTCTTGTGACATCACGGGTTACGCAACCAACATATAGACAGTATACAGGTGAGATTTTCTTCTATGTATACAGTTTCTAGCATTCTAATATCTTCTTTGTCAAATAAACATAGGGAAATATGTGTATGGATAGTTCATAAGGTAGTTCAATGTATTAAAATGAATGACAGTTCATTTGCAATTTATGTCCATAATCAGGGTGGAGGTTTTCACACAGTGGCAAGGCACAATGATTATAAGCAGCATGCATGAAGTAATTTCAACAAGGAAATCATGCATGTACAATGTATATTAAGAGGTAGGATGGACATCTAAAATCTGCAGGTAAAAGACATCCGATCCATACATGTAAATAGTCACCATGACAAATTTCCTAAGATCAGTTCAGGTGTTCTTTTCCTAAATGACAAACTGAAATATGCGGACCAGTATCAAAATGGGGATGCATGCAAGCAACATAGTAACACCAACATACAGCAGGTCTTCGGAACAAGGCGAAGCGATAGTCGTACAGGTAAAAAATTTAACATGGATGCCGTAAATAGCAGCACGATGTAGGCAATGAATAGCAAGACGTGAAAATAGGACCCTAGATTCAGACCTACAACATGACAACATGACAAAATCGTTAGACCTAAAACCCTAATTTAAACCTAAAACATTACAAGCAGGGGCAATAATTGAACTGGGCAGTAAAATCGTTAGATCTACAACATGATAAAACCCTGATTTAGACCTAAAACCCTAAAATTAACAAAATCCACGAAAATAATTAAACTCTGAAAAACTTCACTATCTGCAGAGCGGCGACGCGACGAAAAGGGTGGCGCGACAAAGAGGGCAGTGCAAGACGAAGAAGGCGGCGCGATGAAAGCTGAAGAGCGATGAAAGATGAAGAGCGATGTGGCAAGAAAGGCGGAACGAAATGAAAGAAAATGTTTAGTTCTAAGTTCGGATAATAGACCTGTTGCGGATGGTATTAACGTTAACTAATGTGCAGATGGTATTAACGTTAACTGATGTTATATTTTAATCGTATAACTGATGTTATATTTTAATCGTATTATACATATTATTACTGTTAACATATTATTAATGTTATATTTTGCCCATAACTTAACTTTAACATATTATTAATGTTATATTTTGACCATAACTTATGCTCAGCTGTAATTAATCACTAATTAAATATTTATTATTAATTATCAATTATAATTATTAATAGTAGATATTAATTTATAATAACTATTATATACTTATATGACCAAGTAAAGAATTCTGAAAATTCATTAAAAAAATAAAAAAATAAAAAACCACATATGTAATGTATGTGTATATATATATATATATGTTATGTATGTGTGTATATATACATACATTATATATATAACTTTGAATTGTATAAACCGAGGATGTGTTGTCTCATATTATATTAGAGATAATTGCAATACCTATTGAATTTAGGAAACATGTATACTGAAATCACATTATACACCATTATAAAGAACATGATATTATATATGTATATATAATCGTACAGTTTAAATTCTGATCTTTATAAACTGAAAATGTGTTGTCTCACAATATATTAGAGATAAGTGTACTACTTAAATCTCATGCTCAGTTGTAATTAATCACTAATTAAATATTTATTATTAATATACATGAAAATAATAACTTGTGTGGTAGTGTTTGAATTTTTTGAATTTCGAAATTATTTAATATTTATTTAACTTCTTATTTTTAAACTTTGACCATTTTGTTTTTCTTAATTACTAATTATTTATTTAATTTCAAAATTCTTTAATATGTATTAATAATTTCTTGATATTAATTTAATTAATCGTATTAAAGACTACTAAATAATCATTGATTATCAAAACAAATTTAATAAACATCGAACAACAATGTATTTTATTAATTCCTATTACCTCTTATTTATATTATATAGTAATTAATAATTAATCAGCATTAATTTAAAAAAAATCAACAGTAACTATTGAATTTTATTTACTTCTAATAGTTATTATTTATTATTAATTACTAATGTATTATTAACATTAATTATTTAAAATTTAAATTTACTAATTAATTACTAAGTAATACCACAAATTTAAAACATTTAATAAATAAAAAATATAAAAGTTCGTTTCAAATCTCTTGGAAAACTGCAGGAAAATAGCTTCAAAATTATGTCGACAATAATCCGACTCTATTAGCAACGGAATTTAGCGTCAAATATTATATGACGGTAAAGAGCTGCAATTTCCATTGATTTAGCGACAGAATTTGTATTCGACGGTAATAATTTATAATAAGATGGCATATAAAATCCAGAATTTTTCTCTTGCGAAGCCCAAGGAAATCCACCGCTAATTAGCGACGGAATTTTCTGCTGCTAAAAATCTGTTGCTAATCTCGGTTTTTCTTGTAGTGTATATCCCCAAACAACTAGGAATTCGACATTTGAATTTGCGACATTTGAATACAAATAGGTATTAAATGTCGATTTTCGAAGGTCGAAATACCGGGTCGTCACAGTAGGTATTAAATGTCGATTTTCGAAGGTCGAAATTCCGGGTCGTCACAGTAGAACCGAGAAAGACTACCCGAGGGGAATTCTAGGAAAATTATGCAATAGCCAAAAATAGCCATAACCAAAGGTACAACAACATAAATAGGCAAGATGGGTAGTATCAAAGAGGGTTTCAACCTCAGAGGGCCTATCGACCACAAAAGGGCCAAGGAAGAGGTCGATGGAACAACAATAACAGAGTAAAATGTCAGATTTGCCAAAAATTTGGCCATATAGCGAGTAGATGTTATTTCAGGTATAGTAATGACAACAATGTACAACAATCTGATTGAATTAACTCAACCCCAAAAGAAAATGTTGCGGTTATGAGAAGTCAAATCAGAAATACTGGCGATGACAACAAAGGTCAACATAGCCATAATGAGGATAACAACAGGAGGAATGAAATTGATTTAGACGATTGGTATCCAGACTCGGGAACTACACACCACGTCACATACAATCTCAAAAACTTAAATATTGGAAGTAAGGGCTACACAGGTATGAAATCCCTACATATGGGTAATGGTAACATTGCACACATCACACATATTGGCAAAGGAACCATACTAGGCAGAAGACAACTCACATTAAACAACTTACTTAGGGTTCCCACCATTAAAAAAAATTATTTAGTGTTTCCAAATTTGCTAAAGACAACAATGTTTTCTTCGAATTTCATCCTAAGTTTTGCTTTGTTAAAGATCTTCTAAGTCAATAAATATTGCTATAAGGCAATCTACATGATGGCCTTTACAAATTTGGCAACTTGAAGACTGGAAATGATTCAAATAAAGAAACTTGGTGCAATAATGTAGCTGCTAATAGCAATAATAACAGTCATAACTCTAGCAATAATGTTAGTTGTATTGGAAAAAGAAACAATTCTAGTAGCAATAATTTCGGTAATAATGTAGTAGAATCATGGCATGTAAGACTCGGTCATCCTAGCTTGTAAACTGTTAGAAAGATTTTGAATAATAATTGCATCTATTTTGAAAACTACCTGTGAAACACATTTGCACACACTGCCAGCTTGGCAAAAGCCACAAACTTCCATTCAGTAAATCTGAAACAGTATATAACAAGCCGTTGGAGCTTGTAGCAGCTGATCTGTGGGGACCAGCACCGCTAAACTCATACCAAGGCCACATATATTATCTATCACTAATTGATGCTTATTCAAGATATACGTGGATATATATGCTTAAACACAAATCAGAGGCATGCAACATAATAATTCAGTTTATAAATTTTATAGAGAAACAACTAAACTGCAATGTAAAAACCATGCAAACAGATGGTAGGGGTGAGTTTACACCACTCAAAAATTACTTCATTAAAAGAGGGATAAATCATAGAATAATCTGCCCTCACACGTCTGAACAAAACGGTTTGGTTGAGCGAAAAAACAAACATATCGTCGAGAATGGTTTAACATTACTATCACAAAGTGCGTTATCGATGAAATATTGGAATGAGGCATTCAACACTTCCGTGTATCTCATAAATAGACTAACTACAGAAGTGTTGAATAATATAACACCATATAAAGTGATATTTAATGTTAAACCAGACTATAGTAATTTAAGAGCTTTTGGGTGTCTGTGCTTTCCGTGTTTAAGAGATTATAACCAACATAAACTCAGTATGCGATCAAGTCAGCTACCCACAAAATCAAAAGGGCTACAAGTGCTTGGACAAAAGTGGTAAAGTTTACATATCAAGGCATGTTATTTTTGATGAAAATATATTTCCACTTGCAGTGAAGCAAACAGCTAAGGAAGAAACTGGAAAAAAGCGAGAAATTAAAATCACATATGTACTAGCTTTGACAGAAGAAATAACACGGAGCACTAATGAAAGGAAGGACACAACAGATGATCACATACAGAACAATCCCACTAAAACATCCATCATCCCGACAAATGACAGCAATGATACTATACACAGCAGCCAAAATGAACATGAAAGTGAAGGTAACAACAACAACACAAGTTCAACAAGGGCCATTAGTGAATGTCAACCACAACAACAAGAAGCACTGACTGGACATCCAATGGTCACTAGACCGAAAAGTGGGATATATAAGCCAAAGCTTTACAATGTATCGTTGATTGAAACTGAACCAAGCAATTACATTCAAGCTGCAAAAGAAGAAAAATGGAGGAATGCAATGGATGTTGAATACAAAGCTTTAATGAAGAATAAAACATGGAGCTTGGTTACACCACCTGCCCATCATAACATCATAGGATGTAGGTGGACTTACAAAATATAGAGGAAAGCCGATGGGAAAATAGAAAAGTATAAAGCCAGGCTCGTCGCAAAAGGTTACGCTCAATAGTTTGGGTTTGACTTCAACGAAACTTTCTCACCAGTTATGAAACCCACTACCATAAGAGTTATATTGATTATTGCCTTATGCAAAAAATGGAAGATCATACAATTTGATGTTGACAATGCTTTTTTAAACTGTGAACTAACTAAAGAGGTCTATATGCATCAACCAGAAGGATACAAGATCTATGATGATCAAAGATAACTTGTATGTAAGTTACACAAAGCCATATACGGTCTGAAGCACACTTCGAGAGCTTGGTATGAAAAATTAAAACAAACTTTATCAAAAATTGGCTTCAGTCAAGCGAAATCAGATAACTCACTATACACGAAGAAAGATAATCAAAGTATCACGTACGTCATAGTGTACGCAGACGACATGCTGGTAACTGGGGAGAATCATCAAGAAATTAACAGAATCATACAAGTTCTTTACTATGGTTTTGCTATCAAGGATCTAGGTGAAATAAACTATTTTCTGAGAATTCAGATCAGTAGATGTGGTGAAAATGAACTGTTCTTATCTCAGCAGAATTATATAAGTGAAATTCTATAAAAGACCAACATGCATCATGCAAAATCACTGCCAACACCAATGACCGCTAGTTTAAGGCTTTCAAAAACAAAAGGGGAAGCAATCAGTAACACAACACAATATAGAAGTGTAATTGGTGCATTACAATATGCTACAATAACAAGATCGGACATATGCTATAGCGTAAATAAACTCAGTCAATACATGCAGAATCCTCTGTCGGAACATTAGGTGGCAGTGAAAAGATTACTTAGGTATTTACAAGGCACAAAACATTATGGATTAAATATAAAGGAAGATAAAAAGCTACACTTATAAGGCTTTAGCGACACTGATTGGGCAAACGGCATCGATGACAGAAGATCAGTATCAGGCTTTTGCATTTTCCTGGGCACGAATCTCATATCATGGTGCACTAAGAAGCAATCCACCACTTTGCAGTCAAGCACTGAGGTAGAGTACAGGGCTATAGCAAGCACGGCTGCAGAAATCTCGTGGATCGAGTTCCTTTTACATTAATTGGGGCATAATTTCATAAGAACGCCAACTATTTTGTGCGACAATAGAAGCACGGTTTCTTTATCCCTCAATCTGATCCAACACTCAAGAACGAAGCATTTGGAAATTGATTTGCACTTTGTTCGTGGGAGAACTCAAGTCGGTAGATTAACGGTGTGCCATATTCCAGCCTATTATCAAAAGGCGGATGCGCAAATGAAACCACTTTCCACGAAGAACTTTATCAGGCTAAGAGAAGAGCTGAGAGTGGATGACGATAGCGGAATAAAGGAGACAAGAAAACTGTAGACATGTTTGAGGGAGGCTAATATCAACATTCACACTTGTCAACAGATTATCTCATCACATCAATTTGGACATAACAGCTAATTGTCATTTTAGGACATTGCATTATTTCCCACAGCAATTTAGTCATAACGCAAATTGTCATTTTAGGACATTGCCTTATTTCCTACAACAATTTAGTCATAACGGCTAATTGTTATTTTAGGACATCGCCTCATTTACATATGTTAACGTTACATTATTCGTTCTATATATATCAGCACTATTTTCATTAGTCAATGTACAAAACATTATTCTCTCAATTAATAATACAATCATGGTATCTTCTCATATTCTTGTTAAGATATACATCAATAAAATTAGACAATACTCTATTTACTAATTATGCAATAATATAATCATATATATATATTACTATATGTCAATGATTTTATTATTGCAGAAAATTATAAAGAGGAAATCAAAGGTCTCACTAACTATCTAAACAAAGAGTTCTCTGTCAAGATCTCAATTACTTTCTTGGAATAGAGGTAAAAAGACAATCACAGAAATCATTCTCAGTTAACAAAAATATATATCATAGAAATTCTATCAAGGCTAAAATGGATCAACCTAACTCCCTCTCAACTCCTATGTCAAGCAACTTACATTTATCCAAAAACAAAGGAGAGGAAAATGTAAATGGAAAACTATACAGGAGCATAGTTGGCTCTCTACAATATGCTATAATAAGAAGACCAGAAATTTCATTCAATGTAACAAAGTAAGTCAATACATGAAAAATCCTCTAGATGGACACTGGAAGGTGGTGAAGAGGATATTAAGATACCAAAAATGAACTAACAACTATCGATTAAATTTCAACTACAGTTAAACTATGAAAATTACCAGGTATGCATTTGATGAGTGGGGTGCTGACATTGATGACAAGAGGTCAACTTCTGGCTACTGTAAATTCTTAGGATACAATCTCATTTCTTAGTGCTCTAAAAAGCAATATAAAGTATCTTGATCTAGTGCTGAAGTGGAATACAGAAGTATTGCCAACACTATGGCTGAGGTCATGTGGTTCAAGTCATTGTTAAGTGAACTCAGAATGATCAATGACAGTAAAGCTACAATATGATATGACGACCTAAATGTTGTGCAACCACTGCAGATCTAGTATTGCACACCAAAACTAAACATATGATGCTAGATATTAATTTCACTCGTGAACAGGTAGCAAAAGGTCAAATTAATGTAATCGTTTATCAGCTTCTAACAAAATAGCTAACATTCTGATCAAACCATTATCAAAAGGAAGATTCATCAAGCTGCGGCATCAACTAAAGGTTGAAGAGCTAAATAGTGATGAATTTGTCTAATCTAATTCAATTTTGACACCACAACAACTTCACTCTCTCATCGTTCACATCTTCATCAAACCGCTACTATTAGATCTGAAAGCTCTATACAAGTACCTGCTTTTACGCAGCTCCAAATCTCTAAATCTGAAGCTACAGAAGAGATTACTATATCTAACATTAAAGAATAAGGCGATTTTCTTTTTACAATTTGGTGAAGTGGAAGATTCGATGTGTTGGCCGTCATTTTCTTTTTGAAAATCGAAGCAAACCATAACCAAGCTTGGGTTTGAGGGGTGGAGGGGAGTGGGGGGTATGTGAATAAGCGGTTGACTTTGTTCACATATTAAAATATTGTTACATCTGTTATAGTGAGTTACTAGTGTGTAACCCGTGTGTTGTACATGACAATATTATAAAAAAATTGTTATGCAGTATATAACAAATTTTGATGTGAAATACTAAACTATTATTAAAATTATTATTATTATTTATTTGTAATTTATGTTCTATAGCTTACACAAACAATATGTCTGCGTGTGTATTTGAGATTTTTTTAAAACAGTTATGTTAATATAGATATACATGTTGAAATTGATGTATATTAGTACTTTATTAAATGAATTAGATACGAAGTTAGTTTAACTATATAGCAAAGTAGGAAAACCTAATAAGAAATTTGAAAAAAAATTGTAAATATATTGTGAAGTTATTGATGTTCAAAAGAATTTTATGACATAATACATGGTAAATTTTTGATATAGATGAATCATAACCAATTTATAAAATAACTTAGTCATTATTATTGATATAAAATAGTTCGTCGTATGTAATTTATATATCTTTAAAATTGCATGGAAAAATATCTTTTTAAATATGAATATACGTAGTAAAATAAGCGTATATTTTAAGAGATATAAAGAAAATGAATATAATATTCTTGACGATTATTTAAATAATTAGAATATATGATTTCATGAGTAGTTTAATAATACGGATTGAACTATGAAACATCAGGAAGATTCAGCAAATAACTATAGAAATATTATAAAGGTTTTCGAGGTCTAGTGCTAGTAATAGCAGTTCGAGTTTGGCCTCAGGTATGATTTTGGTTATGGTAGCGATTATACTCCTTTTGCTTTGGGTAACCTTACAACTAGTCAATTGTGTTAGCTTGCTAATGATACTGTATTTATATTTACGGATGTTGAGTTAGATGCGGATTACATTAGAAGTAGGGAATTAGAGAGGATTGAACATTAGGGGTCTTCATAAGCCTAAAAAATGCGATAAGGTTAGGACTTTTTTTTAAGGATTACCATATTGATATTGTTTTGCTTCAAGAGACAAAAATTGAGAACCCAGATCTTAGTTTTTATACGAGGTTAGGTGGGTCTCACTTTCGTAGTTGGGCTTATCTTCCAGCCTTGGGTGGCGCTGGAGGACTTATGACTTGTTGGAAGGATAATCAATTTAGACTCAATCAGGAGATTCATAACTTATATTCTTTACACATCATTTTAGCCTCTCTTATAGATAATTCTAGTTTAGGTACTACTAATGTGTACGGTCCTCATACCAAAATTGAGACGAGAATCTTATGGGTTGAATGTTATGATTTTAGAAATCTTGTCCTGATCAATGGATTGTGGGGGGAGATTTCAATGTCACTAGGTTTTTGGGGGAGAGATCTCCTTGAGGAGGGGATTTATCCAATTTGGAGGAATTTAATGATTTCACTCTAGATAATAATTTGATTGAGATTCCTCTTAGAAATAGATCTTTTGCATGGTCAAATGTGAGAGGTATCCTTTCTTTTGCCTTATTAAATAGATATCTTAATAGTCATGAGGTTGAGGATAGAATTCCTATTTGTAGAGTTAAAGGTTTGCCTTTTTTATATTCTAATCATTGTCCCATCATTATATCTTGTGACTTAAATATCATCATTAGTAATAATTTCAAATTTGAAAAGATGTGGTTGTTAGATCCTAGTTTTGTTCATTTAGTTTCTGTTATGTTGAACTCCTTGTTTTATTTTAATAATTTTTATAGTGGGAGTTCCGCTAACACTACACCACAATGGCCAATTGGCGACTCTTATTTTTTTCAACTGCCAACACTTATATGTGTTGTAGACTATAGACACTTATATGTGTTGCAGTAGGAAAAATGTGTCACCAAAAATGTGCCAACACTTTTATGTGTTGTATTGCTTGGCCATGTCTTCTTTTGTAAGGGCAAAAGGGTAACTTGTCGCATATAACCCTAATTGATGTTCAACGCATAACTTACTGACACTTAACTCTTTTCAGGCCGCTCCAACCCCAAATACGCTTAGAAAACAAACGCAAAGCAATTAAAATCATCGTTCTCATCAACATCAGAGGAAATCGAAAATTGAAATCTACGATTAAAGAATGGACTTCGAATTGGTGCTTGTAGGAATTGGGGATTCGAATCACGGTGGCTTCTAGGAATCACGATTTGAGGTAAAAATTCGATTTCACTTCTTGGAATCACGATTTGTATGAATCAGATTTGTATGGACCATGTTTTTTTAACCTTGCTCAATCTAATTTTGTCTGTTTTGATGATGTATGATTATATAAAATGGTTATAGGGCATAAAAACTTGGTGGCTGATTTCAATTATTTACACAGTTTGTACATATCAGAGAACTTTGCCTGGTTTTGAACCAAATAGATTTTGCAGTATAGTTTTGATCAATATGAAATTATAATATGTTATTTATTCATAAGTAACACATTTATCTGCTGAAAGTTCAATTCTATATGCATTATATCATTACATTCTGAATAAAAAGCACTTGGTGATTCATTGCTCATTCTGAAATACGTTATTAGTTCTGAATAAAGATTTTGTGCCAGCTCATTTGGTTTCTGTACAATACTTGAGAAAAATCTTCAAAACTAAAATGAAAAATTGAAGACTGTAGTGTAAAGATAATATACTTCAACACTTTTTTACAAAAAAAATGAGATTGATACAAAACCGCACGTTATTTGTATTTCAGTTTAAACTTAAAAGAACGACAGTGATGCAAAAAAATGAGAGTGATACTCGATAATGATTGTTATTTATTTATTACTAGGTTTATGAGGTTTTATAGCGTTTATTTCTCTACGAAAAGTAATTACAAAGGGGGGCACCTTTAATTTTCAACGGTCTACATGCAAGCTCATTGAAGAGGCATTTTTGCGTTGGTTGAGGATTTAACAGCATTTTTCTTCTTCTAAATATGTGATTCTCGTAAGCTTACTTTCCCATGTTCTTTCAAATTATCGACATTTTGTGCCATATCTTGTAGCTTGATTTTCAACTAGTAAAGGCACAAATAACATACCCGTGCAAAATGAACACCTACAGAAAACATTTGTATGGTAACTAACGGATGTAAGATTGAGAAAGTCATCATTTGATTTCTAACATAAAAAAATGGAGTGACAAACAAAATAGAAAAAAAATGTTTTAATGAGCTGTTGTACAGCTGAAAACAGGGAGCATCAGTGCAACAATCATGCGCTTGGTTCAAGCTCACATTTGTAATCTTGATGAATCACAAATGGATAAGATTTTTTGCAGTACAAATACATGTAGTAAAAGGACAGAATTTAAAATCTTCAATTGTCCCACCGAGTTATGACTTGAACCTAACTTATTGTAAACTGCTTCAAACGTTTTGATAGAAAACTATTCTAGCCGCATTAAATATATATAGTAAATGACATCAATGTAACATTAAAAAAAGGTGGAACATGATAAATCCATTATAACATGGCCAAGTTGAGAAATGCGTATACATCCATAAATAGTGCAACTGCGCTTGAAAGTGCAGCCAATGCAATTAGATTACAACAAAATTGCTAAAAATGATTTTGCAATGTGAAATAATTTCAAAATTAAGGACTGAAAGAACAAGAAAATAAAAACATTACCATTTAGCCTAAGCGCATTTTTTAATACAATTGATAAATTAACTTTTTTATACAGAAGTTTATATTAGTAAAATTCTTCATTTGTTGGGTCATAAGAAAAAGAAGTTATATAAGTAGTTGTAAAAAAAGGTGATACAGAAGTTGTAAAAAATCAGTCTGTGACTTAAAATAGCCGAGAGCGAGGGTCTTGGAATATTTCGTAGGACTTGGAAATAATAAGTGAGAGAAGTGTGAAAGTCGCCATAAAAATATGATAAGGACTACACGCATATGACTATCAGTCAAGGATCAACGAAAATGAAATGCAATAAAGATTACTCCTCAATATTACGGGCAAGTTGCACTATACATATGTTTCTCTTTACTTCAAAAAAAAAAACATGCTGGGATAACTTATGTTAAACTATTGTAGTTTAACTGGGATAACTTATCAAATGCTCGTTCCATGTATTTATTTTTGCTTCTTAAAAGGTTGTTTTTGGTGGATTTTTGCTTTGAAAAAACATGCGGAAACGTTAGCTATGTAAACCTTTTTTTTGTCTCTAATATAAACCGTTAGTCTATGCAAAAAAACATTCTAACATACGAAAAAAATAAGTAAATAGGAAATGACCAGAAGTCATCCAAACTATTAAGTAATTAAATAATTTATTTAATATTGTGCACTTAAGTTACCTATATTACCATGTGTCATCCCTGCATAGAAGCTTTAATGAACAGAGTGCGTGTTACTGTTTGGTGAGCGTGTGCCTCTCTATACATGCACATTGAGGAAAGCACCTCAACTATCCTTTATTTTCAGCTACAAGCCTTTAATAGTTCCAGGGAAATCAATTATGTGCACTTTTATAGTTTCTTACATGTAAAATCTGTTCTGTGGTTCTCTGAAATATATAAAGTTATCATTCAAATATAGCATGCAATTCATTTCTGAATTCATTCTTTTTCTTCCTTTTTTAAATATAGTAAGTTCTCATTCAAATATAGCATGTAAAATCTAATGTACCATTTATTGTTCCTGCAGTTCTCATTCGCTTATTTTTTCTGCACCTCATCATATTGTGTCTGCTCCCTTCATTGGATTTCAGTTTCAGGTGCGTATGTGTATTGAATATTTCAGTTTTAGATGCGTATATATTAGTTATATTTAGGTTTGTTGCTATTATATATATATTGGTGGTTGGATTTCCCGCAGTATCATTAGCGGATGCCCGCGGTACCATTAGCGGATGAATACCCTATGCGCCCCACGCTATGATAGTGGATGACCTTCATACCGCGATATCCTGCCTTGAAGCAGGATGGGTATTATTTATGTTAGCTAACATATGTGGATGCAGGAAAACAGGTTGGAGGGATCCAGCTGGATTCCTCAAAATTTAGTATTTGTTTGATTTCATATTTTAGTTTATTCTATTTCCTTTGTTATTTCACATATTAAATGTAATCTAAATTGTGTTGGTAGCTGCCGTTATCTTTGTTCAATAAATCATGTAGGTTCTAGGAGAATTTTTAATCATTAGATCATCACACTTTTTAATAATTTTTTGTAATTTAAAATGCATTTATACAAGAGATTTTTCTTTCTGAACAAGTTAGATAAATTTTGACGACTGTAGTGTTTGCAGGTCTTTGTTGTTGTTTTATGATTTTATCATGCATGTATATAGATCTATATAAGTGTCATTCTGATGTATGGCCCCATTTATCGAACAAACTGAACATTTAGTTTCAGTTTCGAGTCGAAACTGAAACTGAGCAATGTTCAGTTTCAGTTTCGAGTCGAAACGGAAACTGAGCATTCAGTTTCAGTTTTGAGTCGAAACTGAAACTGACCATTCAGTTTCAGTTTTGAGTCGAAACCGAACTGACCGTTCAGTTTCAGTTGAGTCAAAACCGAAACTGACCGTTCAGTTTCAGTTTCGAGTCGAAACCGAAACTGAGCAATGTTCAGTTTCAGTTTCGAGAACTCGAAACCGAAACTGAGCATTTAGTTTCAGTTTCGAGAACTCGAAACCGAAACTGAGCATTCAGTTTCAGTTTCGAGTCGAAACTGAAACTGAGCAATGTTCAGTTTCAGTTTCGAGTCGAAACCGAAACTGAGCATTCAGTTTCAGTTTCGAGTCGAAACTGAAACTGAACATTCAGTTTCAGAAACTGAACATTCAGTTTCAGAAACTGAACATTCAGTTTCAGAAACTGAACATTCAGTTTCAGTTTCGAGTGATAAATGTAATGTGAAGTCTGCAAAAAAAATAGTGTCCGACCATTGAGTAATATCATAGTAATGCATAATTTTTTTTCAAAACTGTAATATCATAGTGTCCGGCCATTGAGTAATGCACTATAAAATATTAGGTATGATTCTTAAGAATTTCTAACACTAAGACGAAAATAAATAAAAAGTAAATAATCCATTTTTTTAATTGGTAAGGTAACAATCTTACAGAGGACAATGGTTTATGGGTTAGAAATAAAACTGGACAAGTTATTCCATCAGCAGCAAAAACCTATGTAAGTTTAATAATATTCCATTGCTATGTTTATGGGTTTCATTATCATCTATGAAGTGTTTACTGCCTAGTGCGAAGTTTCATTCGAGTTATTCACATGATTTTTATGCCTGCATTCATTATCAGTGCCTTAACTTGTAATCCTTGCTCGGTCAACTCACATCAGTCATCACAAGCTAACTTGACAACCATATAAGTTGAATTTTAAATTTTTGAGGCAGATTCTTTATTTTAGTCATGTTATTTTAACTACCAGATTTTTATTAAGACACTCAAGTGTTATTAAAATTTATTTCTAAAATTACATAACATTCCAAATACAAAAAAGGCAATTACAATTGCTCAGTTTCGGTTTTGAGTCGAAACTGAAACTGAATGGTCAGTTTCGGTTTCGAGTCGAAACTGAAACTGACTTCAGTTTCAGTTTCGACTCGAAACTGAAACTGACTTCAGTTTCAGTTTCGACTCGAAACTGAAACTGAATGGTCAGTTTCAGTTTCGACTCGAAACTGAAACTGACTTCAGTTTCACTTTCGACTCGAAACTGAAACTGAATGCTCAGTTTCGGTTTCGACTCGAAACTGACTTCAGTTTCACTTTTGACTCGAAACTGACTTCAGTTTCGGTTTCGACTCGAAACTGACTTCAGTTTCACTTCGGTATGAAGCAAGAGTGCTATTTTCTTAGTTGTCTGATATAATTTTTGTATTCATTTTCTTCATATATTATATTTGAAAATGGGACGCATCTTTAAAACGTCTATTGTACTGTTTGAATATTAATTTTATGCATATGTTTAAATTGAACAAAAAAATGTTGAGCTGATGATTGCTTATTATTCAATTTGATTATTTGTTAAATTCAGTTCTTAATTTTGTATTCATTTCTATTTACACTACAATGTTCAGTTATTATTTATATGAAATGGATCCCTGCTACTAGGAGCAATTTAACTTTTCTTTGATCAATATGTTACTATACATGGAAGAGTTCTAGTTATAAATTGTGTACGAGCACAAAGAAATAACAATTATTTTCATGCAAGAATTTGTTTTTTTTGCATTCGAGTTTTGTTGCTCATTCAAATCAACGTTCTATGTTCATTTTCTTCACAGTTGGTTGACTGAGTTACTTCAGTATTCAATTTCTCATACTACTTGAACAGATTTTCATCATTCTTTATAAAGCAAATTTTGCCTTGATCAGTCAAACAGATCGCTTCCTTTTTCTTATTAAATAACCGTAGTATCCATGTAGAACTTGATTAATTTTGTATCATAATCAACTGAGTTTGGAAAACCAAGTTTGCAACTCAGTTTAGCAAACTGAGTTGCAAACTCAGTTTTTGCAACTTCGCAAAGCCAAAGCTTATCCAGTCGAAACTGAAACTGAATAATGCTCAGTTTCGGTTTCGAGTCGAAACTGAAACTGACTTCAGTTTCACTTTCGACTCGAAACCGAAACTGAGCATTCAGTCTCAGTTTCGCTTTCGACTCGAAACTGAAACTGGATGCTCAGTTTCAGTTTCGATCGAAACTGAAACTGAATGCTCAGTTTCGGTTTCGAGTCGAAACTGAAACTGACTTCAGTTTCAGTTTCGACTCGAAACTGAAACTGAATGGTCAGTTTCAGTTTCGACTCGAAACTGAAACTGACTTCAGTTTCACTTTCGACTCGAAACTGAAACTGAATTCTCAGTTTCGGTTTCGACTCGAAACTGAAACTGACTTCAGTTTTGGTTTCGACTCGAAACTGAAACTGAATGCTCAGAAACTTGACTTGCAATTTGTTATTTCTGTAAAACTGATTGCGTTTATATTTTGTAGGCACTTGTGGAGGAGGAGGAAAAAAAACAGAATTTGGAATGTAATAGCGACGAGCATGCAAACATGTTTGATTTTGACAATGATCCTATCGCCAAAGTTTTTGGTTCTGACAAAAGGAAAAATTATTGTCGTGCAATTAGCTCCTCTTCTTCCGCAAAGCACGTAAAGATAATGCAAGCATCAAAAGCAATTGCCGACAAGAATAAAAAGGATGATTTTCGTCAATGGTCTAAGGAATTACAAAATCAAGTTGCAAGTCAAGTGGCGAGTCAAGTGTCAATCCAAATCAACGATGCTCTTAAATCCTTTCTTACTATGGTACCGGGATTACAACATAACGTTAATGACGGTGTTATGACGCCTATGACAGAAACCGCTTCTAATTTGGGTAAATCTACACCGAACGTTGGAATTGCTGATTCGGTTATTCCGACAAATGATGTTGGATCATCAACAAAAGGAAAACAATTTGTAATGCTATTATCACCAGATATGAAGGAAGTAGCAAAAGCTTATATTGGTACGCAAACCATGTGTCATTTTAGAGAGATAGTGCCAAATGTTGAGAAAGTTGTTTGGATAACAGAAGTTTTAGATCCGGAAGCACCAATTTACGATGGTCCTCAAAACGGACACTACAAGCTTTGTGAATTTTCAGATGGAGGCTTTGTGATATGGTCCATGTTTCGCCTTCATAATATCTAAAATTCTATGTATCTTTAGTAAAACTTTGTATTGTTTTTTGTAATTTGAACTTGATATTATGGTATTTTGAAATTGAAAGCATTATGCAAAAGTGACATTATTGAATTTGGAATATGGAAGTGTACCAAATACTTTTATTTGAATTGATATGTTGAATTATATATGGAATATGGAAGTGTACCAAATAAGAGTTAGTAGGATTATGATACTGACATTTATAAGTGTTAGCAATGAATATGTTTGTAACACTTATAAGTGTTACCATATATTATGGTTCCAACATTTATAAGCGTTAGCAATGATTATGTTTGTAACACTTATAACTGTTAGCAGTTGGTCTGCTTGTTACACTTATAAGTATGTTTGTAACACTTATAAGTGTTACCATATATTATGGTTCCAACATTTATAAGTGTTAGCAATGATTATGTTTGTAACACTTATAAGTGTTAGCAGTTGGTCTGCTTGTTACACTTATAAGTTGTTTGTAACACTTATAAGTGTTACCATATATTATGGTTCCAACATTTATAAGTGTTAGCAATGATTATGTTTGTAACACTTATAAGTGTTAGCAGTTGGTCTGCTTGTTACACTTATAAGTTGTTTGTAACACTTATAAGTGTTAGCAATGAGTATGTTTGTAACACTTATAAGTGTTAGCAGTTGGTCTGCTTGTAACACTTATAAGTGTTAGGAGTTACTCTGCTTGTAACACTTATAAGTGTTACAGGAAATTCCTCACAGGCCGTTAGTGACACATAAAAGTGTTACAGAAATTATTTGTAACACTTATACTTGTTGGGAATCCACTGTTTTGGTGTAGTGATTAAGGTCTCTTTTGCTAAGTAATGTAAGTTAAGATTTTTTTTCTCAAGCATTGGAATAAGTATATTTTTGGCAGTATGAGAATTAGGAAAGACAAGATCAGGTGTGAGATATTACAACTTGACAAGATTAATGAGTCCATAGTTATTAATTCCAATGAGAGGGATAAACTTTGCAATCTTAGACATGATTTTAAGTTGATTTTAGAAAAAGAAGAGATCATGTGGAAGAAAAGGGCCCGCGTTCAATGGATTAAGGAGGGGTATAGTAATACTAGATTATTTAATAGTGTGGCTAATAATAATTTGATCCATTCTATTTTTTGTCAATGATGTGGAATTGTCGGTCCAAAGTGATCTGAATGAGGCTTTTACTAGGTATTGTAAACAGACTTTTGGCTCTAAGATCAAGAGAAGGATCAATATTAGTTGGAATGACATTTATCCTTTTAATGCTAAGATTGATTTAGTTAATTTAGATAGGCCTTTCTCTGAGCAGGAGATATGGAAGGCTATTAATAATATGCCTAGTGATAAAGCTTCTAGTCTAGATGGTTTTTCTACTCTTTTTTATAAGCAATTTTGGGTTGTTTTAAAGTTAGATGTTATCAACTTATTTAATGATTTTTATAATGGGAATTTGCGGTTAAGTTGCTTTAACTTTGCTAATGTTATACTTATTCAAAAGAAATAAGGCGCTAATACTTTTAAGGACTTTAGGCCTATTTCTTTGATCAATTGCTCTGTTAAAATTGTTACCAAAGTTCTAGCGAATAGGCTTAGTATTAAGATGAACGATCTAATTGATTGTTCCCAAACTGCCTTTATAAAAGGCAGGAATATGTGGATGGAGTGGCTGCGGTTCAAGAGTATATTAATGTTTGTTGTAAAAATAATTTTCTTGCGCTATTTTGAAAATAGATTTTTAGAAAGCTTTTGATTCAGTTGATTGGGATTTTATTTGCGAATTATGTTTAGCTAGGGTCTTTAGTATCAAATGGGTCAAATGGATTATGCTTTTGCTTAAATCTGGTTGTTCTAGTATTGTTGTCAATGGGGTTATTGGCAAGAAGATTCAATCTAAAAGAGGTCTTAGACAAGGTGATCCCTTGTCACCTATCTTATTTAATCTCATTGTTGATGTTTTCTCTAAAATTATTAAGAGAGTCGTGAGATTAGGTGTTTTAGGTTTTATTGGTAATGAGGTTTTTAGTAATGATTTATCAATTCTTTGATTTGCTGATGATACATTATTATTTTCCTCTCATCTGCCCAAGCATATTACTGCCTTGAAGTTTATTCTTCATTGTTTTGAGATGTTATCTGGTCTCAGGATTAATTTCGAGAAGAGTTCTATTATGGTTCTTAACGACTTTGATAATGTTGAGGATCTAGTTGCTGACACTTTAAAATTTAAACTGTCCTACTATGAAATTTCCTTTTGACTATTTGGGTTTTAAAATTAGTTCTTCTAAGCTTAAGCATGAAGATTGGTTAGTTATTATTTATAAGATTGACAATAGATTATCTAGTTGGAATAGCATATTCCTATCAAGAGCTGGTAGATTTGTTCTCGTCAACTCTGTTTTGTCTGCTATTCCGACTTATTGGATGGCTGTTCATCGTTTTCCTCAATAGGTTGTTGAGAAAATCGATAGAATTAGGCGTAATTTCCTATGGAGTGCGGATAACATTTGTATTGGTTATATATGTTTAATTAATTGGGAAGTTTGTTATAGATCTAAGAAGGATGGGTTCTAGGGATTGTCAATTTATATAATTTTAACTCTTCCTTATTAGCTAAATCGTTACGGAAATTTAGGAGCCCTGCAGTGACGGCTACTTGGAAGCAATTAGTTACCAAAATTTATTATGCAGGGGGCAGTTTTATAGTTGATTTTAGTTGTAGTTGGATTGCTGTATTATCTTATTTTTGGAACTCTGTCTTGAAATCTTTTGATTTTTTTAATTTAGGCTGTAAGTTGAGTGTCCATTCAGGGAATATTACTTTTTTTTGGCATGACTCTTGGATCTCTCGAGTACCCCTTAAAATAGAATTTCGAGAGCTTTTTGAGATTTTTTGTTTTAAGGATGCTTTGATTAGTGATGTTTAAAATGATACATCAGATCTCCTTTGGGATTTTTCTTTTGATAGTATTCTAGAAGGGTCAGTGTTCAGACAATTTGCCTTATTGCGATCTAAGTTGTCTTTATACCATTTGGATGACAATGGTGATAATATTTTTTGGGGTTTAGATAATAGTCTTCAATGTACTTCTAAATCTGTGTATATGTTTCTTAACTTTTCTAGTGTTTCTATGTATATATTTAAGTTTCTCTGGAAGTCTAATTCTCCGTCGAAAGCAAAATTTCTTATGGGGTTGATTATCCATAAGAAACTCAATATGGTTGAGCATTTAAAGAAGAAAATTATTATTTTTGATGTTACTTGTTGTTTTTGTAGTATTTTGAATGAGAATGTTGATCATTTATTTATCTTCTTGCTCTTTTACCAATTATACTTTAAATATGGTTGTTAGGATCTTTGCTTTTAATTGGGCCAACTCCTTTAGTAACTGTGATTATTATTGGAATTGTTTTAGATTTGTTTTAGATTTCAAACATAGATACGTGATGGATTCTTTAATTACTATTATTAGTTGGTTCATTTGGTTGGAGAGAAATCAGAGATTGATTCACTCTAATTATGTCTCTTTAGATAAATCAATCATTAGGATTGTTTCTTTTAGTCTGAATTGATTGTTCAATACTCACTATAAGTTATTTAGGGATTTTAGATTTGAGAGATATTTGATTAAGGTTAGAATTAATTTGAGTTTGTTTATTAGATTAAATCATTATTTTAGTCATAATAGGTTTTGCATTTGTTATTGATATCTGTTTTTTGTATTTTTACTTTTGTATGTTTTTCTTTATCATCTTTCTTTCTCACACACACACATATATATATATGTGTGTGTGTGTGCGCGCGCGCGCGCGCGCTGGTAGCTTATGTTTTCGGCTAGTCTCTTTCAGGCTACAGGTAGTTAATTCTAACTGGAGAGCTTTTTGGAGAGTTGTTTATAGTGGTAGATGATATATGCTTTGGAGCTTGTTTTTAGTGTGTTGTTTTGCAGTGTTGTTTCGCTCTCTTGTATTCTTGTATATTGTTTGGAGCGACTTATGTATTGTGTAGAAGTAGATATACTTCACTATCGGGTGGTGGGGTGGCCTTGCCAGAACTTGATATTGAAGTATGATGGGCGGTGGTTTTATCCGGAGCTCATTTATCTACTATTTTATACATACGTATAGTCACATCTTGTGTAGGATTTTGGGTTTCTTTTTGGTTTTGTTGGCGGTTATTATAGACTATGTATTGCTTTATATATATATATATATATATATATATATATATATATATATATATATATATATATATATATATATATATATATATATATATATATGCTCTCTTCCTTGCAGAAGATCACACATTTTTGACACACAAAAAAACTATAGAAATGTTAAAATGCGGGTATTTAAAGAGGCAATTATTTTATTTTATTTATAATAAATTTATTTAGATAAGTGTATAATATATTATTTTTTTATTATCGTTTACATATTTTAATATAAGCGTGTGACTTATTTAACTTTATATTTCGAAGAAACATTAATTTTGTCATGATATGAATACGGTGAAAATTTTAAAACATCGCACTTAGCGTTAATTAGATGAATTAACAACAATTTATTGATTGAATTCATTTGTTATATTCAAAATTACACAATTAATTTACACATTTAATATACAATATTAAGCGATACTATGCATTTTTTTGTAAATAACTAAATGAATGTTAAAATGTAGGCGTTTGACATTAATATTACAATGAAATACACAATAAATATATTAATGTAAATGAGTTTAACCCTGAACCTGTAATAGTTATTTATGTGTATAATTTATGTTGTGTTATTGATGTGTTTATATATTTGAATTTTTTTATTTTTGTTAATATGAATATGGTTAATCCTAATGTGTTTTGCTAGGTGAATCAATGAATAATACTTTGCTAAAATTGTTTAAATAGTTTTAATATGTAAATAATAGCTGCACAAATTGTAAAATATTAGAAAATAATTGAGAGAGACTTAAATGATTATAGAAAATTTGAAGTTTTGGTATTTAGAGCCAATAAACATAATTTTGTCATCTTCAATATTTAAAAGAAATATCAGTTAATTAAAAAATTTAATTACTTAAATTTTGGGTTTTGTAATTAATTGAAAATCTGTACATAAATATAAAATGTCAAGAGTTAATTTAAAAAAAAAAAATTGTGTAAACTTTGAAATGTTTATATCAAAATGTAAAATGAAAGAAGAAGTAAAATCATGTGAGAGAAAATAATATATGTATGAAATGATAAACTAATTTAAAAATAAAATTTTCGGAGAGAAGTAAGGATAAGAGAGAAAACACCTAGAATTAAGTAGAGAAATTTAAAAGGTTCTACAATATTATTATTTAATAGATTTACCGGAAGCCTACTCAGATTAACTTTGTAATATAAATACTCTAAAAACCGTTGCATAGAGAATAAGTTGTTAAATGAAGCTTTTTTTTTTTTTTTTTTTTTTTTTTTTTTTTTTATGTGAATCATTACTGCATCCTTATCTGAAATCCCTTGTTCTATCATCAAACACCTTTACTTTGTTTTTTTAACATATATGACAAAGTTTGAAATTTGCAAGTATATTGATATAAAGTTTTTATAAACTATTCACCTCCTTCTATAGTGAATAGTGGTCATCATGCCTATAATCACTGCATTCACAGTTACATGCATTCATTGCATTTTAGGTATAAGTTACTATATGCATGTTAGAAACGACATGGTAATCAACTGTTTATACTTCTGTACTGAATTTATGGATTGTCTGTAAGCATAGGAAGTTGTATTAGAGGGTAAATAAAAGTGAGAAGAAAATGAAAATAGGATAAATGAAATTAAAATTTTAAATATACAAACAAGTTGGGCCCAAACCCACATGTCACGGTTGATGCTAGCAAGGTCAAGTTGTATGAAAGGGAACATGAATCATAGCCTAGCTCGTGTGATATGATCCATATATTATTCTATTACTTCTATATGATCAATTGGTTCATGTTCCTCCACCCTTCATCATGCCCTGATTTATTCCCTCCCATTTATATTCCCAAAACAGCATAATTAATTTTGATTACTGGTCAATTTTGCAATACAATTGTTTTATTCCTCCAATAAAGATTGGAAATTCAAACCACTTGCTAATTGAAATATCTTACCCTTCTACCTAATTGATCAACATAACTAGAACTACATATAAGGAAACTTGGACGTTTTTCTTCATTTGATCATTAAAAAACATTAAGTGTACCTTTAATTTGGTAAATTCGGCACTTGAATCAATCATTATTTTACTTTTGCATAACCTAAAAGTGTTTTTATATGTAATATGACAATATCATTGTGTCCAAAGGTTGAAGACACATCTCCACTCTGTGTATTCTTGAGGTGCTGTGCACTGTGCAGGCTAGGGTGGCATACATGCATGGCTTCCATTTACAGTTGTTGGGAAAAAGGGAAGAAGATGACATGTCATATGATCCAGTTAAGACATAACTCGATCTCTTGGCTTAACCCTCCCATGCTAATGAAATCAACATATGAGCCAGCGGTAGTCATGTGATATATACATCATCAATGAAGAATGCAAGCAGGGAAACATGCATGATGAAAATGGGGCATGGATGCATGGTTGTCTAACTGGCTGAAGCAAGAAAGCATTTAACATATATGTGCAGCATAAGCAAAATCTTATATTATATTTATATAGAAGACAAAACCATATCCAGTGCACGCGCATGTGTGAGCTCTAGAAGCAGTCGGAATTTCCTTGTATATTATTCATTATTTTTCTCTATCTCTGGTAACCTGTCTGCATTTCGAATGGCATGCACTTGCAACTTCTTGTGAACTCACATGCATGCAATCATCATATTTCACTGGTTTATCAATGTTCAAGCCCTGTCCAGTAATTATGTACGCGGTATTATGAATTAACCACTTGCGTGCAGTAAGACTTCCCTATGTCGATCATTTTTGCAAAAAAATTCAACTCCTTATATTGACTAGTTTAGAAAAAACATTGTTATTGACACTCAAAAACGGTTAAGAGATGGAACACGGATGAAATTCGGGAAGGCTTTACCATATTTATTCACAGAATCTAACTGGATTTTGGTTGAGTTTCACACTTAAATTCACCAAAAATACATCGAAAATTGAAAGAAAAAAAAAAAAAAAAAAAAAAAAAAAAAGAAAGAAAGAAGGTGGTTGTAAGCTGAATTTTGTTTTCGAACATGTCACCCCTCCACCCCAACCAGCCTCCCTTTAATCATTTTTGAAATGTCAATAACAGTGCTACTTAGAAACAGCATGAAGCTAGTTCGCCATACGACATAACCCCAACAGCTGCCACAATACAATAAAAACATGTTTCTAGGAGCATCATGTGGGTTTGAAGTGTACAGATTGCGAAATGTACGTTTCTGTGCTTGGTAATTTTCCAAGAGATTATCAGGCCATGTGTTTATACAAGAAATACCGATTTTTTTCTCCGGACGTCTATTGAACGTCTATACGAGGGACAAAAACCATTTTTTATTTACTTTGTTTAATTCTTCCCCAACAATTTTTTTGTTTATTTAATTGCCGAGATGTTCAAATGTCGTCACGATCAGTCAAAGTTGGTAAATGAACCGTTCATTACACAATCGACGACAATGCTAGACTAGTTCCTATTATTCTCGATCCTGTTAAGACCGCAGATGAACTATGAGTATTGCAGGCTATCTCCGACTATATCACATCGGCTTACTTCAGCATTAGCGACGCAACATGTATAATTTTCAGTCTTAAACATTAAATTAATACTTTAGTAATGTATATTGCATATTACTAGTTTGAGTAGTATAATGTCACATAGTTACGTGCGGTAGTTGGCATAAGTGTGTTATTGATTATTTCGTACACTACCTGACCCGATTATGGTCAGACTACTTGCATCACTTTTTGATGAATTTGTACAGTTACATTTAATTTACACACTCGATCGTTGTATAGTTGAGGCACTATGCGAGAGATGGTACCTTACCACTCATACATTTCATTTTTCGGATTTTAGCTAGGATTGACTCCATTAGTTTTTTTAATATGCTGATTGATACAGAGGTTGGCTAACCATATCATATGACTGTCTCATTTGATAGCCCATATGAGGATTTTGAGTCATATCAGTTCACGTACCAGCTTTAGTTGTTGAGGAGATTAGCGGAGGATCTGTTACATCAACATGCTTACTGAGTATATAGCAGATTATAGGGATGCTGAGAGATGCATATTCCTGTGATTTGTGCCTTTATATTATACCTATTTGGTTCTTCCTTTTTATGAATAATTAGGGCACAATTAGACTTGGATATTCAGCTGGACTAGTAAATGTTGACGGGCTTGATATACACGACTATGGTAGGCCATTCTCGATTATATCTTTTTAGTATTGAATACATGTGCTTTACAATAGTCCAGACAGATGTACAGTTTTTGGTACAACCTTCCCTTTTGGTATTGAATATACAACTAACATATATCAACGACTCATCGTTGAGAAGAACAACACACCTTATATTTACTTTTCCAGATTTCTGGTTGGAGGTTAGCTATGCATGTGCGTCATGCTGCACAAGGAGTGCACAATGATTGATGGAGGCCAGACAATAGATTGATAATAGTCGACGTGCCAATATTATCACCCATCCATGGCATGATTATATTAAATTTATAGAGCCTAACAAGGATTATCCTCTCATTTGCCAGTTTGACTTTCTAGACATAAGGTTTGCTTTAAAGTTCGTATGTATCCATTCATATGACATTTCAGAGAGCGTTGTTGGTTGCAGTTGTATAAATAGTATGCATTCACTCTAATTAACTTCCATTGGATGATATGTATGGAATTATTTGGATTGGCCCAGCTTTTATTGCGATTTGAAGGCTGCAGGATGTGTGGATGGTGAATCTTTTAACGTACCTAGGGATTTTGGATCATACCGGGCTTGGGTCGCCCCATGAGCTTATGATGTATTGGACTATATACAGGGTTTGAACTCCTATCATATTGTCCTACGTACCTCTTTTGGTAGAGTTCCACTTCCACTTATCACCTTTGAGCTAACGTCAAGAAGACCCCTACATTCGATCACTCTCAACATCCGTTCAGAGTTTATGGTTTACAGGGTGAGCTACGATAGTACCCGATGTAGTTTCCTATGAACAATGAAATTGAGAGTGTACCATCCGTTGGTTTGCATCATCTGCACCAAGTATGTAAAACTTTTATGCTTTGCATACTTTTCTATTTTTTACGTGCATTGGTATACAAACATGTATAACTTATATTTCTACATTATAGTTTGTGCAGTATATACAATATAACAGATGAGTGACTACTGCATTTGAATGAATGACGCTTAAGTATGGTTACATTATGTATCAGAGTTATCAGACTGCTCTACAGTAGTGGTAGATTCGATATAAGTCTCGGTTGCATGAGTACCAAACTCAGATTCATTAGCTTGAGCAGCAGCAGCTGCCACTAGAGCCAAACGACTTCGATGACATTAATGATGATAATGACAACGTTGATGGCGTTAATGCTGAGGAGATCGATGATGATTGCCCTCACATTAACTGATGTTATTTTATGTGTTTTACATATTTTTTTAATTGTACGTTTGTGTATTCAGTTATGCTGGTAGATTTGTATATGCATTCATATATTCTCATTTTGTGTGTATGTATCCATGTATGTATTCGTGTTAGGCATCATTATAACTTCTGTATGATTGAGAGAACTTGACACGTTATCGTATGTAACATTATCACATGACACTGTACAAATGGAGACAAACTAGCTATAGTGTCCTATCAGTGTTACATGGCTACAATGCCCTGTTAGTGACTTGTCAGTTATGGGTCGTCCTCTGTTTATAATATGTTATTACTCTAGCGAGATAACTCAATGTTCATGAAATTTGGAGAAATTTACTAAATTTTATTAAATCGAGCTCGTCGCGCAGCGATGGTATCTAGTTTACCGATTTAAAGTTCGAATTAATATATAAGATCTAACATAAGCCAAAAAACTATGTAACTAGAATCATTCAGATTTACAGAATATAGTTCTCAAATGAAACTAAAAAATCAAGATTACATTTTTTGATTTCGATTTTTATCAATATCAATTTTTCAAAAAAAATAACGGTTTAGTAGTTTATAAATCTAAATGAAAGAAATTAATGAATGGAATGTGATATTTATTGAATAGTGCATGATATCTTATCTTGTGGAAAATTTAGTATTTGAAATATGATTATACAACACAAAACTTGTTGATAATATTAAATTAGTAAACACAATACAAAGTCGCAACAATAAATTTGCATATAATAAATGGATAACAACATTGGTAGAAAGCTAGTACCAAAGAAATGATGCCAGTGATCTATAAGTGACACATGGTTACAGTGTAGTGTTAGTAATGGGACGTCCTCTATTTAATTAAATAAATTGGTTTTAAGATAATAATGTTTGGCTAAGTAAAACGATATCATTCATAAATATAAAACAATACAATCGAGATAATAAATGGTCAGATCAAGGTAAACGATACAATCAAGATAATAAACAATAACATGGATCTTAAACAACTTTTACATAAAATAGGAAAACTCCTAATTTAAACCATAACGACGGCGGTAATTTACCTGCATAAGATCATCGACTTAGGTGTGGAGCCTCCTACATCATATCACATACAATCAACGGTCGAGAAAAGAAAACCGTGTAATGTGGATATAGTGGCTATACTATTCATGGAGATTGAATGAATTATTTAAATTAAATTATATCAAGCTCATCGTGCAGCAGTTGTTTGTAATTTTCCAATATGAAGTTGAAATTAATATGAAGTGTAACGACCCGCATTCTACGCATCAGAGGATAGTAGAATATATATTTCTTTCACATGCGAAGTCGTATAGTCATGTAACTTTAGGAGACGACTATTTGGGTCATTTCCCATATTCATGATTTTTATCAATTTTTAAATGACCGTTTTGCCCCTGGTTGATATTGTTTCGGCCATAACTTTTGATTGGAAAGGAGTTTTGACCTGAAACCACTTCCATTAGATCCGGATGATGGTTTACCTTTCCGTAGAGTGGTCACAATAGCCGAACGGACTCACGTTTGGGAGATATGGTCGAAACAAGTTTCAGGTCGTGAAAAACAGCTTAATTGGGCTAAACCAAGTGATTAACAGCTAGGTCCAAAGGGGAATTTCGGGATTTGGAGTATTTAAATGTTGTTAGGGTTTAGAGAACACCCTTTTCCTCACTTTCACAGCCGCCACTTTTATTCTTGGAACCCTACTAATGGCCTCCAACATCTAAAACACACCAAATCACCTTCTAATCACTAATTAAGCCAAATCCACATCAAATCAAGGAAGGTCTTCACCAAATCAATATTAGAACTGCTGTATTTCCTTTTTTATTCGCACCCAAACAGAGAATCATTTTAGATTTGATATTTTATTGGTTGCTAAAGTGAGTGATTTGCATAGTTTCTCACTAATTATGGTTAATTAAGGGGAATTAGTGATAATTAGTGAAATTATACATGTTAAAAATCTGGAAAAATATTTATAGATCTCGAAATATGGTTTTAGGCCTCTGTTAGTAAATTTAATTAATTTGGTTAAGTTTTGCTAATCATATCATTAGTTTTGTTTAAACATGCTTAAGGGAAAATATGGGATTTTGGCTATGTTTGATCCGTTTTAACCTATCAATTTGTCGTTTTGATGTTAATGGTCTATTCTATATGTTGCTATGACTGTATGGTATGTTTTGTGATTGATTAGAAAAGTTAGATTTGTCGAAAACGCCATCGAATGGCGTAAAACAGTCACTGGAAAGTTGTAGGAAATTACCCGAACCGGACCGGATCGGAGGGGGAAAGCACGATCCGACCCGCTTGTGAGAAGGAGCTCCAATCCGAACCGATGCCACCCACGAACTGCTTCATCCGATCCGACCTTAGCATGGTGGCAAGATCTGTAGAGAGCACTCAACCCGGACCGAAGTGCCAACCACGAACCAGAAGCTCCGACCCAGATGGAAGCAAAGGCCTGGGAGGATGCACCCGAACCGATCCAGCTGGGGAACCACGACCCGATCCGACAGACGGGGCACGAACCGATCTGACGGACGGATCATGAACAGGACTACTTCAAGGAGCACGATCTGAAGCAAAGTAAAGTGAAGAACCGAACCGATCCGGTGAAGACCAAAACCCGAGATGCAAAGGTAGTCCAAATGGGAAGTTGTACTCAGGATCCAGTTGGGAACCAATGAGTCAACTTCATGAGTTCGGCTTTGCTGCGGGACATGTGCTAAGGGGTTATCGATGTCCATAGCTTTAATTCACCACCAAGACGGATGTTAGGCTACGTATCAGTGCAGTGGGGTAGTTATTACTCCATGGTGCAGAGTGATCGTAGCGTGGCTATGAGCCAGTGCAGTGGAGTTGTTATGATTTCATGGGGCAGAGTGGACATAGCAAAGACTAGTGGCTATGGATCAGTGCATTGGTGTCATCATGACTCCATGGGGAAGAGTGATCATAGCAAGGAATGGGTGGTCAGAGCGGTGGATGTCGCATGGTTTACGCACTGAGTGAGAGATGTGAGGATGGTTGCTATGTTTGATTGTTGCTTTTACTATGACATGCACACCCCCACCTGCGTATTCTTTACACCATATTTTAGTGGCATCTTAGAGTATTGAGCGGTATGTTGTGCTAACTCTTTGATTGCAGGTCCAGGTTCAGGTATGGTTGAGTATACCTGTTATTGTTTTGTTTTGATGCTTATCGCTCATACCAGACTTTTTTCTGACCTAGAGTTTTATGTCTCTTCTTATTACTCTGGGTGCTCTTAAATGGGCAGACTAGAGAGAGGTTAGGTAGTATGCACGGGTAGCTGTACAGGAGACGACCAGGAGGCTCCCACGTATGATATATATAGATATTCTCCCTATGTTGTTGTTGGTCACTACTTTGGGCATTAGTAGTGTACCTTTCCTTTCTTTTGCTTTGGAGACAGTTTTAAAGTTGTAATAATGATGATGTGGAACATAAGCTGTAATAGGATTTTTCGCTGCTATGATATTCAATTTTCAGCTTATGCACTGTCTCACCTGTTTTGTGTCAAAGTATGTTATTATTGTATTTTATTCCATGCGCTGTGAGATATTCTACAGGTTCTTTGTTAGTTCACCAGTATGTCCTCTTATTTCCCTTTCTTTGGTGACCGTTCCTTGCTGATTGAACATCAGCACAGCGCACTTTTATGGGAAATGTCGGCTGGTGCGGGGAGGGCCGGTACCAGAGCTCTAGGTTGCGTAGTTAACCTAGGGAAAGACACCAGGGAGAGATAAAACGTATATGAGAGAGCGTATTTGTGAATACTTTGGTTTTCAAAAGCTATATATATATACTATTAATATATGTAAGGATGAAGTCGCACTGTACTGGCACCACAAAGAAGATGGTTAATCGTTTCTCTTTACAGATTGAACTATGAGCCGATATACGAGGGGTACTGGTAGAGGAGCTAATAATGGGAACGCTCCTGATATGAGAACGATGATCACTGACTTCATGAGGTAGATGCTTAGAAATGTCCAAAGGGCAGTTCCCAATGTTGCAAATGGTGGTGGTGAAGAGGTGTCGGTGCTTAGGGCTGATTTCGCAAAGCTATGCAAGGGTTACACTAGTCTTGGTGGAAAGCCGTTTCACGGAACGGAATCGGCTACAGATGTTCATGATTGGTTGGATAGCTGTGAGCGTATCTTCGAAGACTTAGGTATCAAGGATGCAATGAAAAGAAAGATAGCGTCCCGTCAGCTGCAAGGATGGGCAATAAATTGGTGGAACGCTATTAAGGCAGCTACTCCAGAGGATCAAGTTACATGGGATCAGTTTAAGGCCCGATTCGGTGAAAAATTTATCCAGCTGCCCAGAACTCTGAGTAGTTTAGGAAATTTTTGGAGCTCAAGAAGAATGGTAGGGCAATCTCGGAGTACATTGCAAAATTTGATACTTTATCGAAGTATGGATTATCCCTCATTGACACTCCTGAGAAGAAGAATGAGAAGTTCATAATAGGTTTGGATCAGTACTTGGGGGAAAGGCTTATTAAACACATCGATGAGATGTTTCAACCGATTGTGGGGAAAGCTTTGAGATCAGAGAGCCTTCATCCTAAACCCAAGACTGAAGTCGTTGTTGCATCTACAGAGGGGCCGAAGCCGCAAGCAGGCGGTGGAGGCAAGAATAATTCTCAGAATAAGAGGAAGCAGAATCAAGCTAAGGATAGCCAGAAAAAGAGTAAGAAAGATGTTGAGTGCTTCAGCTGTGGTAAGAAGGGCCACTATGCTAAAGAATGTCGGGCCAAGCCAGCGGATAGGAAGTGCTTCAACTGTAGCCAAGTGGGGCATCACAAGGATAAATGTCCGCAACCCCCCTAAAGTAAAGCAGATTGTGAAAGCATATGCTCTTAATGTTGTTCCTTCTTCGTCGAATGCCCCGACTGTGAAAGAGAAAGGAAAGAATGTTGTTATTCAAGGTATGCTTTCTATTTATGACGTTCCTGTTCGAGTATTGTTTGATACCGGAGCTTTCCGTTCCTTCATATTTAGTGACCTGGTAGATAGGTTGGGATTGGAGCCCGAGATTGTCGATAGACCTTTAGTAGTGATGAACCCGATTGGTGGTTCGACTAGCCTTAGCATGATTTGTCGTAATGTGGTCTTATCGAGTCATGGATGCATGTTTGTTTGTGATTGTTTTGCTTTGGGCTTTACTGGGTTTGGCATTATTTTGGGAGTCGATTGGCTCCAAAGATACGGGGTGGTGGTAGACTGTGAGGGCTTTTTGGTGCCAGTTAGAGCGGATGATGGGCGGAGGGTAGTGTTTGGTGGTCTACCTAATTATGGGGTAATGGCTAGTTTTCTAAATTCCCTCGACATCCCACATGATGAGTTATCAGATGTACCCATGGCTGGCTAGTATCCGGACGTCTTCGAGGAAGTGACCGGACTTCCACCACATCGAGAGATTGAGTTTCGTATTGATTTAGTGAAAGATGCTAGACCTATAGTGATGCTACTTCATCGTATGGCACCAAGGGAGTAGCGAGAGCTCGGGTGCAAGTGAGCAATCTTTTGAAGAAGGGATTTATCAGAAGAAGTGTTTCTGAGTAGGGAGCACCAGTTGTGTTTGCTACCAAGGTAGATGGTCCCTTCGATTGTGTGTAGACTACCGCGAGTTGAATAAGGTGACGAGGAAGAATAAGTATCCTCTACCGTGGATAGATGATTTGTTTGATCAGTTGAATGGCGCGAGAGTGTGCTCCCAGTTGGATCTCGCGACAGGCCTTTCGGACATCGTCTGGATTCTATGAGTGGTTGATCATGTCATTCGGGTTGACCAATGCACCAGCATATTTTGTAGATCTTATGAATAGGGTTTCAGAGATCAGTTGAATAAGTTTGTTCTTGTGTTCCTGGACGATATACTTGTTTATTCGAGGACAGAGGAAGAACACAAGGAACACTTGAGGATAGTGATGGAGGTGTTGAGAAAACACCAATTGAAAGCAAAGTTTTCTAAGTGTTACTTCTGGAGAAGGGAAGTGAGATTCTTGGGCCATGTTGTTTCAGAAAATGGTATTGCCGTGGACCCTGAAAAGGTGGCAACGGTACAAGATTGTTCTATGCCCAAGAATGCAACGGACATAAGAAGTTTCTTAGGATTAGCTGGATATTATCGTAAGTTTATCCTCTCCAAGATAGCAGCACCGTTGACTCAGTTGACCAAGAAGAATCAAGCCTTCGTCTGGGACGAAAAGTGCGAGGACGCATTTAAGAGTCTAAAGGAAAAGTTGACATGTGCACTAGTGTTAGTCATTCCTAAGGGGAACGAAGAGATGACAGTATATACAGATGCATGTGGTATCGGACTAGGTGTTGTATTGATGCAAGGAGGTAGGGTTGTAGCTTATGCCAGTCGGCAATTGAAACCGCACGAGAGAAGATACACTACCCACGATTTGGAATTAGCAGCGATCGTATTCGCGTTGAAGATGTAGAGACATTATCTCTTGAGAGAAAGATTCGAGTTGTTTACTGATCATAAGTCACTAAAATATCTCTTCTCTCAGAAGGATCTAAATCTCCGACAGCAAAGATGTTTAGAATTCTTGGCTTCCTATGATTTCGACATCGCATACACACCAGGAAAGGGCAATGCAGTGGCTGATGCATTGAGTAGAAGACATGCCAGTTTAGGGGCTATGTTTCTAGAATGGAAGCAACTGGAGTACATCGTTGGGTATGATTTCAGACCAAAGTGCGAATTGGAACCAGAAATGTTAGCAAGTTTGTATTCAGACCCACTTTAATTGAGCGGATTGGTTCCAGTCAGAGCGACGATCCCAACCTATTGGAAATCATCTCAAAGTTAGAGATGGGAATCGACGAAGAGATGAGAAAGTATGGGCTTGATCGAGGTGGATGGCTTAGAAAGAATGGAAGACTTGTTGTGCCCAATATCAATGGATTGAGAGATGAAGTGCTTAGAGTGTCATCACTCAAAAACTGACTATACATCCTGGTGGTAACAAGATGTGTCGAGACATGAAGCAGACCTACTATTGGGAAGGGATGAAAAGAGACGTTGGGAAGTTTATATCCAAATGCATGAATTGCCAGCTAGTTGGAGCTGAGAAAAAGAAGCCTAGTGGTTTGTTGCAACCATTAGAGATTCCAGAATGGAAATGGGAACAAGTCTCAATGGATTTCATTGATGGGTTACCAAGGACTAGGTCGGGCCATGATTGCATTTGGATGATTGTGGACCGATTGACCAAGAGTGCAAGATTTATACCCGTCAAGTCGAATAGAACTGCAGCTAAGTTAACTGAGCTATATATGAAATGGATAGTGAGATTTCGTGGAGTACCTAAAAGAATTATGAGTGACTGAGACCCATTGTTTACTAGTGGGTTTTGGAAGAGCTTACAAGAGGCATTAGGATCAGAATTACATCTCAGTACCGCGTATCATCCTCAAACCGACGGACAGACAGAGAGGGTGAATTGAGCATTAGAAGATCTCTTGAGAGCTTGCATATTAGACTTTGGTGGAACATGGGATGATCATTTGCATCTAGAGGGGTTTGCATATAATAATAGTTATCAATCCAGCATTGGTATGGCTCCATTTGAAGCTTTGTATGGAAGACCGTGTAACTCACCATCATGCTGGTTAGAAACTGGTGAGAAGTTTGTGCTTGGACCAGATGTGATAAGAGAGACTTTAGCTAAGATTATGGTTATCCAACAGCGAATGAAGGCTGCCCAAGATAGGAAGAAGAGTTATGCCGATAAGAGGAAAAGAGAATTAAAGTTCTCCATTAGCAACTTGTTGTTTGTCAAGATTTCTCCATTGAAGAGCGTGATACGATTTGGCAGGAGAGGCAAGTTAACACCAAGATTTGTTGGTCCATTCCCAGTTTTTGAGAAAATTTGGAATCTGGCATATAAAGTTGAATTACCAGAGAAGATGGCAGGAGTTCATAACGTATTTCCATATTTCCCAGTTAAGGAAATTCGTGCATGACCCCGATATGGCTATTTCACCTGATCAGTTGGATGATATCGAGGTTAAACTCGATGCGGTTGGGAACCACAAGCCTATGCGTATTGTTGGGAATGTTACGAAGCAATTTCGAAGGAAGGCGGTGAAATTAGTCAAAGTTTAGTGGGGCGAGAATGAGAATGACTGTACTTTGGAGACAGAGGAGAGCATTAGGAAGACGTATCCAGAACTCTTCGCCTTGTAAGATTTCAGTTTCGATTTAGTCTTTCTGCATGCTAGGATAGGCTTGTTTTTTTTTTTTTTTTTTTTTTTTGCATGTTTGATTGTTGTATGTGGCTGGTAGGCATGCAGGATCCTTTGTATGTTTTGGATTAAGGAATTTCGAGGACGAAATTTCCTAAGGGGGGAGAATGTAACGACCCACATTCTACTCATTGGAGGATCGTAGAATATTTATTTCTTTCACATGCGAAGTCGTATGGTCATGTAACTTTAGGAGATGACTATTAGGGTCATTTCCCATGTTCATGATTTTTATCGATTTTTAAATGACTATTTTGCCCCTAGCTGATCCATTTTTGGCCATAACTTTTGATTGGAAAGGAGTTTTGACCTGAAACCACTTTTGTTAGATCCGGATGATGGTTTACCTTTCCGTAGAGTGGTCACATTAGCCGAACGAACTCACCGTTTGGAAGATATGGCTGAAACAAGTTTCAGGTGGTGAAAACAGCTTAATTGGGCTTAACCGGGTGATTAACAGCTAGGCCCAAAGGGGAATTTCGGGATTTGGAGTATTTAAGGGCTGTTAGGGTTTAGAGAACACCCTTTCTCTCACTTTCACAGGCACCACTTTTATTCTTGGAACCCTAGTAATGGCCTCCAACATCTAAAACACCCCAAATCACCTTTCAATCACTAATTAAGCCAAATCCACATCAAATCAATGAAGATCTTCACCAAATCAGTATTAGAACTGTTGTATTGCCTTGGTATTCATGCCCAAACAGAGAATCATTTCATATTTGATATTTTATTGGTGGCTAAGGTGAGTGATTTGCATAGTTCCTCACTAATTATGGTTAATTAAGGGTAATTAGTGAAATTATACATGTTAAAAATTTGGAAAAATATTTATAAATCTCGAAATATGGTTTTAGGCCTCCGTTAGTAAATTTAATTAATTTTGTTAAGTTTTACTAATCATATCTTTAGTTTTTTTTAAATACGCTTAAGGGAAAATATGGGATTTTGGCTATGTTTGATCCATTTTAACTTATCAAATTGTCGTTTTGATGTTAGTGGTCGATTCTATATGTTGCTATGACTATATGGTATGTTTTGTGATTGATTAGAAAAGTTAGATTGGTTGAAAACGCGTCAAATGGCCTAAAACAGTCGCTGGAAAGTTGCAGGAAATTACCCGAACTGGACCGGATCGGAGGGGGAAAGCACGATCCGACCTGCTTGTGAGAAGGAGCTCCGATCTGAACCGATGCCACCCACGAACTGTTTCATCCGATCCGACCTTAGCATGGTGGCAAGATCTGTAGAGAGCACCCGACCCGAACCGAAGTGCCAACGACGAACCAGAAGCTCTGACCCGGATGGAAGCAAAGGCCTGGGAGGATGCACCCGAACCGATCCAGCTGGGGAACCATGACCCTATCCGATGGACGGGGCACGAACCAATCTGACATGGTTGATCACGAACATAACTACTTCAAGGAGCACGATCTGAAGCAAAGTAAAGTGAAGAACCGAACCGATCCAGAGAAGACCAAAACCCGAGATGCAAAGGTAATCCAAATGGGAAGTTTGTACTCAGGATCCAGTTGGGAACCAGTGAGTCAACTTCATGAGTTGGGCTTTGCTGCGGGACGTGTGCTAAGGGGTTATCGACGTCCATAGCTTTGATTCACCACCAAGACGAATGTTAGGCTACGTATCAGTGCAGTGGGGTAGTTATTACTCCATGGGGCAGAGTGATCGTAGTGTGACTATGAGCCAGTGCAATGGAGTTGTTATGACTTCATGGGGCAGAGTGGACCTAGCAAAGACTAGTGGCTATGGATCAATGTAGTGGTGTCATCATGAATCCATGAGGCGGGGTGATCATAGCAAGGAATGAGTGGTCAGAGCAGTGGATGTCGTATGCTTTACGCACTGAGTGAGAGATGTGAGGATGGTTGATTTGTTTGATTGTTGTTATTACTATGACATGCACACCCCCACCTCCGTATTCTTTACACCATATGTTAGTGGCAGCTTAGAGTATTGAGTGGTATGTTGTGCTAACTCTTTGGTTGCCGGTCCAGGTTCAGGTATGGTTTAGTATACCTGTTATTGTTTTGTTTTGATGCTTATCGTTCATACCAGACTTTTGTTTGACCCAGAGTTTTATGTCTCTTCTTATTACTCTGGGTGCTCTTAAACGGGCAGACTAGAGACAGGTTAGGTGGTATGCACGGGTAGCTATACCGGAGACGAGCAGGAGGCTCCCACGTATGATATATATATTCTCCCTGTGTCGCTGCTAGTCACTACTTTGGGCATTAGTAGTTTACCTTTCCTTTCTTTTTCTATTGAGACAGTTTTAAAGTTGTAATAATGATGATGTGGAACATAAGCTGTAATTGGATTTTCCGCTGCTATGATGTTTAATTTTCAGCTTATGCACTTCTCACCTGTTTTGTGTCGAAGTATGTTATTATTGTATTTTATTCCATGCGCTGTGAGATATTCTACAGGTTCTTTGTTAGTTCACCAGTAAGTCCTCTTCTTTTCCCTTTCTTTGGCGATCGTTCCCTGCTGGTTGGACATCGGCACAGCACACTTTCATGGGAAATGTCGGCTGGTGCGAGGCGGACCGTCACATGAAGGTTCCAATTTAACTTGGAATTCTGTAAAATAAGAACCTTCCGCATCTGTTTGAATATAGTTATCAAATGAAAGTGGAAACTCTATATTTGATCTCATAGATTTTGAATTGCGTCAAATTCAAATTTTCAAAAAAATCGCATTCTGATAATTTATAAACTCAAATTATATAACTTCTGAAATATTTTTGAAAATATGAAATATGAAATTGCCTAATATTGAGTTACTAAACAAAATAAAACGTTACAAAAATCAAATAGAATATAGTTAATGGATTAAAAGGTAGTGGAGTAACCAATATTAATGCTTATCCAGAGCCTAAACGCGTGAGCCAACTATAATGAAGTTCAAATGCTTTACAACCGATTCATTCCGTTCCATATTGTGATAGGTGACGTGAAACAAAAGTAGAATGAGTTAATTGAAAAGTTTTATCATCTTCAGTCGTCTCGATAATGTCATGATAATAATGACAAGCTATCACACTATAAGTATTTTTTATTTCTAAATAAGACCACCTCATCGCACCTATGTAGTTAAATCCCCGCTATAGCCCAAAGCGCTCTTCAACCGCTATGCTATTTCAATTTAGCATTGATGAACAGTAGATCCTCTTTTAGCTTCTCTATTTTCCGCTGTATCCGCTGGATCAAGGCTTTTTAGCGTCCGCTTTAGCAATTTAGTATATAGAGATTGATTTGACTAGTTCTCTCTTTAAAAATCCAGTAAATTTAGCGTAAAGGGCTAAATTTAAGGCATAAGTGCCTAAAATATGGTAATAATCAATTACACGCATCAAGTTTTTCATGCATAACTATGATATTCCTTAAATTCGCTAATAAGATTAATTAGTATTAGTTTCTTGTACATATATAATGTGAGAAAGATGATTAATTAATTTTTATTTTTTTTTACTGCATCTAACGAACCTTTTTACCTCTCCTCTGTATCCCCGCTATTTCCTCGCTTTATTCCCGCTACACCTTTTTGCACCTCCGCCACTATAGCACCGCTAAGCACTTTAACTACACAGCTCGTCAGTCAATCAGGGTGACTGTTGTAAGCTTCATTCATCATGTACCAAAACATTTCATGGCTTACAAGAACATTTGTATGTAGCATAATTTAATGTCTGCGATCGACTTCAATATATTCTTTCACATGCACGAGTAACTTTGAAGAAGAACAACTAATGGACATTTTAGTTGACTCATTTATTTTTAAATTTAGAAAGACAGAAGGAAACATTTATAAGCAGTAGGAATACCAAGTATGAACAATATCAACTGTGAACAGACACTATAGCCATGTAGTTTACAAATAATCAATGATTGAGACAAGACAAATTCTGCAACCACATTGCTTATAAACACGTAGCCATGTTGTTTACCTATAATCAATGACTGGAACAGATAAACATTGTAGCCAATGGGAAAACTAGACCAAAAGGATCTTCTCTATCCTAATCTTACTTCAATGTTCTTAGACTTCTATATTAACACAAGAGCTAGCCACATGGGAAAAACTGGATCGATAGGGAAATTTGTTGTCCCAATCCTTCTTCAACGTTCTCAGATTTCTATATAACCATAAGAGTACTTCTTTACAATTATTAAATCTCTCATTCTGCTAATCCTCATAACGATGTCTTCCTAACCATTGTTTATTGACTCTGATGCAGACTACTTTCCTATAGATAGCCGATACATTGATGTCGATTGTAATATCAATTACCTAAACCAAAACTACAAAGACATTGACCATGAATCCCTAGATCTTGGCCAACTTAGACTTCAATATGATGTTTAACCACTCTATGAACATATAGTTGTCCAACCTCTACGCAAACAAGTGAATATTCATCCTCCTTAACAACAAGAGGATTATCAAGTTCCAGAATTTGAGCCTTCTGTTGATTTAGTGGTCGACTTGTGCTCATTTTAGTGCCACTATGGGTATGCAGTTAAAGTTTTAGTTATGGAAGACGGAGAAAACATAGGTCGTACAATCTAATTGTGTGTCTTCTGGCCAGAAGGACGCAATTAAACAGAATGGATATATGACCGTTTATGTCTAAAACAAGTTGGAATAAAATAAGACATTTTAGAAATGTCCTTAAATACACGTAGATTGATCATGGCCAATAGTTTATTTACCTTAATTGTAATTTGTTATTGTTTCTTGTAGTATTCAAGTATTCAGATAGTCTATGTTTTGAAGTAGAGCTTGGTAAATGTTGTGTAAATACTTTTTTTCTTATGTAATTATTTGAACAAACAAACACATTCCAAGTTTTTAAAATATGACCATCTGCCAAAACACTAAAAAGGAGACATAACATTATGGATGTAGAATTGACAAAACACTGCATAGGGAACAAAACACTATGGACGTAGATATGACAAAACACTACAGAGAGGACATAACACTGTGGATGTAGAGGTGACAAAACACCGCAGATGGGACAAAACACCGTGAATGTGGAATTAACATTATAGTGAATTTAAATGGAACCTTCTTTTTGGATAGTGGTTGAAGATACTTAATGCTAGCTGCCAACTTGTCACAAATGCATGTTAATTTTTGAAAGCAATCATATGATTACAACCATGCAGAGATTTTTATAAAGGAAGATGTATGATTGGAAAGGCATATCTTATACATTTCCATGCATAAACAAAATTATCTAATGAAAATATTACATTTTTTGATAATAATAGTGATGACTATATGAAATGATGGAAGATCGTTTTCTTCATGAAAGGGAGCTAATAGCTAGGACTATGTTATATGTTGGTAAGTCCAATAGACAACATGGTGGATAAGTTGCTCGTTATAGACATAAAAATTATAGACACTCCTAGTACAATGAAAGACTTATAGAAGACTATATTTTCCAAATACTACTTAAAAAATGGAAATTTTAGAAGAAGATTTTGCACGCGTTAGCCATTGCTCCTTAAAATCCTAAATTGTATTAAGCAATATGATTTTTGTCTTCTAACCTAATGAATTTCAAACTCGGAGACTAATTGGAATTCAAAAATGACCACTACGCTAAGAATGTTTGCATATGTCGGACCAGTAGACATTATTGATGAGAAATTGCCTTTGGGGAGAAGCACGATACAAGAGTGTTTGGGGTATTTTTGTTAAGATGTCATGGATATTTAGGGTAATCTATATATACGCAGACCAAATGAGGCAGAAATTGCAAAGTTAATGAATATCCATGGTAGTAGAGGACTGTAACAATCCATAATTTTGATAATAAATTAGTTATTTAATTAGATCTCAAAAATAGGAATTTCTGCAAATGATGGAATTTGACCATGAAACTTTAACCTTGCTTTCGTCTTGGAATTCTGGTCAACTTTCATGTTTTCATTTTCACGAACGGAGTCTGTAGGAAAAAGTTATGGAAGAAATACGAAAAAATTAAAATAAATAAATATAAAATACCCTATTTGGCTGAAGGGTGGTCAACCGCTTGGTATAAGGGTGTCGACCGCTTCAAGCCTGTACAGCCTAGTGACGGCTAGGTTTTGAAGGGTATTTTAGTATATATTATTATATAAACGGACGGATGTTTATTTAATCAAATATAACGGTTCATGACCAATTCCACTCCTATAAATAAAGGGGTAAGGCCTCATTCTTTTCCATACAAATCTGTAGCCAGCAGCGAAGCTCTGCCATTTTCCTTTCTCTTCTATTCAATTTCTAAATTAAAAATAGGATCATATACAATGAATTAAATATAAATCATTCAGATTTGAAAGAGATTATCCAATTTAAATGGAAAAGGATATGAATTGATGTCTAAGTTATTCCTCATCAGATTCTCCCTTCTTTTCCTATTTACTTGGAAATCTACAAATATGAAAGTATCCTCTATTCAGAATAATTATAGATCAATAAGAATTTCAGATTGTAGGCATAAAAGATTATTCAGATTTCAGATTTGGATGCTTTCAGGTGAGTGAAAAATTTACATACAAAGTTACAATAGCTTAATTATCTCATTTGTATTAGATCTTGAATATATGACTAACATTTATAAGATATGTCAATAATATTTTAAAATTTGACATGATGCCTATTAGATCTGCTCATGAATGTTCTCAATAACAGAAAGTATAGATTTGTGGTTTTGATAAATATTATTTGTAGCCTTACTTATTTTTTTTTACATATTTCCTATAATTGCATTTGAAATCATATTATGGTTTTTGCAAAACACTGTAATTTTTTTAACCAGTCCTATGAAGCACTGTAAGGTGTAGTTTTATTCCAGATCTCTAGTTTCAGTGTTAAATAATAAATTATGTAATTTTGATTGAAAAGATATAAACCTATTTGTGTTCAATTTTGTTGGGGTTTTGACTCAGTTATTGTAAATATGCATTTTTCCTCTTTCAAAATAAAACGCCATACTTTGAAACCAACAAAAAATATATCAAATATTAAAAAAGAGAAAAGTTGTGTAAATTCACGTATATATATATATATATATTGAAATATATATATATATATTGAAAATTTGTACATTTTATTAATTATACCAACCATATACTTCCATTATATACCTCGTCAAAACCCTAGAACACCCTATTGGGTACTTTGCAGGGGAAAAGAGCATATATAATTTCCATATATTGAACCGTTCGATATACAAATAATTACAAACCATATACAAGAATAAACACAATTAAAGAAAAGGAAAAAAACAAAGGCATGCTGGCCCAATAATCACTCTAACACTCCCTCCAGTAAAATTCAAATAAGAGAAATCATCTCGCATCATTTAATTCTATCCCCTACCATTGTAAAAAAATCTTCAGAAAAAGGCTAAACAAACAGTGCGGGAACCATTATTACGTACCAAAAACAACAATTCACTTTTAGTCTGCCTCAACTTAGTAATGCTTGAGCTTTCTGCCTTCTAAAAATACGAGAGTTCAGACTAGATGTGATAAACTGCCACCGCCGTTAATACACCACAAGCTACATCACGCGGTTGATCACGGTTTTTGAACTTACTTTGAATCAGAGCCACCTCATGTTGAAGTGAAGTTAAGGTGTTTGAGGAAAAGCCAAGCTTGGATCAATGAACACCCTAAATTGAAGAAGAGGAAGGAAAGTGAAAGAAAAGATGATCCATGGATTCATCAGCTTCATTGCATAGAACACAGGTAAGATCAGATACCACACCAAAATTAGCTATTCTATCTTTGGTATTTAGCCTATTTGAGATAGCCTAATAAGTTATAAAAGCCATTTTACGACTGTTTTTCGAGTGCCACACTACTGGATAATATGGTTTGACTTCCTGTTTTACTCAAATGTAGTCCCAAGTTTTGTGGAAAGTAAAAGCTCCTCCTTGACACCACTCATAGCAATCTTCTCCATAGGATGGTTGTATTTAAATAGGAGTAATTTGTTGTACAACTTCCTGGTAGTGACATGTGTCATAGGTTGGAAGCATCCATGTTGAATAATATCAAAAACCTTTTCTAACTGTCTTCCAAGCAAAGAAAACCTATGCATACCAATAAGATCAATTAGACATTTAGAGTTAATCCAAGGTTCAAACCATAGCAGAGTGTTTGAACCATTGGCATGACTTTATTAAACAATTGAGCCCCATGTGTTTGAAGTCGTAGCAATGCTTTCCAAGTGCAAGAAGCATTATTATCAGTGGACATGCTTCACAAATGTTTATTAGCACAGTACTTAGCATGCATCCAATTTCTCCAAAAGTTTTGGTTAGATAAGAAATTCCGTAACAGTTTAAGTAGTGTAGCCTTTTTGAGGTCAGTGAATGATTTAAGGACAATCCCCCCATCAGATTTTGGCTTACACAAATTCTTCCAACTGATTTTATGATGACTTGAACCCCAAAAGAAATCAGCACATAAAGTGTAGATTTTTTCAAAAGTAATTTCTGGAATTTGATATACGAATAGCCATTACAAAACAATGAGAGTAAGAATAGTGTGTATTAGCTCTGCACGTCCAGCATGACTCAAAAAACGAGAATCCCACCCTTGCACTTTATCCTGATTTTTCTGAATCAATGAAGTACAGTCTTCATAATGTAAATAGTTTGTGGAGAGAGGTAACCTTGAGTACTTTATAGGCAGGTGCCCCACATCATAATCTAATATTCTGATAATCTCATGAGTATTTGAGGCATTAGTACTGAAATACACTTTAGTCTTGTAAGCATTAACATTAAGACCAGAGTACATACTTAGAGTATAGAAAATTGACTTCAATGTAGTAGCCGAGGAGATTGAACTTTTACTAATTAGTAAGTCATCTGCGTACAAGAGATGACTAATCTGAGGTTCAAAGAACGCAATGGAATAAATCTCTTTAAAATAATTTCTTTTTTCATGCAGTAGCTAAAAAATTCCATCACTATGCAAAACAAATAGGGCGACCGGCGTCCCCTTGCCTAAAGCCTCTTGTAGTCGTAATGAACCCCTTAGGGACTCCTTGAAGTAAAATTGAGAAAGTAGCAGACGAGATACATTCATAAATAAGGTTAATGAAATTCGTAGGAAAACCCATAGAATGCATCATATAACAAATTAATTCACGATTAATTGTGTCGTAAGCCTTATGTCAATCCACTTTAACACAAAATTTTTGAACCCCAACTTTCTTAAAATCTCTGAGAAGTTCATATGCAAGCAGTATATTGTCACCAATGCCAGGAATAAAAGCACACTAATTTTGTGATATAATATTCTGCATGTGAGGCTTCATTCTAAAACACAGAATTTTTCTAAAAACCATAGAGAACACATTACAGCATGAAATGGGCCTATATTGTGTGATGTCTGAAGGTCAGTCAATCTTGGGAATTAATGTCACAAATGTGTGATTACTCCCCTTAGGCAGTTTGTCAGTTGAAAAGATATCCTGCATTTAAAGTATCTCCATTTTGATATGTTCCCAATGTAATTTCAGAAACTTTGCAATAATCCCATCTGGACCTGGGCTAGCATCATCATGAATAGAAAAAACAGCTCATTGTACTTCATTCAGAGTTATCGGTGTCATTAACGTAAATTTACCATCACTATTTATGATAGCTCTTAGTTCAAACACTGGGAAATTAGAGATAGTAGGACCATTAAACAAACTTGTAAAGTATGAAATTGTTTGATCTTCAATTTCTTCATGTTTATATAATAGACCCCCTTCATTGGATATCACAACCTTCATATTATTTTGATACTTTCTATATGACATTTTAGAAAAGAATTTTTTTGAATTCATGTCTCCCCATTGAAGCCAAATGACCTTAGATCTTTGCCGAAGACTCCAAAACTTAATACGTTATTGTGTTTTATACAGGTATTTAGATTGCATCATTTAATCAAATAGCTCAAGATTTTCAAGATCATCATCAACAACATCTTCTAAATTATTAAAGTTTTCCTCAGTTTCCTGAAGGAGAGAATCATCTTTAGGCCGAGTTATGTTCAACAGTTTAAATTCAGATTTGCAAGCAGAAAGCTTGTGCTGAAATATATAACTGAAAGATCCCCATGTTAATGACTCCCAACCCCTGGAAAAACAATCATAATAACCTGGATACTGATGCTAGTCATTTCGGTACCTAAAGGGAAACCCTTTGAACTGAACTGTAGGAACAAGATGCAGTGGTAAGGGGTTATGGTCACTAGATTCCTATGACAAAGAGATGGCTCTCATATTTGAAAACATACGAAGACAAGATTGGTTAACAAAGATTTTCACTGTTATTAGGAATTCCCCTCCTCCTCCAAATATAATTAAATCCAATACCTTTGATCTCAATAAGCCCAGAGTTTTGTAAAAAATTCTAAAAAGATCTAATTTGCAAGAAAGGTATTAGAAGGGCCCCTTTCTTATTAGTTGGTGATGAACAGTGATTATAATCGTCCATTAAAACCCAACACTCAGAAATTTGTTGATATTATTGAATAAGATCCTGCCGAAGCACCTTTCTCTCTTGGTAGTGGTTACTGGCATAGTTCACAGTAAAGTACATGTGAAAACCTCCAATATTAGTAATGTATGATGTAAGATATTGAGAGGTAGAAGATCGTATGTCAACTTGCCAAACAGTTGTATCCCCCAACATTAGAATTCAACCTAAAAAAAGGGTATAATTAGGTGGAAAAAAGACCAGTTAGAAGGGATTTTTGAAGAAATTAAAGAGATATTCGAAGCATTCAATTTATTCTCCACTAAGCCCGCAATATTAGGCTTATATGATGTTAGAAGTTTGAATACATAATCAATACGATGAGATGAGTTCATTCCTCTAACATTCCAAGATAAACAAGTCATTTAATACTAGAGGAGCTCCTTAGCTTTCTTTTAGAAAGAGCAGTTGCGGGCCAAACATCATCTCTCTCACAATCTAAACTGATTCAACCATTGTCGAACAGATCAATACCCCATTCACGAAGCAGACTCAAATTCTCCTCCGTAGCTTTAGATTTTGATCCATTATTTCGCACCAGGTAATTTTTTTCCTTCTCAATCCATTTGCCTTTGATAGTGTAGTGTGTTCGATGATTTGAGAATATCCTTGCATTCCTTTCGTGCCATATGAAGTATATAGAAGTAGTGAAAGCAACAAATGCTAGATCTTTGATCTGATCCTTTTTTGTAAATATCGAAATCAACTGATTTGCTTCCCCCTCAAGCATCATTTCAGAGTTCGGTGGTAGATGAAGTTTCAATTTCATCAAACACCAGATATAAGATGAGTACTCACATTTGAAAAATAAGTGCTAGTTAGTTTCATCTTCCCTTTCACGCAGTGGACATAAAGTATCTATAGTAATGCCAAAGCGAGCTACCCTGTCTTTAGTATTAAGGTGATCGCATGCTGCTAAAAAGGAAATAAAGGCCATTCGTTGGGAATTTTTGTTGTGCCAAATGATCGAGTAGATAGGTTTATACTTCCCCTATCTCTTATTAGATCCCATGCTTTTAATAGTGTGAAATACTCCCATAACACATTTGATAAAAATCTGCTGGACTATTGGGATCAACTGAAATTTTATGGATTTCACCTGCAACCTCCCAAGTAGTAGGATGTAACAATGGCTGCAAAGAATTAGAACGAATAATAGTATCCACTGTTTCATTAACATTTCCTATCGCTTGAAATCTGTTCACACCGAGCAGATGCACTAAACATTTACAATTAATCCAAGGGTCGAACCATAATGATGTTTGTTTTCCATCTACAATTACTTTATTCATAACCTGCTTTCCCACTGTTCTTAACCTCAGAATGATTTTCTAGGTACTAGATGCATTGCTATCTACTGGCATTGACCAAAAAAATTTACCGAAGAAATACCTTCTTTTCATCCAGGTAGATCATAAGTTGTTCTTCGCGTGAAAATTCCATAAGAGCTTCAAACAGCAAGCTTTTTTCAAATCTGAAAGAAGTCGAAGAGCAATCCCCCCTCATGCTTTGGCTTGCATTGAGAATTCCAAGAAATTTTATGTTGAGCTCCTCCCCAAAAAAAATCAGAGCATAGGGATTAGATTTTATCTAAGGTGTACTACGGAAGTTGATAAACAAACAACCAATAAAGCACTATTGGAGTGATAACTGAGTTAATGAGTTCAGCCCGCCCAACATAGCTAAGGTACGTAGCCTGCCACCCCTGAATTTTTTGTTGTCTTCGATGAATCAACGACTGTCAATCTGCAGAATGTAGGTAGTTTATTGAAAGTGGTATGCCTAGATACTTAATTAGTAGTGATCCTTCTTCAAACCCCAAAATCCCGTTAATGGCAGCAGAATTAGGAGTGGACTGGCTGAAAATCACTTTATTTTTTTCATCGTTCACTATTAATCCTATATAAAGATGTAATTTATGAAAAATTTCCTTTAATGTCAAAGCAGATGATGTAGTGACACACTGAAAATAAGGAGATCATCAGCATATAATAAATGTGTGATCTGCGGATCAAATCTGAATATAGGGCGAAACATTTTCAGTTCAGTCGCTTCTTGCTTAAGGTATGAAATGAATTGCATAGCTATCGTAAATAGATAAGGAGATATAGGATCTCCTTTCTGTATCCCATGCTTAAGAGATGAATCCCTTAGTACACCCTGAAAAAGAATAGAAAATATAGGAGATGATATACACTCATATATTAGATTAATGAGGTGAGTCGGGAACCCCATGCAAGACATGAAATAACATATTGCTTCTCGACTGATCATATCATAAGCTTTCTTCAAATCAACTTTTACACAAAATCTAGAAATTCCTTTCTTCTTAAAATCTTTCAACATTTAATGTGCAAGAAGGATGTTGTCTCCGACATAATGACCTTTAATGAAAGCACATTGATTGTTTGAAATGAGATGAGGCAGAAAATGCTTTAATCTGTTGCAAAGAATTTTTGAGAAGATTTTGTAAAACATGTTGCAACACGATATTGGTCTGTAGTGGGTAATGGATGAAGGTTTATCATTTTTAGGAATCAGAGTAATGAATGCATGGTTTGAACCCTTTGGCAACTTTCCTGAAAGAAAGATATCTTGATTTGCTCCTAACAAATCGTATTGAAATAAATCCCAATGAAATTTCAGAAATTTAGCATTAAAGCCATCTGAACCAGGGCTTGAATCATCATGCACTGAGAATAATGCCTGCTTTACCTCATTAAGTCACATATCCTACAAGAGAAAACTCTTTCCTTGATTGTTAATAAAATAAATTGGTTGAAAGTGTGGAAAATGTAATATACTATCCCCGTTAAATAAAGAAGTAAAATAAGATATAGCTTCCTGTTCGATAATTTCTAGTTTATGAAGTAGTTTTCTTGAGAGTTAATGAGAGCTTTAATGTTGTTATGATATCTTCTAGTTGTCATCTTGTTGTAGAAAAATTTCGAATTCATATCACCTTACTGAAGCCAAGAAATCTTACTCTGCTACTTTAAACTCAGGAATTTGATATTCTATTTCATTTGCGGGTTCTATTTGGCGTGGAGCATATCATCATATAAAGAAAAGTCTTGGGGATCTTGATCCACTGCAAGCTCCAAAGTTCGAAGGAAGTCCTCATCTTCTATAATGTCATTATCAGGTTTGATTCTTATTTTGTTCCATTGCTTCAGTTCAGATTTACAAGCTCCCAGTTTGTAAAGAAATTGATATTTTTGTGAACCCCAAGTGCCAGAAAGCCATCCTCTCTGCACACACTCATCATATCCTTCAAGAAGTGGCCACTCATTGTTAGGAAGGGATAACCCCTAGGTTGGGTTGTAGGGACTAAATTTAAAATGATAGGATTGTGATCACTTGTGTGCTGTGACAAAGACATAGTTGTCATGTGTATGAATTTTTGCATGCATATGTTGTTCACCAAAAATTTAACTATGTCTGTTGCCACTCCATGCTTCCGCCATGTGAATTGAAACCCAAATGGTCTGATCTCCATTAGTCCTAATGCTATTAAACAATTCTGAAAAGAACGAATATATTGAAAAGGAATTGGTAGACCCCCTCGTTTATCAAGCAGAGATGTTGCATTATTAAAGTCTCCCATATGCACCCATGAATTGTTGACCTATTGTGACTTTGAGACAAGCATATCCCATAGGTTATGATGATCTAAAAAGCAATTACTTACATAAATTATAATAATAGTCATTAGAAAACCTCCTTTATTATCTGTGGCAAAAGTTATATGTTGAGAAGATAAAGGAAGAAGATGCATATCCCAAATATTCGAGTCCTGTATAACCAAAATCCTACCATTACAGCTCGCAATATTATTTGTCATAGAGTTTCAATGATTAGGCAGATTACGTAAAAAAGTGGAAAGATCGGCTGAGTTTAATTTATTTTCAAGCAAGCCAACTATAGTTGGCTTTAGTTATGTTAGGAGTTTGAAAACGTCACGAGAAAGTTGTGGCGAATTCATTCCCCTAACATTCCACATCATTATAGTCATTTAATCGAGGAAGAGCTCCTTAATTGTCTTTTAGGTGGAGCTTCAGAGTTATTCATTTTTTTGGTATGAATCAGGTACTTGGAGTTGGTATCTACCAACTTATAGACATCTACATCATCTTCCTTCATATTCTGGTCTTCTTCAGTGATAACCTCTGCAATTTGTTCTAGAACATCTTGGTAAAGCTCTGTTGGCAATAAATTATCAAGGAACGTAAGATTATCAGCTTGAGTAGGGTTTGGTGGACAGTGTTGGGAACAAGAAGGAATGTCATATGTACTTTCTGGTAGCTGGTTATCTGGAGCATGGGATGAGGAATTGGAGGTAGACTGTTTAGGGAGCCAAGTAGGAATAGTTTGAACATGATGCACTGAAGATTTGTGTCCGAATACATGACATTTTTCACATTTTGGTGGTAGATACTCATATTCCACAATAACTTCATGAGTTTTTCCACTGGGGAGCATAACAGGAATAAATTATTTGATCTCAGAAGAAACATCAATGCAAATTTGTACTCGAGCAAACTTGGTAAACTTTTTCTCTGCAGTACTCCTGTCAACTATACATGGTTTGCCTAAGAAACTTGCATTAAGAGAAATTGCCTCAGTGCTCCACGTTTCTATTTGGAGATCATATAACCTAACATATACTTGGATTTCAGAGGAGTTGAATTTGGAGAAGTCATAGCCAGGATAGCAGTTATCAATAATTAACAGTTTGTCGTAATAAGAATAAGTGGTGCATTCATTAACCTTGTCAAAATCAGATGATAATTTAAATTTCACCGCAAAATGGTAAGTAGGATTGATGTGAATATGGAACAAACCATCGGGTTTCTAGACATTTACCATATACTCCTTTAGTTTGACATAGGATATGCAGAAATCAACAGAATGAAGGATAACCGTATTCGTCCATAGTTCTTCAAATTTGTTGATGATTGATTCTGGTAACAAAACATGGTTTCCTGATGGTGGAGTGTATTGCAGTCTTAAACTTGGCTTTGGTGGAAAAGTTGATGAGCGAACTGCCTCTACATATGTACAAGAGGGTGGTGCAGCGGTTGTGTTCAAAGAAATAGTGTTGTTTGGTGGTGGTTCTGGCGGTTTGGGATGGGGAAGATGATGGCAGTTATTTAAAACTAAATCCGCCATTTTTCAATGGTTGTTATCCTATCCCTATATATATATATATATATATATATATATATATATATATATATATATAATGGATGTTGGAATGTTTGAATGAAATTCATTTTATGAAATTATACATGTAAAGTTAATCCATATTATATGAATATATTTGTGGTGACCGTTGTAGAAATTAGTGTAATTGATTGCTATAAATAGAGCCAAAAATAAATAAATAGCCATTGTAAGCATCATTGATTTGGGAAAGCAAATTTAGTTATGCAGTTAAGCTAATGGTTAGAATTTCTAAGTTGGTTAGTATTAATGTTGTAAATCCCAATTAGGAATCAAATTATAATCGCACTAAGACACGAGGTTAAACACAACTTGTGGTAGAAGTCTGCCCGAATCGTCCGATAAACCCAACATCCAAAAGTGATTGGCTTAATGTGAGGGGTTTGGTGCAAAAATATATAAATATATGTGTACAACAAGAAATAAATAAGTAAATTAGAAATGTCTATTAGGGTACAACAAATAGCTATTTTGGAACTGATAAAATAAGGATATTTTGTTGTTAATTAATGTCTCAGGAAAATTATGACTGTTAGGCTCATAAACAACATTAATTATAATCAATGGAAATAAATGGTGTTTAAAGATTAATGGCTACCTTAGGAAAATATGACTGTTATGGTCATAAATAGTAATAACCTTATTAAACAGAAACAAATGAAATAAACAGGCGATTGATGGGTATTGATTACCGTTTAAATACCAAGTCCAATAAGTAAGATAATTAAATAAATATCCTAGGCTAAGAAGGATATAACTTTCCACGTTAAGCTGGTTAATCTAAAACTTATAATTAAATGTTAGAGATGGACTTGGTAGGTTATTGATGTGAAATATCATTAACCATATGTACCTAGAAGTATGGTCAATGGTCGAGATCCGATCTTCACCAGTAAAATCTGGGAGACATTTCAGTCAGGGATGGGAACAAAGTTGAATCTTAGCACTGCATATCATCCCCAAACAGATGGTCAGACTGAAAGGGTGAATCGAATTTTGTAAGATCTATTGCGAGCTTGTATCCTATATTTTGGAGAATCATGTGTAGATCACTTGCATCTTATAAAGTTATCGTATAATAATAGCTTCCAAGCAAGTCTGAAGGTGTTTTTCTTCTCACTTTCTCTCCATGAGACACGTCAGTAATCCATAGCATGGGAAATTTTCCAAAACCCCTTTCTCTTCCTCCTTTTCTCCTTTAATTCTCCATTTTCATTCAGCACCTCCACTTCTTCTCCCTCCTCCCATGGTTGTCGCTTCGTCTCCCTCCCTTGTTGACTGCCGCTGCCACCTGACCCCGTGCCAACCACCGAAGCACCCCCTTAGAACCCTAAATATCCAATTTCTTGCCTAATTTGCAAACATCCCCTCTAAAAATTCCAAATTTGCACCACCTACACCCTCCTCCTTCCACGCCTATGACCCTATTTGCCAAGTCATCCCTTTTGCATCCATACCGTGGGGCCCTCTTCCCATGTCGTACCCCTTAAAACCCCGCACCCCCTTCTTTTCGCCTTAGACTCTAAATCCATGAGTGTTCATGAGAGTGAGTGAATCCGCGATTTGTTTGAACCCCGTAACAGCTAGATCCAGCCCTGTGAGATGTTAGCAATGCCGTAGGTGTTGTCCGCGAGCCGTAGCTAGTACGTGAGTCCGATTTCCTTTCGAAAAAGTTTGAAGGAGTGGAATTCTGTTGTGAGAGACCAAAGCTCACGTAGATATGGAAAAAATAATTAACTATTAGTTATAATGTTTAACACTAGTTACATAAATTTTATGCTATGTTATGTAATGACCCAGATTTTTCGGTCATTTGAATTTGAATATTTAAATCTGTTTTAAATATTATATTTTCTATATTAATGGATTTTCATATTGAATTTGTTCATTACAAACGAAGATGAACATTAAATTTGTATTTAATTATAAACGAGCTCGAAATGGCGCGGTAGTTCATAATTTAAGATTTGAACTTCAATTGAATATACAAAATTCATTTTAAGTCGGATTTCTGTGACACAAGAAACATTTGAATCTTATTGATTATAATTTTCTAATGTAAGAGAAAAATTGAGATTGCATATTATAGATTATTAGTTATAACCAATTCAATTTTTCAAATAGTCGCTATGGAATTCGTTAATAAATGGTAACGTTGATCTAATAAAATATTAACGGTTTTTATATTATTTGGGTTGACTTGAATTAATGATATTGAGTTGTAAAATCCATATTGTTTATATTTGAAGTTAGAGATATATTTCCATTTGGATATTTATGAAAATAATAATTTATTATTATTTAATTGAATTATTTGGGAATTTATTTATATTTATTCGATATTTTATAAGCGTTAAAAATAGCCATTTTTCAAACAATTTCGGTTTTCGATGAAATTAGTTTCATTGGAACCGCAATGTTAAATTATTGTACAAAATAAATTTTCATTGTAAATCGATGTCGTATGTGACTTCAGTAGCCAAAAATGCTTAGATATTAATTTAATCGTTTTGTCGCATTAAATTAGAAATTAAGAATAACCGATAATCCAACGAAACTAATTTTATTAAATCTATAATGATTTATAATCGTAGTATTTTAAATTTCAGGTTATCTGGATTTATTTTGTGATCATACGCAATTTAAATGCGTGTCGACATACAAATATGAGTTATAAAGGAATTTTCATAAACGATCTCGGAATTCGACGAAACCTATTCCATCGTGTCTGGAATATCGTTTTATGCTAGAATGTCAATTTTTATCAAAAATGAAAGTCATTTGTGGTGGTTTTGAAATGTTACTTCATCATTAAGTTTAATATAATAATTAAATAATCAAACCCTCACCCTATATAAACAGCAACATGTCAATGACCCTAAACTAATATTCATGCCGTCTCCTCCTTATTGTATTGAACAACAGAAATTTCCTATCCTTTCTCCACTCTTATCTCAAAATATGTTGATCAATACCCAAATTCTTCAGCTAAGAAAATGTTTATTGCAGCATGGTCGACCTTTTGAACGGTGATAATGTGGTTTTGTATAGCGTGCTAGTCAGGGTTTTGAGATAAGGACGCAGGTGCCTTGGTGAAATTGCGAGCGAAGGGGGAACTCGAGTGGGACACGGTTTTAGGTGGTGAAGCAGTAGGTTCAGGCGTGCACTTTGTCGGCCTCAGATGATGTTCCTATGGGCCATCAGCGTTGCTGGGGTGGGGGTTTTATATTGAGCGTGAGTTCCAATAATGAAGACAAAATGGGGATGAATAACAGTTCTAGGAGACGCCGAGTGTTATGGTACTTCAGGCGTAGGCTGAAGACACGGCGGCGTGCAGTCCAGTGGGTAGAAATAGCGTCCGGTGGTTTAATCCAGCGCAGCAGTTGGATGTCGAAGGGGAGGTATAGGTTATCGGGTTTTCTCGTGTTCGAATAAAGACAGCAGGGGGATCAAACAGATTAAAGGAGGAGGATTGGCCTGCGTATTTTTGAAACATTCGGCCTGTATTATTCTGAAATAAAAGGGTAATTAGTTTTGAATTAAAGGTAATAATTTGTGATTAAGAATATTTATTTATCAGTTAAATTATATTAACCAAATTATGAAATTTTACAGGGTTGTTCGGAGATGCCTGAAGCCTTAGAAAATGCGAAATAAAGATAAAAGGTCAGCCTCATTTTATACTATATTGTAATTAGTTTATAATGATAATTAATTTAGAGTTAATTATTAATTAAATTATATTAACCTTAAACTATTAAAAACCCAGCCATATTATATCAGAATTGGACAAAAAGGGTGCCTTTGGACTCGTCTCAATGAGCACTACATTATGGAACAATACTGGACAGAATTAGAATCAACTGGATTTTTAATTAAATTAAGCACTCGTTTGATTTAATTAAAACCAACCGTTTAAACAACGGAATCGAATCATGGTGAGTTAAACTCACTCAATTCTTCCCACTTATATTTTATCTAAGTCGGGTTTTATAATTGTATGCTATGTTGCTAATGGTTGACGGTTTGTTAAATATATATTCATATATTGATTGAACCGATGAAATTAAATATTGTTTAATTTCATTGAAAAATCAAATGGTTATTTTTAACGATTGAAACCAATTAAGGTAACTTACCTTGTTGTTCATATTTATAATAATATAAACGTGTTTAATTTAATTGTTTGAATTGTTTTGTTAGATAAATTGGTTGATGTTAAATAATCGTTATTTATCATTATAGAAACTATTAGTTTAAATTTAATAATTGTTATTGAATGATTTCATTTGAGGTAATCATATTTGGATGTAGGGAATAGCAAGTTAGAGGGATCCAACTGGATTCCTCACTAGTAGTTTTTAAATTTTATTATATTACGATATATGTTGAATAATATGGAAATGTGATATTGGGATTGACAAGTTGGAGAAATCCAACAGGATTTCTCACTAATGTTGATAATGTTTATCAATATTATTTGTTGTGTTCAATTGGATGTAAAATTGGTTTATATTTCATGGTTTGGTACTTTAGCAGATATTTATCTCTTTAGTACCGTTGATAAAATAAAAGATTTTAAAATCGATATTAAATCGATGTGAACATTTTCAAAGTTATATTTACATATTTTAAATCATATGTTTATTTTAAAAATAAAAGTCGAAGATTTATTTATGTTTTTAAATTATTTAAATTATAAATTAATAGGAATTCCAAGATGTTAATAAATAAATAGTTAAGCAGTATAAACTAGATCGGAATATTAAGATGATTGCGTATAAAGGCCAAAGGGCAAAAATGGGATTGTAAAAGAATTTAAAGTGTTGGAATGGACTAATGGAAGTGGAAATATACTTGAATTTATTTAAATGAGTGGAAAGGGGTTTTTTCATAACAAATGAACGTTTTTATAAACGTTGTTTATAAATATACAGAATGTGATAAAATGGTTTTTGTGAATGAGATTAGCGAAATAAAGGAAATGAAGATATAATAAGAATATTGGCGTATAATTGGAATTTAGATAATTAACAAATAAATGGGATTTCAAGGTAAGATTTGTCGAAAGGAAAATTTAAATATAAACATGTATAAACTGAGTTAATCAGGAGATTTGAATTAATATTTACAATTAGAAAGCTATTTATAAAATGAATGATTACAGATTTATAAAATGAATTATTATGGATTTATAAAAGTGGAAAATAGGCATAAGGACAAACTTTAGAAAATAAAAATATTCTGAAGGACGTCAAGTTTTATTTTTAAGCTGAAGGACAGACTTTGAAAAAAATTTAGGTTGAAGGACAATGCTAAATATAATTAGCATTTTCTGTAGTGTAAAACTGAATAATGCTAGTTAAAAGTAGCATTTTCATGTAGTGTAAAAAACTGAATATAATGCTAATTACATTTAGCATTTTCCTTCAGCTTAATTTTTGTTCAAATTTGTCCTTAAGACTAAAAATAGAACTTGGTGTCCTTCAGACTAATTTTTCGGCAAAGTTTGTCCTTCTCCCTAATTACCTCTTTATAAAATGAATATTAAAGAATTTTATAAATGAAAGGTAAGTTATTTTATAAATGAATAATTAAATGTTATATAACTTGTTAAACTGGTGGATAAAAGTAAAATGGTCGTGTTAAAGGGGTTAAAGCATCGTAAAGTATTTTATAAGATATTAAAGTGCGAAATGGTTCAATGGAATTGTGAATATTCGAGAATTTGTTTAAAGGAGGAAAAGTGAATTTTGTGTAAATAATGAGCGTTTTGCAAACATTGTTTTAAAAATACGAAATTTGATTAAAAAGGAATTCATGAATGAGATTAGCGAGTAAATGGAATGTGAGTTTAGACGTGAAATTTTAAAATATGAAACCAATATTCAATATTGGATATAAAAGCCTAGTATTTTAATTGGTTTAATAAAAGGGGTATCGATTGAGTTGAAAATTTGTAGCATTGGCTATAAATGATTAACAGAATATATTTTGGAAAACCAGTTAAGAAATTAGCGTATTAATTTGAAATGGATAATGAATGGTTAAAACATTTAATAAATTAATGGTTAAAATATTTATAAATGAATGGTTAAGATATTTATAAATGAATGGTTAGAACTGTTTTTGAAATGGAATCTGGAGTATTTATTTACAGAGGTTGAGTTGAATTATTTTAGTTAATTTTATGAAATGATATTTAAAATATGATGGAAATAAATTAGTGATATTATATAGCAATATAATCGTTTTAAATGGAAAAAGGGTAATATTATGTGGTTTTATGAAATTATGACTTGTTGTACGTTGGTTAGGTTGAGTAACATTCGAGGTGTCAATCTGATGTTGGTTTCGACCTTCGAGGTTGATATAGAGAGATTTATTCACTTACCAATTTACAATGAGGAGCTAATGAGTAGAAGTGGAATGAAATTTGAATATTTTTTATATTGATAAGATAGGGAAATATTTTATGTAACAACCCGGATTTTCAGAACCAAATTAAATTTTTTATTTTAGCTATTTTATTGGATTTTGGAAATTTAAAATGATTTATTTTAAATAATAATTACTAAAAATTTATTTAAAATGAAGTTAGAACGTATAAATTTATTTTAATTATAAAACGAGGCGCAGTAGTTTGAAAATTCGATTTCTAATTTCAATTGAGTATACAGAATTCATTTTAAATCAGAATTGGATGAAACAAGAAATGTTGGAATCTATTTAACTATATCTTTCTAATGAATGTTAGAAACTGAGATTTCATAATTTAAATTGAAAGTTATGTCCAGTTTAAAATTTAAAATAGTTGATGTGGAATATATATATATATATATATATATATATATATATATATATATATATATATATAGCCCTTAAAAACAGCAATTTTGCAAACGACCTCCATTTTCGACGAAACCACTTTTTTTAGATCCGAAATGTTAAATTATTTTTCGATTCCAATTTTTATAATTTTTGGAATTAATATGTGAGCGTGGTGAATTTAAACGCATTTGGTCAGTTTAGTTTAAATTTAATTGACAGGAAAATGACCATTTTTTAACAGTCTCCAAATTCGACGAGATTAGTTGTTAGAACCATATTGTCTAAACATAGCTAGATTTATTTTTCTAGAATTTTTGGAGTCGGTATGTGGCTCTGGTAAATTAAAATGTACATTGAAATTAATTTTGAACGCTATATTAATTTATATTTTAATTTTGACGAAAATTGATCGAAACAGTCGAATTGGCTTACCAGTCATACCCTATTGTGTCCGGAATGGGGGATTTGGTTAGGGGCGACAGTCGTTTGGTTTGATTTGGACTTAGAATGAAAAACTAACTTTTTGAAAAAAAATAAAAATATATTTTTATATAAGCGTTGACCCTTCCTCTCTCTTCACTCTCTCTCTCTCTCTCCCCGTCGTGGGTTTTAAAAAAAGAAAAAAACGATCGAAACCTCATCGCCCACCTTGCTGGACCATCGCCGCCCACCACGCCGGGGTCCCAGCCACCGCCACAGCCTGTGCAACCCCCTTTGATGCTCCTCCAACCATCTCCAACTCACCCAAGCCCCTAATACCCGAAATCGTAACGAAACCCATCACCTTTGTAGGATCTAAATTAACCCTAGAGGGGGGTGAATAGGGTTTAAGGCAGATTTTCGCAGAGTAATTTAATAATACCAGCACAGTAATAATCTGAATAAATGGAGAAAATAAATAGCATACAGATATACCCAGCTTCAGCAAAACCCTACATATTGCTGCATTCCCCAAGGTTTCTACTAGGAGTTAAAACAATCTCTTCGCTTACAATCCCCTGTAAACTCGCGACACTCGCTCCCAACTGTTCTTAACCCTACGCTCAAAACCCTGCACTGGTTTCCATCCCCGAAACCAGATTTCCCCGAATTACAAATCCCGTAATTCGTCTTCCAAGTTTTAGAGATAGACTAGAAAACTACAGATTCAATTACAAATTGAAATTGAAAAAACAAATAAGAAAAAACCCTTATAAAACAATTTTAAAAAACCCTTAGGAGTTTAAATTGGAAGGGTTATCCCCTTTTAAAACATAGTTGGCCGGCTCCTTTTCAAAGTTGTTTCACCACTTCACTAGCCTGATCTCTTTTCTCTAAAATAAAAATGGCGGTGGCTACACAACTAGGGTTTTCAATATTTCCCCAAATCTCTGCGCTTGAGTGATGGAGTGCGATTTTCTGATGCTCGACTCCGATGTTGCTTTCAGATGCTTCGATTTGGATCCAAGTTACTTGCTTATTCTCTAGTATGATTTTTGATACGAAATTCTCTTTGATTGTGCTTGAACTTGGATGCCCTTCTACCGATGAGGATTGGTGTTTAAATAGGATTAAAAATCCGAAATTTGCTTTGATTTCGTATATTGATTTGGTCGTGTAATAAGGAAATATTTTGCTTGAAATCTTCGGTTATACTGTTTTTATATTAGTGTGACTTCTAGAATTTGATTGAGATTGAAAAATTCAAACTTTCTGGAACTTTGATTGAGTCCTAACTCGTATATAATGCGTGTACTTTGGGTTTATAGAATCCTTGACCTTTTATTTAACAGGTTTGAAATCTTCAAACAATCTGAAAGCTTACTTGATATTTGTGGTCAATTTTGTTGTATGAACCCTTTCTTGGTTTGATGAAATTCCGAGAATAAGATGTTTGTGGCTCCTTGAATTTGATTGAATCATTTCTGTTTTGATTCATGCTGATTTACATTAAAGCTAAAAAGAATTAAAAAACATGGCCACCATGTACTTGTCAATGCCATGTATATACTGCCATGAATTATTTTGCATCTTGTATGTTGCTCATAACTTGTTCTAGCATTTGAATACTGTTTCGACCTTGGAGCTGATTTGTAGCATGATTTTCTCTGACTTGTTTCACACCATTGTTTGTTGACCTGAGTTGCACATAGACTCACCCATTCATCACTACATGTATATATGAATGAATCTTAACGTTGCATAAACTTCATCATGTTGTTCACTGCCTTGTTTTCAACCTGGCCCACTTAAGCTATCTTGTCTACGCTTGCCTTTGTCCATGAACATAGTTGAATCTGCTGCAATGTTTATCTAGCTTCTGCTCCAATATATATTGTTTTGTGTTTGCACCATGAACCCTAGCTGTTGTGCCCTTGTTCACATGAATCATTTCGGTGCTTTTGGTTGGCCTGTTTTGGCATTCAGGCTTGCACATTCTTGAATTGTTTCTGGCCATGTACTTGCTGAATAGACATGAACTTCTTCTTTGGACTAGACTTGTGATTGAAGTGATGATGAGTGCATATGTATGTACAACACTTATATATTATGTAGCATCAATATTGTGCATGTAGAATAGAACCTTGTCCATGGCTGTTTGCAATTGTTTTATTGCACCACTTGGTTTGCTGTTGACTATGCTTACACATCCAATTGTTGTGACCATCTTTGAATTTTGGGTTGCACCATTTACATGCTTGAACTAATAGCTTGAATCAATGACATGTTTGTTGACTTTAGTTTTGAACTACATGCATGTCATGTTGCAAGTGAAACCTGTTTTGCCTGGACCTAAATGTGCATTACCATGAAACACCACCTGCATCAATATGTTAATCACTTTCATTTGCATGCTCTGCTTTGTTCTTAGCCATTTTGATTTGAACTTTGCTCGGCCATTTGTGTTGAGCTGTCTCGACCACTTTGATTTATTGACTATGTTGACCATGATGCACTGAGTTGAGAAGGTCCACGCGGCTAGTCCTCAGTTGCACACTGGATTGGTGAGGCAGTGCATACGTGTATATTTATACACATGTGTACATGCAGCCGTCAGACATTTTTACCTGTCCCTGCATATCAGACTAAGTCTCGAAAAATGATGAGAAACACACCGTAATTCTGAGGCAAATAAAATTTAAAAATAATTTTTTATTTGCTTTTATTTAAATTAATTGTTGTTGCAGTCTACTGTGTGTGTTCTTCTGTATGTGACAGGTATGCGGATGGTGAACTAGATTGGAGCACGTGAAGATTAAGAAGACAGAGTGTCAATGTGTGTAAATGTAATGAGGAATCTGTGTATATGAAATCGATTATAGACGCAATTAAAAATTGTACAGTTATTTGTAATAAAAAGATGTGATTGAAATAAAATATTATTTTATTGTGTTCAATTCAATCTGTCTATTTTTATTTGAATTTCTTCAGTATTACAGTTTCATATGTGATGTGTCATGTCACAAATATTCAAAACTATTTGAATTGTAAATAATGGGGTGATGTATATGTACTATTTCAAATGCTGAAATAAAATATTTATTTAAATAGAAAATACTATTTGAATATTTAATTCTGTGTGATAGTATTCCATTCAAATAAATATTTGTTTATGTGTGTGATGTGAAATCTAGAATAGTACTATTTACAAACACATTTATAAAATTATATATATATGTTTATTATCATCAAACAAAAATCATACTGTTATACTCAACAATCTCCCCCTTTTGATGATGACAGACATGTACAAGGTTTCGCTTGGAAATTCAGAAGCTGGAAGCAGGCGGCTTCACCACTAGTTATATAAAGTTATTTCCGCTGTGCAGCTGTATGTTGAACTCTGATGATTAGTATGTAAAAAAAATTCTTTTGTATATTTGATATTATATTTTATCTGTTCTGCTGTGAGATTCTAATGTGTTATCCTTCTTCTTTCTTCTATTCTCAAATTTCTTTCTTATCTCACCTTCTAAATTCTTTCTCAAACTATCCAGTGTTTTTCGGTGCTTGGGAGGATCGGTATAAGATACGGTAAAAGGTATTTATGCCGATTTTCAGGGCCGAAAACGCTGGGTCGTTACAGTGGTATCAGAGCTATTGGTTTAATGATTAACCTTGGCTCTGTGGTGTGACTCGATAGAGATGGAGTTAGCAACACCCTAGATTGAGTCTAAGTAGATATATGAGAGAGCGTATTTGTGATTTGATATAAAATTATTTTTGGAAAATTACTTTTTGTCCAATTTATTTTGTAATAAAATAAAAGTAAAGGTTATTATAGTATGGGCAATCGATTGATTTGTTGATTATGTGATATGCTTGGATTGTGTTGTTGATCGCTTGGATATAAATCTGGGATAGATAGACTTGGTTTAAAACCAATATGAAATGAACAAGTTGGATAATCAATCCAGGTAAATAAATTCGAATGGATAATTAAAAAGTAAAGGAAGTGATTATAAATAATCCTTTGTGGATTGAATTGTGTGTAAAGTGGGTTGATATGAATAGTATAGATACTTTGAACCATATTGACATTTGTTGTGGGAACTAATGAATTGTTTTGGGTTGAGAACAGGTGTAAAGTGCCAGTTCAGCTTTAAAATCCAGCTAGGAGAGAAATTCTGGAGTTATTTGAATCCAGTTTGAGTAGAACTGCAAAATAATTAAGCAAGCTCGAATATAAATTATCGCTTATCATATAATAGCGCTCGCCAAAAGGTACGCTTACGCAAATATGAAATTTTGGTTTTGTTTGGGGTTTTGAGTTTGGATTTTTGTTTTTCCTACCTTGAGAGTCGATGTATACATATTTCTTGATCCTGCGATATTGCAGATGGTCCTCCGTACTGGGGAGACTCTGCCGAAATTTTTCTAGAATTTAAGGAGTTAGAAAATTTTTGAAATTTTTGGAAAATTCTTTTTTTTTGAAATAAATCGGTTTTAAAGCCAATTGGGTCAGTTTGGAATTAAATTCGAGTTTTAAAATTAATTATCTTGAAAAGATAAAAGTTGACGACATTTCTTCTACCTTGGCAATTTCGAGGACGAAATTATTTTAAGGGGGAAGGAATGTAACGACCCGTATTTTCTGACTATTTATTTGGAATATTTTAATTATTTTAAATATTTAAAATATTGGTTGGAATTTAAATAATCGAATATAATGATTATATATCGAATATATTAATTAAATAAATAATAAAATATTATTTTAATTTCCAGAATATGGGGAAATTGTTGAATTTGAAATATATTGTGATGGAGCAGTTTAAACTTGTCAAATATTGGTTATAATGGAATTTTAAACGACGATTTCGACTCGAAACGATGATGGAATATATATAGTTTATAATTTAATTAAATAATGAGCTGCCGCGGCGTGGTAGTTCGCGTTTTGGCGTTTTGAACTTCAATGGGTCGTACCGGGTTCAAAATAAGTCGGATTTCTTTGAAACAAGAAATGTCGGGAGCGGTTAGACGATATCTTTCCAACAGCAGAGAAAAATCCAAATTTGTCGTGTAGATTTTATTTTATGTCCAAATCAATTTCTCAGAAAAACAGCGCCAGGATTTCTTTTATATATATAGCGCTGCAGTTATATAAATTAACAGTTTTTAAATATTTTAAATATCGGTTTGGCTTGGATTTCAACCCAGGGTATTTTTCCTTGATAATATATCAGATTCTAGTCGTGTATGACCAATCGCGGTATTTTATTTATATTAGATTGAAGTATTTTAAAATTGGGTTATTTTATTCAAATTTGGGTAGTTCAAAAGGGACATTTTTCAAACGACCTTTGTTTTCGACATGACAAATTTTGTTGGGATTGTAACAGTAAATTATTGCTAGATTTTCAGACGGCGCGTCAATCGGGGTTATTCTGTGAGCGTGGCAAAATAAAATATAAAATAAATCGATCTAATTAGATGTGTACAAATGCTATTTGAGCAAACGAACACGGAATTCGATGAAACAAGATTCGTTAGGACCGTATCGTCAAAATATACCACACCGTCAAGTCGCGTCTCGAACGGGGTTCGTATGTGAGCGCAACAACGAATAAACGATGTTCGAAAACGCGATAGACACGAAATAAATATCGTTAGTCAACAACGGTGGTCAAATCAACTTAATTAAATATTTTCCCACTCTATATGAACCCCCACAGCCCAAACCCTAGCCCCATTTCTGAAATCACCATGTAAATTTGCAAAAACACCCCTAAACACAAAATCATTTATTGCTTTCAATCCGTGATGAATTCGAGGGGGGTTCCTAAGGCAAAGTGATAGATCGGGAGGAGGGCTAGCTACCTTAAAAAGTTTGGGACCTATCGACATATGGGGTTGCGGGAAATCGCGAAGAACAAACAGAAACTATTTTCGTTTTTTGGCAGGAATTGGGGAGACCGGGCTGATTTGGGGTGACAGGACCTTAGGGCTATCGAAGAGGAGAGATAGGCCTTCGATTTGGCTATGGTCAGAAGGTATGAAATTGTGTGTGGTGGTCGCAATTCATAGATGAACTGAGGTGGTCATTTTCTGGTTCGGGTTTGAAGTTATGATCGGAAATCTACACTTTTCAGGCGATGGGGGCCGAGTGGTGGTCGCGGCCTAGAGGGAAGCGATGCTGGGTGGCATGGCGGTCGGAATGAAGAAGGTCCGGTGGTCCAAGCTGGTCTGTGGCGGCGGGAATTATAGGTTAACCGGAGTTCGGTTGAACTCGGTTCCAGGCGGAGCTGGGGCGCTAGGTGGTCGGGGATTGTGGATAAGGCGACGCTGGGGACTGGCGGAGGTGGCAGCGTGGTCGGGGTCGGTGCTGGGTGGCCCTAAGCGGCGCTGGGAGGACTGGTAGGTGGCGAGCTCAGTTGAGTTTAAACGATGAGCAAGGGGAGTCGGGGTTCGGAGCTGTTAGAAGGGAGAAACGAGTTTCGATCCCAAACGAGGATGACGTGGCGCAAAAAGGGGTAATTAGTTTAAATTTTTAATTTAATTATTAATTAATAAAATCGTATAATTATCCAAACTTTAAACGAATGTAACTTTCACATACGTTGACGGAATTTGACGAAACTAGATCCGTTGGGATCGCAGGGACGAGACCTATCCAATGGCACTGACTAGGAGTCAATCTGATGCTGTTGAAAATTTAGCTAATTTTGGATGGTTGTCCCAAATTAAAAGCAACAAACGCGTCAACCAGAACAAACTCTGGTGAGTTAATTCTCACACCTTCTGGAATCCTGTGATGTGGTACATTCACAAAAAAAAAAAATTATAGTTAATAGTATAAATTGGTTGATTGGATGCGATGGATGCAAATTGGTTGTTATTTGTTGATCAGTTGCAGTTATTCATGTTCTGTCAATTATTCAATTCGCGTATTTTTATCAACTGACATCTATGATGCAGAGAAGGACATGTTGGAGGAATCCGACCGGATTCCTCAAAATAAACTATATTTTTGGTTGTTGTGCATATTTATGAATTATTCACCTTGACTGACATCAAAACCTGTTTGTATGTTGATGGTTGAATAATTATTCACCGGTGTTGTGTTTAAAATCAACTAATAGTGTTGATTTGGTAATTGGCAGTAAATGGCCTAAATGTGAGGTTTTAACGTCATTCGACCGTCAAGTGAATTGATGAATTTTTTTAAGTTATAAATTCATTTATAACTGAATTAAGGCTTTCAAATTATTTTTTTTGGGATTTTAAATTGGAAATTTATGAATAAATATTTTTAATCGAGTTATTAAGAAAATTTAGTTAAATGGTTTAGATCAGTTGAAAAGTAGAAATCAAGAATTTCCCATGGGTTGGTAAAAAAGGAAATAATTGTTTTTAAACAATTAAAAGGTGATTTTTAATTAATTAAGTTAATTAATTAATTTAATGAGGAGAAATGACAATTTGAAATTTCAGTTAATAGTTAACTGATGTGTACGGTTGGAAAAATCCACCGTATTCGAGTAAAATGGACGAAGGAAATAAATATTGATTTAAATATTCGTTAAAGTTTAACGAATAGTGTTTGATATTAGTTAATCTTCGATTAACTATAATCTAAGGAAATTATTGGATTGTTTATTGTTAATAACCTTAATTATTAGTGTATAAATGTGTAAAAAAAATGATAATAATGCTATTTTTGGGTTAAGATTTAAGTTAACTATATTTTAACATGGTAGATGTTAAAGCTAAGTATTCTTTAATTTAAAATGATTTAAAGTAGTGAATTCAAATTAACGCCGAGGAAGAAATAGTTAGTTGGAGATAAGTTTGATTAAGAGATTATAGAGTGATTTATGACCTAGTGTTTAACAAACTGGGTAGATGAAGTTGGTAAGTAAGTATAAAGGTTTAAATAAGGTTTTTACTTAATGTTTCAAATTAAGTAAGGAAAATTCGAATTGGAATGACATTTTAAAGGAATTAAGTGATGATATATTCGAACAAGGGTTTCAATGTAAGAAAAGGGTTTTGTAAACCCAGATTTGAAATCAAGATTTGAAACGAGATTTAATATCGATGGTCAAGTGACAAGCTAATATTTTTTTGAGGTAAGAACGTCGCCGACCAAGGTCTGAGAGGTAACTAAAATACCCCAACTTGATTTGCTTCACGATTATCGAGGAATGGTATTAGTTTGGGATGATTGAAGTTGTTGGAATCGGGCTATCCCCTATGAGGGATGGTGAACTCTGATGCGAGGTTTTAGCATATGAATAATATTTCAATCTTAGTTTTTCAAAAGAAATAAGAACCGTAACTTCAAATTATATTGAACATTTGTTATCAAATTTGAGTTGATCGAACAAAGTTAGAGTTAGTCAAACATAGTATTCAGGAAAAGTTTGCATTTCGTACGACTGCTGGCGTAATTCGCAGGACTGCAGATAGCCTATGGCGGTCAGATGTTTCCTGAGGGAATCAGGCGTAACCATTATGATCGCTGTGATCTAGAGTCGAGCAAATGGAGTTAAGTCAAGTATAAATTAATTGATAGTAGTAATCAAGTCAAGTTAATCCAGTAGATTAAATAAGTCGAGTTAGTCAAGTTAGAGTCAGTCGATCAAAGTAAATCAGTCAGAGTTAGTAAAAAGGAAATTTAGTTAAATATATTTTAAAAGAGGTCGAGTGGTGTCTAGTGCTGAATCAGTAAACTGATTGTATTCACACATTTGTTATTCGATAGTTAAATCACCGACTATCAAAGTTGACCAATACGCTTGTTGGTATGGAAAGACCGGGATCGAATTCTTATTCGAAAACTCCATTCCGACCAACAAATACGTGGAAAGACCAGAATATGATCGAGATGGAGCATTAAGGACTGTAGATCTTCATAAGCGGAAGAACTGCCAATAATCTCTGGTCAGCTCCCAGAGATAAACGGTGGTTCTGTCGTGATTGGAATCTACAGGCTGCAAGGACTTCTCGCTACTGATCCATGGGGTGATTCCTATATTGGATGCAGTAGGAGGGTACCTTCGGTTCGTCCTGTTCCAGGATGACTTGTATGGATGAATGTCAGACAGAGTATTTCCTTAGAACCACGTACGTTGATTTTTACAAATATAACAAGTTGGTGGCAAAGTGGGGCACCTCTTTAATACCCAGAGTATATTTGTGGACGTCAATTAGTGATTTGACGGATCTGGCGATGTGGCATTCAAAGTGAGTGATGACCAGATGTGATCTGACCTCAAGACTCATCAACCGGGAAATGACAAAAATCGGGCAGGCAGCATGCCTATTTGGGTCGCTCCCATTAGGGTGTATGATCATCTATCTAGAGAAATTCCATTTGCTTCTTTAATCTGTATCCGATGCTATCCCTATTCGGGAGGCGGTTTCTGATCCCAACCGTCGGTGATATACATTCGATACACTCAAGCGAAATGAGTGGTCGGTCATGTGAGGGCCGGGTTGCAAGATGTTCTTGTTGAACCCAGTGTATTTGCCTCTAGAGATACACTATCGGCAGGTGGTCCCATACCTTGTCAAGGTTGGAAATCCAATATCCAATAAGTGCCCGCGGTTTTGAATGTATACTATATATATGGAGTGTGAGATGCAAGTGTTCCACTAGATTGTTAACTACTTGTATTTAGACATTATGATAATATCAGAACAAGTATGATTTTCAAGAAATGGTTCGGGTTATAGTAAGGTAAAAACCGTCCGTGTTTATGTGTGGACTGGTCTTACTATTACCTTTTATTTCAGAAAGGATTTCCAAAGTTAAACCAGTTGTCTGTTTCCTGTGAATTTATAACTGATAGTATTCCAGACTGACCCGGTGTATTTTGTTTTAAGACCAATCATATTTACAGGTTAGGTTTCGCTTGGAAATTCAGAAGCTGGAAGTAGGTGGCTTCACCACTAGTTATATAAAGTTATTTCCGCTGTGCAGTTGTATGTTGAACTCTGATGATTGGTATGTAAAAAAATTCTTTTGTATATTTGATATTATATTTTATCTGTTCCGCTGTGAGATTCTAATGTGTTATCCTTCTTCTTTCTTCTATTCTCAATTTTTTTTTCTTTCTTATCTCACCTTCTAAATTCTTTCTCAAACTACTCAGTGTTTTTCGGTGCTTGGGAGGATCAGTATAAGATACGGTAAAAGGTATTTATGCCGATTTTCGGGGCCGAAAACGCTGGGCCGTTACACAAATTTAGACCATAAATATAAATTCAAATTCAGGGAGAGAATATATATATATATATATATCGAAAATCCCGTTTAATCAGACAAAAATCATAATAATCTTTAAATCAGAAGCAAATTTCACTTTCAGAATGAATGGATTTACGATGGATTTTATAGAATGAGGAGAGTTCGATAAAAATAGAATATTTGAATATGAATTTTAAAGATTTTAAATATGCTCAAAAAATGTGTTAAGCACTTCCTAACCACGCATAGCACAAAGGTCTTTTAAATGCGGTTAGTCGTAACTTAACTTTATCCTCTCTAATGAGTTCCGTCCATGCACGGCCCAAAGGTCTTTTAAGTGAGAATGGAAGCACACATAAATTAAGGTAATTCACCCACGCATAACCGCGAGGACTTTTAAATGGGAGTGAATACCAAGGATAAATTATTTATTTATTTTATTTTATTAATTCCAAGAATAATTAGAACTCTCCAAATTAAATAAAACCATGATGAATGGCAGAAATATGGTAGATATAGAGAATGGTCGTGAAATAAACTCTAATTCAAAGATATTATAAAATATGTCCAATCATATTGAGATTTAAAATAACATCTCCTCTAGTTATGAATTATACCATAGTCACAACTCATCACAATTTCATAAATCTATTAATAATTTTGATGAGTCACAAAATGGTTCAAATCAATCAATAATTTTATTTTTTGAATAAATTATTAAAAATAATTTTATAATTGAAAATATTAATTTCAAGAGGAGTTTTTTTTTAAATATCAATGCAAGTTGAAATTCAGTTTCAAAAATCAATCAGTAGGATATGGAATTTTCTAATATTTTTAACATTGAATGCTCCTAGACAATTTTAAAAACACACGTATATATTTAATTCAAATTGTGTATGGAAATTAAAGATATTTAATCACTGATTTTTCAACCCATCGTCCAGTCACCAAGATATTCAAACGAATTAAATCAATTTCCTTATCAGAGCAGCACAAGATCATTTTCAAAGCAAGAGTCACACGTGAAACTTTTTCAGCGAATTTTTTTAGAAAACAAGCACAAGAAATAGATAATTATTTAAAACCACTTAAAAAATCAAATTTTTTTTATAATCTAGGAAATACAATGAATGATTTCAAAATCAGCCAAGAAAAAAATAAAGAAAACAAAAGAAATAAAAACTAAAAAGGAAAAATAAACTAAACAGGAATTGAAATAAAAAGATACAAGTTTAGAGATCATACTTGACTTACCATAATCGATGTGATCCAATGAATCTTCAAGTCTGAATCTATGGCTAAGGAACTTCGAACAATGGAACAATTTGAATTTTTATGTTTTAAACACAATTGTTCCTTAGCCTATGCCTGGTACCTAAATGTTTATAGGATCGAGTGGTCTAACAAAAATTGTTTTACCACTCTTATCTTCGTTTTCACAATTTGGTACATAAACACGTTTATATAACGATCCATTACTATCCACTAGCGTACCCTTTGGAACCCAAATTTGTTTAACTGAATTATTTCTAAACAAGTTTTCATATCGTTCATGATTTAAAAACCCTTTGAAATTATTAGAATGCAAAATTTTAATTTGATCAATTTCAAAGCCGTTTAAAGGATTTTTAAAATCATTAGGATTTTTTTTCAACTGGATCAAATCCAAAACCAAGTCCCTTTTTATTCTTAACAAAAAAATGATTTTTTAACAACATATTCAACGATTTCTTTCCTTCAGAAAATTTAGTCAAAGCTGATTCAAGTCGTTGAATTTTAAATTTAAGATCGCTATTTTCTTTGATTAAATTTGAACAACGATTAATAGCAATTTTCTCCTTTTAAGCATCAGTTTGTTTTAAAATCAAATTTTTGTTTTCAAATACTTTGATTTTAGCATTGGACTTATAAATTTCTATTTCAAATTGTTTTCGCTTTTCAAAATCAAGTTTTTCAGATTCTCTAAGCTTTTCAATCTCCTTTTCAAAATCACGATTTTCGTTCTTCAAATTCACGTTTTCGCTTTTAAGTAACTCAAAATCAGTTTTGAATTTCAAAGAACCGTTACTCAAAAATTGACATTTTTCGCATTCTAGAAATGGTGAATTCTTAACTTTTTCAAATTTTATTTCTAAATTGTTATTTTCTTGAACTAGTTTTAACCTATCAGATTTCAAATTCTTAACTTTTAGTTCAAGAGAATCAGTGAGGTCGTAACACATTAAAATTAATTCTTTATAGGTAAAATTCAATACCTCACTAGAATCCTCTTCACTACCTTCCGAATCAGATTAAACCATAAGACACAAGTTAGCTTCTTCTTCATCACTTTCAGAAACTTCTTCTCCTTCCTCGTCATCCCATGTAGCAACAAAAGCCTTCTTCTTTCTTCTAAACTTCTTCTTCTTTTCATTTTTAAGTTGCGGGCAATTTGGTTTGATATATCTGGGTTTCTTGCTGTTGTAAAAAACACTTCATTGTCTGAACTTTCGAATTTGATATTTTTCTTCTTTTATGGCTTGTATTTTCTTTGGCCCACTTTTTCAAAACCATGGCTAGCTTTTCAGCGGGAACATCATCATTACTTTCAACAGAATTATTTAGAGCGATCGTCTTTTTCTTTGATTCAGAATCCTTTCGTTCTTCTCTTGCTTTTAATTCCATCTCGTAAGTAATTAGATCTCCAATCAACTCTTCTATGCTTACTTTATTCATATCTTCTGATTCTTGTATCGCCGTCACCTTAGCTTCAAAATTCATCGGTAGCACTCTCAATATTTTTCTGATCAATTCCACTTCGGTATTGGTTTTGCCAAGAGCTTTTGCATTGTAGACTAGTGACGAGAAGCGTCCATACATCTCTTTTTTATCTTCATCTCTTTGCATAGAGAAATTTTCATATTCGTTGCTGAGTAGAGCGAGACGAGATTCCTTCGCTTGAGATGTACCTTCGTGTGTGACTTCCAACGTATGCCATATTTCCTGCGCAGTCTCACAATGAGAAATTCGATTAAATTCAGTTTTATCAAGAGCACAGATTAAAGCATTCATCGCTTTGGCATTAGTTGAAAATATTTTTTTATCATTAGCGTCCCACATGTCTTTTAATTTAGGAATTTCAACACCAGTAACAATAACAGTGGGAGATCTATAACCCATTTCAATAATATCCCACACATCATAATCGACTGAACTCAAATAAATTTTCATCCTAGCTTTCCAATAGGCATAATCAATTCCATTAAACATTGGTGGCCTAGCCATGGACTGACTCTCAGAAAAAGCGTTATTAGACAGATTCATGACTCTATAGTTAAAATAAAATAAAAAATACTTGCTTTGATACCACATGTAGGATATAAATTAACCCTAGAGGGGAGTGAATGGGGTTTAATGCAGATTTTCGCAGAGTAAGTAAATAATAACAGCACAGATAATAATCATAATTAATGCAGAAAATAAATAACACACAGATATACCCAACTTCGGCAAAACCCTGCCTACTGCTGCATTCCCTAAGCTTTCTACTACGAGTTAAAACAATCTCTTCGCTTACAGTCCCCTGTAAACTCACGACACTTGCTCCCAACTGTTCTTAACCCTATGCTCAAAACCCTGCACTAGTTTCTATCCCCGAAACTAGATTTCCCCGAATTACAAATCCCGTAATTCGTCTCCCTAGTTTTAGAGTCAGACTAGAAAACTACAGATTCGATTGTAAATTGAAATTGAAAAAACAAATAAGAAAAAACACTTATAAAACAATTTTAAAAAAACCCTTAGGAGTTTAAATTGAAAGGGTTATGCCCTTTTAAAACAAATTTGGCCGGCTCCTTTTCAAAGTTGTTTCACCACTTCACTTGCCCGATCTCTTTTCTCTGAAATAAAAATGATGGCGTCAACATAACTAGGGTTTTCAATTTTGGCCCAAATATCTACGCTTGAGTGATGGAGTGCAATTTTCTGATGCTCGACTTCGATGTTGCTTTCAGATGCTTCGATTTGGATCCAAGTTACTTGCTTGTTCTCCGATATGATTTTTGATATGAAATTCTCTTTGATTTTGCTTGAACTTGGATACCCTTCTACCGATGAGGATTGGTGTTTAAATAGGATTAAAAATCCGAAATTTTCTCTGATTTCGTATATTGATTTGGTCGAGGTATATATGGAAATATTTTGCTTGAAGTCTTCGACTATACTGTTTTTATGTTAGTGTGACTTCTGGAATTTGATTGAGATTGAAATATTCAGACTTTCTGGAACTTTGATTGAGTCCTAATTCGCATATAATGCGTGTACTTTGGGTTTATAGAATCCTTGACCTTTTATTTAACAATTTTGAAATCTTCAAACATTCTGAAAGCTTACTAGATATTTGTGGTCAACTTTGTTGTGTGAACCCTTTCTTTGTTTGATAAAATTCCGAGAATAAGATGTTTGTGGCTCCTTGAATTTGATTGAATCATTTCTGTTTTGATTCATACAGATTTACGTTAAAGACGAAAAGAATTAAAAAAAACCTGGCCACCATGTACTTGTCAATGCCATGTATATACTGCCATGAGTTATTTTGCATCCTGTATGTTGCTCATAACTAGTTCTATCATTTGAATACTGTTTCGACCTTGGAGCTGATTTGTAGCATGATTTCCTCTGACTTTTTTCACACCGTTGTTTGTTGACCTGAGTTACACATAGACTCACCCATTCATCACTACATGTATATATGAATGAATCTTAACGTTGCATAAACTTCATCATGTTGTTCACTGCCTTGTTTTCAACCTGACCCACTTGAGCTATCTTGTCTACACTTGCCTTTGTCCATGAACATAGTTGAATCTGCTGCAATGTTTATCTTGCTTCTGCTTCAATATACATTGTTGTATGTTTGCACCATGAACCCTAGCTGTTGTGCCCTTGTTCACATGAATCATTTCGGTTCTTTTGGTTGGCTTGTTTTGTCATTCATGCTTGCACATTCTTGAATTGTTTCTGGCCATGTACTTGCTGAACAGACATGAACTTCTTCTTTGGACCAGACTTGTGATTGAAGTGATGATGAGTGCATATGTATGTACAAAACTAATATATTATGTAGCATTAATATTGTGCATGTAGAATAGAACCTTGTCCATGGCTGTTTGCAATTGTTTTATTGCACCACTTGGTTTTCTGTTGACTATGCTTACATATGCAATTGCTTTGAAGATCTTTGAATTTTGGATTGCACCATTTACATGCTTGAACTAATAGCTTGAATCAATGACATGTTTGTTGACTTTAGTTTTGAACTACATGCATGTCATGTTGCAAGTGAAAACTGTTTTACCTGGACCCAAATGTGCATTAACATGAAACACCACCTGCATCAATATGTTAATCACTTTCATTTGCATGCTCTGCTTTGTTCTTGGCCATTTTGATTTGAACTATGCTCGGCCATTTGTGTTGAGCTATCACGACCACTTTGAGTTGTTGACTATGTTGACCATGCTGCACTGAGTTGAGAAAGTCCACGCGGCTACTCCTCAGTTGCACACTGGATTGGTGAGGCAGTGCACACGTGTATATTTATACACATGTGTACATGCCGCCATCAGACAATTTTACCTGTCCCTGCATATCAGACCAAGTCTCGAAAAATGATGAGAAACACACTGTAATTCCGAGACAAATAAAATTTAACAATAATTTTTTTTATTTGCTTTTATTTAATTTAATTTTTGTTGCAGTCTACTGTTTGTGTTCTTCTGTATGTGACAGGTATGCGGATGGTGAACTGTATTGGAGCACGTGAAGATTCAGAAGACAGAGTGTCAGCGTGTGTAAATGTAATGAGGAATCTGTGTATATGAAATCGATTATAGACGTGATTAAAAATTGTACAGTTAACAGATGTGATTGAAATAAAATATTATTTTATTGTGTTCAATTCAATCTGTCTATTTTTATTTAATTTTTTTCAGTATTACAGTTTCATGTGTCTTGTGTCATGTCAGAAATATTCAAAACTAACTGTAAACAGTGGAGTGATGTATATGTACTATTTCAAATGCTAATATAAAATATTTATTTAAATAGAAAATACTATTTGAATATTTAATTTTGTGTGATAGTATTCTATTTAAATAGATATTTGTTTCTATTGGTGATGTGAAATCTAGAATAGTACTGTTTACAAACACATTTATAAAATAATATATATGTTTGTTATCATCAAACAAAAATCATATTGTTATACTCAACAACCTCCATCCTATTGTAGCCACCGCCGACCACCTGAATCCACCCACGACCGCCAGCAACCCCCGGCGGACCCCCTCAGCCCCTAACTCCCATCAACGGACCCCCTCCACTTAAAAATCGATTTTTTATACTTTCTATATTTGCAAATAACACCCTGAGCTTCCAAAGCCAATATCTCCCAAACCAAGCGCTTTTGGCCAAAACTCCCCAATGCCAAAGTCGAAGAGCATGATTTTCTCTTTGATTTGAATATATGAAAGTCATATTTTGGATGGCGGAGTTGTTCAGAAAACACATCCAAAGTCTGCTGTCCAAATAGGTCTTTTCGCAAATTCCGGCGAAATAGACCATTTTCGGGAAAAAGTCCATTAGGCGAAAGTTGTCTGGAATGGCGCGCTTAAGCTAGAAAACAAGGCGGCGTGAAGATTGGAGCCTGTTTGCAAAATCAGGAATCAGAACAGTAAATCAGAACGTCAGAAAACAACGGTGGAGTGGATCCCAAAATGAGAACTCCTTTTCACTCTAATTATTTTGCAGTTAAATATATACTAGGATGAAGATGGGGCTTAGAAGCCCCCGATACTATTTATTGTAAAAACTATGATTGTTGTTTGGATTGTATTGTGGAAAATTGATTGTATTGTGGTTATTGATTGTGTTATAGTGTTGATTGGGTTGAATATTATGTATGGCGGGAGCCGGTATCTGGAGAGGGGTAATGCTAGACATTACTCCCGTTCTAATATCACGCTATTATAATGCCGAAATTTTCTAAAATAAAAATTCATTCATTAAAAATATAATTTTTAATGTGTATATGAACTGTAAAAAATATTCATGTGTGGAGTAAAATGTTTGAACAATAAAAATATCATTTTTTTAGAGTATGAACTATATAAAATAGTGAAGTATTGAAATAAGTATTTTATCATTAAAAATATAATTTTTAATGTACATATGAATGGCATAAAATTCTCCTGAAATGAAAACAAATATTCATTTACAAATAGGACGATTTTTTTATGTACACCCATTTAACTGATATTGATTGGGACGATAAATTTTACACATCGCCCAACTGCACAAATAATATTCAGTATTTGTTGGTTGAAACCCCATACGAGTATTGGGATGATATTTGGCGCACACTAATCCCAATTGTTTAGTTGTATGTCGATCGATTGGTTGACGAACTATTGTAAGCGTTAATTATTTATATTTAATGCTTATGCAGTTGTGTAATGCACTCTACATGATGTTTGATTGTTTATCATTGTTGCTGTATACATGTGTTGTATGAAATTCATATAGAAAATTATATGCTAATTGATTGGTTCTGATTCCAGTTTAGAAAGAACAAATAATTAAAGTAATATTCAGTAAAGTATTAAAATGTGAATTTGATGTCCGATTTTGGATGTACATGGAAATATTGAAATATATGAAGCCGTGTTGATTAGATATTCGCCAATTTAACGCGAACGGTATTTATATCGATTTTACTCATTTTTATAATGAATATCAAAAAGGAAATTATTTCGAAATCTGATATTTTGAAAATATTATCATTTAAATATTATGATGATAAGAAGTATTCAATTTTGATTTAAAATTGAAGTAAAAGTGGGAATAATTTTTAAAACGAATTTACAAAATATGCTTTGAACAAAAAATATATTATTATATATATATATATATATATTTATTTATATTAATGGCTTGAATAGAATGCGTCGCGCCGCGACCGTTCCCAAATTTCGACCATTGACTCCGAAATGACATTACGGGAGATCCAACTATCGGATTCTCCTAAAACAGGAACCGTTGGGTTCGTATCGGAAAGATCTTTCCAATGAATATAAGAGATTTGGAATCTAACGTTTGGATTTCGAATTATGTCCAAATCAAATTTGGAAAAGGTCGCTATGGATGCAGTTCGGTGGCCGTTATTGGAAACCGGCTGTACGGGCCTTAATAAAAATATTAAAAATATTAACAATTTGTGTAAAACCATAATAAATGATTTGGAGAGAATTGGGATGAAAAATTCCATATTTTAAAAGATAAAAATATATTTTTATCAAAATGAACTAGTTATTAACCAGAAAGATAATCCAATGTTTTTAAATAAATAAATTGGATTTGAGAATGATTTTAATCTAACCAGAATTTTCCAATGTATAAATTGGAATGGATTTGAAAAGAAATCATCTTCGGGATATTTCGATATTGGATTCTGTGACTATATGGATATTGTGGAGGAATTTGGAAGATATGTATATATATCGTTATTCCCCATACGATATGTGTTGGTTTCAGAATTTGATATTGAACGTAAGCCGATATAATTTCTATTAGTGCCTTATATTTAATATCAAAGTGGATTTTGGGTTTGTCGTGGATGGTGTCTTCAGTAACACTGTTCTTAAATCCCATGTGAAAAGAATAAATCTTTTAATTAAGATTAATAGAGTTTCCAATTATATTTAGTAATTAGAATAAAATGGGATGTGAATTGGGTTTATTGTGAACTGTGTTTTTAACGACATTCGTTCTTTAACCCGATTAACAGTGAAATGTGATTTGGAATATATAAATCTTTTACTAAGATTTAATGGAAAATTTTCAAAGTAAAGTTTTCCAATTTAATAAAATAAATTGGAATGGAATGGAATTCGATTTGGTAATAATCGAAGTGAGCTTCCGTGGAGGAAGACCGTTACTATATATGGAATTAAAAGACTTTTCCGTTATTCCATTTATATTATTGGTTGGATACGGAAATTGATATCGATAATATATTGATCTGTTTTTCGTGAAGATTCCCTGGTTAATGGAATGTGACTTTGGGTTTATTGTGAACTGTGTTTTAAATGACATTGGTTCTTTAATCCAGTTGAAGACAGGATTACATGTCTAACATTGTATTTCGAACTGTATTGTTGATCTTTGCTAAATATATATCTGTTTGGTTGCAGAGAATTCATTCTCTTGCTTAACACTCTTCTATAAGACGTATGAGCTTAGAGGTTATATATCGGTAGAAATCAATGGTACAGTGTAGATTGTCGATGCAGCATGTTTGATTTCCAAAAATTAAATAATCATTGAGTAGTGATTTATGAGACTAAAACTAAGTGGAGTTTTAATAAATCTTTAATTAGATTGAAACGTGATCGTAATAATTTAAATTATCAAATTTGGGAAATGATCGAGAATGGAGTACCATCAGTTTTACTCCAGGCGATAGTTAAATCTTTAATTAGATTTTAACGTGAAATGGTAATTAATTTTATCGATAACACCGTGGTGTTAGATATGAAGTATTCCCAGATTTGCTCCATGGGATGAATAGGTTGGGATTGGGAAATTAAATAAAAGATCACTTCGGTAAGGCTCGATAATCCCGACTAGTTGATAAACCTTAATTTGGTTTAGAATTGATATCCAAAGGAAGTTTAAAGAATTTAAAAGAATTTATCTTCTATAAAATTAATGGGAATCTTTCCCAAAAGATATGAATATTTGAATAAAGGAATATTCTGGACTGGAATGAGGCGTATGTTGTGTTTCTGTAGCGCTTAATTATAAGATACGTGAATTATACAGAAAGGCCGAGTATATACCCATTCTGAATAATTGATTCGATGATAAGTTGACAATGAAGACGGTGGTTGAAGACCGGAGTTCTTCACATCATTTGTATGATTACTAATGTCTTGATTGGGCTGTACACCTAAGACAAGGTAATAAGTGGTGATCGTCTAGATGTACTTGGAGATCGACTGGATATGCGAGGACCTCTCTCCTATATTGGACATATGAGACGAGGAATAAGGTGCCTCCGGTTTCATTCAGACCCAGAATGAACGAGTAAATGGATGTGTGTCTGACATTGGATTTTATTCTGTGTTGATTGATTTCTATTAAATATATATTTGTTTGGTGGCGGAGAATTTATTCTCTTACTTAACACCCTTCTCTGAGACGTACTAGCTTAGAGGTTACATATCGATAGATATCAGTCGCATGACGCAATTGTCAGTGTGGCATGCAGAGATGCAAACGATCAAGGCTTTTATTGAAAAACAGAGTCTTGTGGTTGATGATCAAAGCACGGCTTTAAATAGCATAGCTTTGTGTATAGCGTTAATTCGCGAGCCTCACACCTTGGTATGAGTTAAAAATGGTATCGGACCATTGTGAGTGCACGACGTTTCCTTCTAGCAATGGGTGGTGTCATGGTGTGGAGCCCAGACATTTATATTTTTTTTACCTAGTGGATGATGGATACAGAGGCGCCTTGAATATATTGGTAACTACAGGGCCGATGGATAGGTTCGATAGGACTGGGAAACGTGTGTTTAGGAATAACTAATCCACAAACGTAATGGTGGACCGGCCCACCCGTTCCAAGGGTTCACTGCGGGGGATCCTGAGGCATTTGCTAGAGTGTCTCGAATCGGTGAGGAGTCATCCCTTGCCTCGACTCATAGATGGAATCAATTTCCAATATGTGACCTTTCAGTTTTAGTTGCAGAACTAGTATGGAGACGTAGTAACATGGGATATTATGTCGTCAGTGATTGATACATTTATATTTGAAGTGATTTTGACACTATACACTTATAGTAATATCAAAATGATTTGTTTTAAGAGTTGGCTGTTATAAGAGAAAACTCCATCCTCCGGCTTGCGTTGCATTGTGTGATGGGACCTGAGTCTTATAAGAGCTTCATTTTTGAAAAGCATTGCACTGTTTTATGCACTAGTATTCTTGGGAGAAAACCCATTCCATATTATACGGCGTGGTCCCTTGATTTACTTTATTTCTAAAGTGAAGTTCTAAATAACTATTCTAGTTCTCACACCAGTCCCATGACTGACCTAGAGTTTATTGTTTTAACCTAAACTCTGGGTGCCTATATTTTCCACATGGGCAGCTAGTAGTTTTGGTTTTGCAGATATTATTTTCATATGATCCTGGTTTACAACTGGAGCTATATTCGGAAAGCTTTGTATCCTTGTATCTCTTTTATTTGTGTTATGTATTATTTTTCCACTGCTATGTAACGTATTTTAATCTCTGATATTTTTCCAATGTATATTCCTTATTCACACTCTGACATACTCTTGTACTATGATGTATTTGTTGTAAAAGCAATGAAGTATTCTACTATTTGTGTTCTGATGAGTGTTGTTCTCAAAGCAGTCCTCCTTCTTGTTCGGTTTAGGCTAGTCGGGAAGTTCAGGTTGCTACATTTCCCAATTTGAAGTTTTAATATTTAATTAATGACTAGTTCATTAAAGAGGCTAAATGATGCTAGGTTCTAAATCAATAAATTAGTTATTTTTATGGCTGAATGGTTGTTAATTTGATAGTTAAATAACCGACTATCAAATCTGACCTATACGATTGTTGGTACAGAAAGACCGGGATCGAATTTGTATTCTAATACCATTCCAACCAGCAATTACATGGAAGGTGAATATGCTGAATAAGATGGAAATTGAAGACCGATAATCTTCATGAGCGAAAGAACTACTTGTTGAATTTCTCTGGTTAGCTCCCGTAGATATTTCGATAGAGATTCTGTCGTGATTGGAATCTACAGATTGTAAGGACTACTCGCTACCGATCTATAGGGTGATACCTAGAATGTGGTAGGAGGGTGCCTTCGGTTCATCCTATTCCTGGATGATTTGTATGGACGGATGTCTGACAGAGCATTTCCAAAGGGATCACGTATGTTGATATCTTTATACGAACCATAGTCGATGGCGGAGTAGTGTACATTATCTTAGCTTAACAACTAAAGTATTTTTGTGAATGTCAATTAATGATTTTCGAGCGGATTTTACAATGTGGCATTCAAAGTGGATGGTGGCAGATGTTCTAGAAACAGATTTATAACTTCAAGCCTTTTAACCAAGAAACAGTATAAAATCGGGTAGGTCGCATGGCTATGTGGGTTGCTCCAATTAGGGTGTATTGTCACCATCTAGAGAATATTCATATTTGTTACTTCTTTTCATTTTTGTATCTCTCGGGAACTACGGTGGTCGCGACAAAAGGCCGTAAGGTTACAATACATTAAGAACATTCAAGCAAAGTGAATGGTCGATCATGTTTAGCCTGGGTTGCAAGATGTTCTTGTTGAACCCGGTTTATTCCTCTCTAGAGATACATTGTCGGAAGGTGGTCCTGCACCCTGCCAGGAAATCCATTCTCCAATAAGAGCCCTAGTTTGATTATATACTATGTATGTAGAGCGTGAGATGCAAATTTCCACTAGATTGTTATTTATTTGCATTTAGGCGTTATTATAATATCAAATAAGATATTATTTCAAAATGTTTTGGGTTATCGTAAGGTAAAACCCGTCCGCGTTTATGTGTGGATCGGTCTTACAATTATCCTTTTCTTTCAGAAAGATTTGTTGACTTTAAAATCAAGTCGGATGTTGCTTATAAACTTGGTGGGTTTCTGACTCTGTTTCACCAAATTGATCCGGCGTTTGTAATGCTCGGGTTAGACGAAGTTGTACAGGTTCAGGTTATCGGATATTGTGAAGAGATGAGTTGGAAGAGTTCCGATGTATGATGTTATGTAGATATTTCCGCTGTGTGATTGTATATGAGGACGGGTTGTTATAATTGTCCAGATGTTTTGATGTACTCTGATTATTGTAAGTTTTTTTAAAGCTCTCAGTAAAGATCTAATTCTATATTATATTTTATTCCGCTGCGATGTGAGACTCTATACTGTGTTGGTTCTTCTTCTTCTTCTATTCTAATATTTCTTTCTTTCTTTTCTCACCCTCTAATTCCTTTCTAATAACTATCTTCTTTTCAGTAAAATTTGAGTTGACATGAGTTGTTAGATGTTGGCTTAAACTGTACGGAAAAAGTGTGTCGTTACAGTTAAACATTGAGTAGTGCGATAAAAATGTCATTTTTATTTATTAGCTATGATATTGATTGAGTATATGACATCTGTATTGAAAACAGTGTTAATTGGAATTAATTGGACCTTGAATGGTTTTAATTTGAGCAATTTATTAATTATCGTGTATTGATTATGATAAAAAAAACCACACAGGTCTTACGATTACAATACGCATACACGTCTCTCATGTGTGTAGATAAGCTACATAGATTATGATGCAAACCCCACATGGGTATTGGGATGATATTTTACATATATCCCAAGTGTGTAGATAAGTCACATTGGTTGTGTAGAAAGCCGCCACATGGGTCTCAGGATGACAGTTGATTTACACGTCTCTCATGTGTGTAGATTTGCTATATGGATGATGATGTAAACCCTACATGGGTATGGATATTTTTACACATCTCCCAAGTGTGTAGGTAATCACGATTATTTGTTAATTGAATTAGAAGCCCCACACGGATATTGGGATGATAATGAACATTGATCCCAAGTGTGTAGTCTGTTAATTTATCAATTGATAGGATTGTATAAGCATTATTTATTTAAGCCTTATGTGGTATAGTGCAGTTTGTTTGTAAATTGGATGAAGTGTGATGGATGACTAGGTGTTATAATATACACCGTGTAAAAAAAAGAATAGTAAAAATGGTAATGGATCATTAATTACGTCTCCGTCAAGAAAATGCTTTTTAATGAACATTTTATTAATATAATAATAGGTGAAAAATCAAAGTTTGATATTGACGTCCGATTTTGGATGGACGCGAAGATAATAAAATATCGATAATTTTCCAGACTCTTTAGCAATGATTTTGAATTAATTTTCATATGATTTTGAGTTGTCGGAGTTTTGATTTGAAATGAATTGTAACTTTTCAAAAGTGAAGTTCAGTTATACTATTTAGAAAGCCTTTTAAAAGGAGTTTCTTTCTAAAAGTTTCTTGTTTATTTTTATAATGAATAACAAGAAAATTTGAAAGAAAAATATTGAAGTCGAGAAAATAATATTATTTTAATCATTATAATATTATTATAATGATATAATATTGAAATAATAGATTTTTTAGTTGAAATATTAAAATATGGTTTTTAAAAAATTATGATATATATTTTATATAATAAATAAAATGATATCGAATCGATTTGACGTATTATATGTATATTCGTCGAATATAGAATGTGTTGCATAGCGGTAGTTCACGATTTTGACCTGTAATTTTAAATGAATATACCGGGAGATCCGACTGTTAAATTTTCCCTAAATTAGAACCATTGGGTTCATATTGAAAAGATCTTTCAAATGATAATAAGGGTTTTAAAATCTAACGGTTAGACTTTGAGAAATGTTTAATTCAAATTTGAATAAAAATAGCGCCATGATCCGTAATTGTTGAGCTCAAATTTTGACTCAACACCAAGGGTGTACCAAAACACTTCACCAAATTGGTAAGGAAGAATAAAGTGAGGCCGCCATCACAAACATACAAAAAGTAAAAAAAATAAGAGCACGTAGTTTTTATAGTGGTTCGATCCAATGAGGATCTACATTCACTCTCATAAGAGATTCCATTATCAACATGTTGATTACAAGATTAATTTCACTCTTACAACAAATTTTCCACTCTCACACTCATAGATCTTATTTAGATTCACCAAGGATCTTCACTTGATTTTGGAGAATAAGTGTTTAGAATTGCTTGAGATAGTTCTAGAGAAATATCAGCAGCACTTCATGGCTCAAGAACCCCCCCCCCCCCCTAATGAAGGAATGAGGGGGATGTTTATAGGCGGAGTTCGGACCAGGTGGCAATTATGTAAATAACTTACTCTCGTTTTAGGTCGTAGATGGACTAGAGGATATATTATACGGTCCAAAGCAAGGTGGGACGTGCTAAATAAGGCAGAGCAACCCAAAACTTCCTGATACGAAGTGATATGAATTAGGGGAGTGTGGGGCGACCTGACTCGTTCTGGCTAAAGGCGGTGCGATCTAGATGACGCGGAGTGGGCTAGGTTAAGGTGTTGCGAGCTTGGGCAAAGCGGGGCGACCTAAGCATGCTTAGAACGAGCTAAACCAGATTGATGTAGTTCGGGCTTTGACGAAGCGGGCTAAAACCTTTAGCAAGCTAGCGATCTAAGAGCCCTGCGGGCTAGCAACTGAGAGAACCAAGATGCCCCCAATGACTTAAGATGCTCAAACGAGCCAAAGCTTCATGAACACCACATATTATCTGGGTGATCTAAGACATCATAATGACCTAAAGTACTTGCGTGAGCTAGAGAGCCCATCTAGTTAGAGAATGACCGAAAGGGCCTAACGACCTAAAATCATAAATCAACCTAAACATACTCATCATTCTCTGGAACATATTTTATGGGTTAACATTTTCCCGTCGAAATTCGTATTTATTAAAATAATACGGGCTTCGAACTAGTTGAGATTAGCATGTAATTTAAGATTTTAAGTCGTCTGGACCTTCAGACCACGTGAGTCCCTAAAGTATTTTATACATAGGCCGTCCAGGTTCTTAGGTCGCGACATGGTCTTAAGTCGTTGCGGCTTCTGGGTTATGTATTGATAAGAGTCCTTTGGTATTCACCATGGGATTACATCGTTGTGGGCCCTGCAAACTTGGTTTATTTGTTTAACCCCCTCTCCATTTCCTCTTTAAGTTGTCATTCTCCTAGATCCCTCACTTAAGCTAGAATACCTCATTAATGGCGGCCATTATCAGCTAAATCCACCGATTCACATCATTGTCAAAGCAATCGAAGTCCAAATAATTCTTTAGTCCAATAATCAAATTCGGAACTTCTCATCCAAGAATCAGGTTCGATTCAAAGATTTTACTTCCTATGTATACATATACATTTTAAATTGAGTTTGATATTTTTGGACTTTGTGGGATTATTGTTTGGTACAATTTCAATCGTGCATTTAATGATAATGTCGATGCATGTATGGCCTTGAGCTTGCCTGTTAGTGCTGGTTTCGGCTTAACTTTCATGTATAAAAGCTCAAAACTCGGTCTGGCTTTAACTGCTAGGTGTTACGTACACTAGGATAATAATCTTTCTTAATTCCATTGTTCATAGACGTCCTTAATTTGCAATATCATGCTTTGCCATTCTTTCGAAGTTGAAGTGCCCCTGTTGGTTATACATCTCAGGTCGTTGTTCTATAATGGCTCGCGTTGAATTAGGTCATCGCAACCACTCTCAGGCTTTAGACCGCGACCCTACTCTAGGTCGTTATGATAGTTCAAGGCCTTAGGTCGTCATTTCAGCCCTCATCTTTAGGTCGTATAAACCCTTGAAGTCTTAGGTCGTTTATGACCCAAAAGACTTGAAGTAGAAAGACTTCATGAGGAATCATACTATAATAGCGACCTAAAGCTTCTTGGTTGTATAGAACGACCTAGAGTCCGATACCATACAGAATAACCCAAAATTTTGAGGTTGGTAGGAACGGTCTGAAACATCTTGAATAAGCTGCTTCCTGATTTGTTATTCCCTTCTTAACATTGCTATTCGCATAGGATGTCTAAAAGAACTGAAGGGACCTCGAGCGAGGACACAACTCGCAAGCACTGTAGGTTGGAAAACTTCCGATATCAGAAACTGAGACTACCCCTACTGCCCCCACCTTGACTGAGCTAAAAGCTTTCATAGACAGGCTTAGTTACGCATCCAAGCCACACACCCCTGAGCTTGCTGATCGCTTCGAAGGATGGTGACTTCAAGGGGTGACCTTCGATCAATTTGATTTGGACATATATTCGTCCGCCAAGCGAACAGTCCCCAGAGATTTGGACATTCTAAAGAATCACTCATTGACGCAACTTGACGCTATTAGGACTTGGATGGAAAAGCACCTTGAGGAAATCGGTCAATATCACTCGTGCAAATAAGAGCCTGGAACACCTTTGCTTGGGAGCTCTAGAGGCTGAACAGGGAGAATATTGAACTCAACACCAGTTTGGAGAAGGACAAAGCCATGCTTATTCAGGCTCTTAAGTCGCAGGATGAGATCATTGCTGAACTTTCAAGTCCTGGGGGGCAAGGCAGTTGCAACTGGCACTTCTCGTCCTACTCGCGGTGGGGAATGATTTATTGATGAAAAGAAGAAGTTTCCTCATATGACTTTTGGTATTTATCTTTATGCGCTTATGATATAGACTGGTTGTATATGCGAGTGCTGGTCCTCGCTTAACACTCTTGCTATATTTTGCATCCAATGTCTCTGTATTGGACTTGTGATATGGTGAAGGAATTTTATTTTGTCTGGTGTACTTTTAGCCTTTATGCTAGGATCGAAAACTATTTGCTATGGCAATCTTTTGGTTTTGAATTCGTACGTCTCATGCTTCCTATTCTTTAATTAAGACAAACCTTAGCATGATTTTGGACTTATGCTCGCTATCAATTGTAAATGTTGAAAGATTAGTAAGGGATGAGCTATAACGAACTTTAACTTGCATTGAATAAAATGTTGGTCTTGGACCATCTTATTTGACGGTTCAAAACTCATCAAATATTGTTCGCATAGTCATAGTATTCTAATTCAAATTTGCGTTAATGCTTAAAATCGTCCAGTCAACTTAGGTTGACTGTAGATCCCGAACGCTATCACTTTAATGACTCATATGAGCGTGTTCGACACTTTTCGCATCTGAGATTTGAGATGCTACGTAAGTGGATTTTTTTTATTCTTCACATCTGATTTTTCAGATGCTACGCGAATAGTTCGATGCTCTTCACATCTGAGATTCCAGAAGCTATGCAAGTGGATTTTTCATTCTTCACATCTGACTTTTCAGATGCTACGCGAATGGTTCGACACTCTTCACATCTGAGATTCCAGATGCTACGCAAGTGGATTTTTTTTCAATCTTCACATTTGACTTTTCAGATGCTACGCGAATGGATTTTTTCATTCTTCACATCTAACTTTTCTGATGCTACGTGAATGGTTCGACACTCTTCACATCTGACTTTTCAGACGCTACACAAGTGGATTTTTTTCATTCTTCACATCTGACTTTTCATATGCTTCGCGAATGGATTTTTTCATTCTTCACACCTGACTTTTTAGATGCTACTCGAATGCTTTTAGTGACTGCTTTATCGCTTCGCGGGGTGGCCATCAGTTCCTTTACTAAATGCTTGACTTAGCAAGCTATTTCCATTTAGGAACTGAAACTCTGAACTTCTCTTTTAGGGAGGTGCCCTTTTGATAAAAGTTTCAACTCTTCCATCCGTCTGTCGTGGCACTTACTCACTGTTTGGATCTTTGCGACTTTCTCGTTCACTTTTCAAGGCAGTGTTTTCCCCTTTTTTGCATTTGTGCATGTTGGAATTTATAGCACTCAGCCCTTGAACTAGCGTTGTCGGGGTCGCGATGATATAGGAGCAAGCGCTCGACAGCTTCCTGCAATATGGGATCATTTTTTAAAGAAAGTTTCGATTTGACATATAACTTCGCAAGTGAGAAACTCATTCAAACATATACGCTCTTAGTCGTAGAGCTAACTTTTAGTGTATCGCCCGTAGATTATTATAGACTGTTTACAATAAGTTTTGAACATAACAGAAAGTAAAATGCGAAGCAAAGCCTGAACTAAAGCAAGAAGTATAGCATAAAGTAAAAATATAGCAATGTTGATCGCTTATTCCGAGTCATTCAAGTTGGTGCACCCTCAACAACTATTAGTTGATAATCAGCCTTGGATTAGCTTGAACAGAAGCTACGTTGCTTGGACCAGACTAATCTTTTGATTCCCCTTGCCTTTGAGGAATTACAAAAGGATTCAAAGCTTGCGGATTCTTTATATATTATTGCAACTTGTTTTCCTAATCAATTCCTCAATGAGGTTCTTCAGGTGTCGACACTCGTTAGTGTTGTGACCAGGTTGGTTGTGAAATCTACAGAACTTTCCCAAGTTTGCTGCCCTGTTGCTTATCCTCATGGGGTTTGGCTCCGTATACTCCTCAGAATTCTCGGTTGCAAGATAGATGCCTTCGGGAGTTTCATTCAAAGGTGTCAGTTCTGATGAATTGAAAAGGCGTGACTTCTTGTTAGCCTTGTTATCGTTCCCACCACTGATTCGCTTCTGCCCCTGAATACTCTTTTGATTGGATTGCATAACTGCACTTTTAGGAGCCTCAAGAAGTGGGTTACCGTTAATGATCTGAAGGGGCACAGGATTGTCGTCTATCCTCATGTACTCCTCTTCTTTTTTGTAGAACTTGTCGAGCATAGTTGGTTCTTTCATCTTTATCCATCTTCTGAATCCGTTCGTTTTTTCTATAGCATCGAGTAGAACCATGAGGACTATGTGTGGCTCCGGGTTCCTTACTTCAGATAGGGAAATGTTGAACCGACTAAGGAAGGCTTTGACAGTTTCTCCTGACTTCTGTTTCATAGCCGAGTGTGTTATAGCGTCCTTGGCCTTAGTAGCATACAAGCGGAGCTACTCTTTGAACTTTTCGGTCAGATCAGAAAACCGATCGATAGATTTAGGAGGCAGCTTCATGAACTAGAGTGATGCAGCTCCTTCCAAGTAGAGAGGTAAATATGTGCATCTCATCTCATCTGTTGCCTAAACCGCACTCATATGCCACTCGTATTTGAACAAAAATTAGTTCGGGTCAACAAGGTCGTTATACGAAGGCAGAGTTGGTGGATTGAACTTCTTTGGACATTCTGCTTCGAGGATTTTCTCGATGAATTGAGTCCTATCGGGAGAGAAATCCCATTCCCTTTCATTGTCTTTGCTAGCTTGGTTCTTTTTCAAGGCTCGTTCTATCATATCAAGATGTACTCTTCAGTGCTATGACGCTCTGTGAAGCTGAGCTCTTTACCAAACACTCATCTAAGAATATGGTCTCGATTAGAGAGCTTAGGTGCTTTGCCTTCTCATCGAGAGGGTGTCCCCGCGATAGGGTCAGTGACCTTTTGAGCACTCACTTCGGAATGATTCTTAGCTTTTGATCTCAACTCTTCGATATTAGCTTCATCCCTATCACTTTCTCCATCATAATCGTCTTCCACATTATTGTTGATGTTATGATCGGAAGTGGGCGATTTATCATTCCCTTCGAGATCTACGTGCATTTTCGAAGGAGCTGGATTCGATCGAGCATTAAGGATGGCGTCAAGTTTCTCCATCATCATTTTAGTAGAGGCATCCATTCAGTTATTCACGTTGGCAATAGCGACTTTTAATTCATTTCTGATCATACCGGCTACGCTTTCTGAATTTTCGCCAACTACAAAATGGTTTGCAAGCGGTGTTTCTTCATTAGCAACATTATTGGCCTCTACCATGGTCTTGCTAGTGGTCTTCTTAGATTTAGCCATAATTCTGAAGAAGGACACGTTTGAGAACTTTAATGGAAAGGCCTTTAACTATGTGAGAGTGTGAGAGGAGGTAGGAGATGCGAACGCGGCCCCACTGTGGGCGCTAAATGTTGAGCTTAAAATTTGACTCAACACCAAGGGTGTATCAAAACACTTCACCAAATTGGAAAGGAAGAACAAAGTGAGGTCGCCATCACAAATATACAAAAATCATAAGAATAAGAGCATGGAGTTTTTATAGTGGTTCGATCCAATGAGGATCTACATCCACTCTGATAAGAGATTCCATTATCAACATGTTGATTACAAGATTAACTTCACTATTACAACAAATTTTCCACTCTCACACTCATAGATCTTATTTAGATTCACCAAGGATCTTCACTTGATTTTGGAGATTAAGTGTTTAGAATTGCTTGAGATAGTTCTAGAGAAATTTCAGTAGCACTTCGTGGCTCAAGAATCCCCCCCCCCTCCTCTAATGAAAGAATGAGGGGAGTATTTATAGGTGGAGTTCGGACCAGGTGGCAATTATGTAGATAACTTACTCTCGTTTTAGGTCGTAAACAGGCTAGAGGAGATGTTATACGGTCCAAAGAAAAGCGGGACATGCTAAATAAGGCGTAGCGACCCAAAACTTCCTGATACGAAGTGATATGAATTGCGGGAGAATGGGGCGACCTGACTCGTTCTGGCTTAAGGTGGTGCGAGCTAGAGGACGTGGAGCGGGCTAGGTTAATGTGTCACGAGCTTAGGAAAATCGGGGTGACCCAAGCACGCTTAGAACTAGCTAAACCAGAATGATGTAGTTCGAGCTTTGATGAAGCAGGCTAAAACCTTTAGCAAGCTGGCGATCTAAAAGCCTTGCGGGCTAACAACTGAGAGAACCAAGATGCTCCAACGACTTAAGATGCTCAAACGAGCCAAAGCTTCCTGAACACAACATATTATCTGGGCGATCCAGGACATCATAACGACCTAGAGCACTTGCATGAGCTAGAGATCCCATCGAATTAGAGAACGACCCAAAGGGCCTAACAACCTAAAATCATAAATCAACGTAAACATGCTCATCATTCTTTAGAACATATTTTTTGGGTTAACAGTAATAACCTTTTATTGGAACTTACGGGTATGGATTATTTTTATGTAAATAAAAATAGCGTAAAATGATTATAAAATATTATAAAGTATTTGGAATGGATTTATACCAATTTTACTTGATTTTAAATGATAAAAGTGGTTAAGTTAGATTTGGCGGTTTTGTGTAAAACTTGTATAATTGATTTTGAGAAAGAATTTGGAAATAAGAATATCAATTCTTTAATTGAATTGAATTCTTAAGTAAACCTTTTTATAAGGTTAAGAAAAAAAAATTGGAAGTCAAATAACTTAACCAGATTTGAGAATAAGATTTTAAATCTTATATAAGAGAAATAATTAAAGGAGACTTAATTGATGAGTCAATAATCCAAATAAGAATTGGATTTGATTTGTTTTGGCATGAATTATTCAAAAGATCGGTTTTAACCCATTTCGAATAATTGAACGACGAAAAAAGTCGAAGATATTAAAGACGGTGCAAGATCATGAATCTTCACATCGAATGGATTGCTGCTGATGCCCTGCATTTGGGTAGCTCCCTTGAAGGGGTTATAGCGGATGTAGTTCGGTCGTACTTGTTGACATATGGGATGAGGAATAAGATGCCTCTGATTTCGTTCAGACCTAGAATGGACTTGCAAATGGATTGTGTGTCTGACTTTGTATTTTATGCTGTATTAATTGATCTCTACTAACTATATATCTGTTTGGTGGTGGAAAATTTATTCTATTAGATTAACACCCTTTTTTGAGACGTACGATCTTAGAGGTTATATATTGGTGGATATCAGTTGTATGGTATGAACTAACAATGTGGAATGCTGAGTGCTGCTGGTAAATAGATCAAAGCTTGTGTTGAAAAGCAAAGCTTTGTGGTGCGTTAATTCGCGAACCACACACCCCGGTGTGAAAAAAATAGGATAAAAGGTCGTAGAGTAAGGATATATGTTTCCTTATAGCTAGAAGTGATGCAATGATATGGATCCCAGGCAGATATACTTAAGTGGATGTTAGAATTGAGTACCCTCGGATATGGCCGCATAAGGCCATGGCGGTCGACGTACTGACCATGATGTCTAATGGGACCGGGGAACGTTATGCTCAGGTAATTGTTTAAATCACCGGGAATTGGTGGGCCGGCTCTCCTGGTCTAGCGTTCACCTGAGTCTAAGTCCTGGGACTTGTTCTAGAGTGTCCCGAATTGTAAGGAAGATCCTTTGCCTTTGTACATAATGGAATCCAATTTCCAATACGAGTCTTTACGATTTTTGGTTGTAAATGTAACAACCCGGAAAATCAGAACTAATTTTAAATTTTATTTTGGCAATTTTAATGAATTTTGAAAATTTAAAATAAATTATTTTAAATAATAACGAATGAAAATTCTTTTGGATTGAAGTTATAGTGAATATATTTATATTAATTATAAAACAAGGCCTGAAATGGCGAGGCAGTTTGAAAATTTGAATTCGAACTTTGACTGACTGTGTAAGATGCAAAATAAAATGGATTTTAGTGGAACCAAAAATATTTAAATATGTTTAAGAATATCTTTCCAATGAATCTGAAAAGTTAAAATTTCATAGCGGGAATCAAAAGTTATGGCCAAATGAATTTTCAGAATGGTCGCTATGAAATAAATATAGCCCGTAAAAATAGACATTTTGCAAATGACCTCCGTTTTCGACGAAACTAATTTTTCTGGATCTGGAATGTCAAATCATTGCTAGATTCCAAATTCCATAATTCTTGGAGTTAATATGTGAGTGTGGCAAAAGATAACGAGTTTGGTTAATTTCAGTCAATTTGGATCGACCAGAAAATGGCCATTTTTCAAACGGTCTCCAAATTCAACGAAATCAGTTCTGTTAGGACCGTATCGTCCATACATAGCAAATTTTATTTTCTGGAATTTTTGGAATCAGTATGTGGCCCCGGCAAATTAAAATGTACGTTCAAATCAAAAATTGAATGTTTTATATTTTAATTTGAAGGAAAACTGACTGAAAAAGTCGAATGGGCCTACGAAACATATTCCATTGTGTTCGGAATAGGGGTATTTAGCTAGGAGCGACAGTCATTGGGTTTGGATTGGAGATCGTATTAGAAAACCCCATTTTAGAATTTTATATAAATTCCGCCCAATAGGAAAATTCATTCATTAATTTAAAAAACAAAAAAAAAGCGGAAGCCCCTTCTCTCTCCCCGATTGAACAACGGAAAGCTTTCATCACCTTCCCTCTTCTTTTCCTGCGTATCCATGCAACAATACCCCTTACTCCTCTGGAACTTTTTGAAGATCCTTCCATCCTCTTCAAATCCATATAGGGACGCCCTCTGTCGTGTTGTGTGGACGGAGATTCACCTCGTCAAAGTCTGATGCTTCGAGCCCCCGCCACCACCTCATCTCGCCGTCGCACCTGGCGGCACTACCATCGAGTTGCATGCCTCTCAAGGCCCTCCACGGTGGTACCCTCTGATCTTCACATCGCTGCACCGATTTGAAGCAAAACCCAAACATAGTTTGGAGTGAGTTCAGAAAGGTACGACATTGGTTATTTTAAATTGAATATAAAACTTAAAAGTGTTGCAAAATACGACTAACTTATAAAAAATCGTATCTTTTTCATGTGTGGTCGAAATCCAGTGAAACAAGAGAAACTGGGACCATGATGACGTCTTCCACATTCTAGAAGTGACCAGAGAATTTTTGAGCTTCCTACAATTTTTGAAGGAGTGGAACTCAATGTGAGATTTCTAAATTCAAATTTGAATGGAATGGCGAGGTATAAATTATATAATCGATGTATAAGTTATATAAGCATTGTACACCTCATGTATAAGCATCGTATAAATTATATGTGCGATGTATAAGTTATATATATGTTGTAAAAATCATATGTGCGTTGAATAGAGTTGAAATGAAATTGAAATATATTTATCTACGTGTATATATATATACACTCCCCTCGTCTATAGACCATGGACGATATATATTGGTTGTGATTGTTTGGATTTTGGTTGACGTGAAATTTGGTTGATAAATGCGAAAGGTTGATAATGGTTGTTTGTGGTTGAAACAAAATTGGAATTATTTGTGGGAAAATTCATTGTGATATAAAAATGATCGAAATATTTAGATATAAGGATAAGCCCCTTATGGAACGCCGCAAGGCCAAAGGTAGTGCGAGGAGCTACACTTGGGACGGTGCCGGTTTTAAACCCCCTGCCGTTTTGCTGCCGAAATTTTCTGAAATATTCATATGTTTGATTTATATTCATGTGTTGATTTATATTCATGTGTTGAAATATATTCATGTGTTGGAAAAATATTCATATGACGAATAAATAGTTTGAACAATAAAAATCACATTTTTATCATGTATATGAAGCATATAAAATATTAATGTTTGAAATAAATAGTTTTAACAATAAAAATCACATTTTTATTATATATATGAATCGCTAAAAATATTCATGTTTGAAATCAACTGTTTTAACAATAAAAATCACATTTTTATTACATATATGAAGTGTTAAAAATAGTCATGTGTTGAAATAAATATTTTTTGGGTAAAAATATTATTTTTATCAAATATATGAAAGGAAAATGGTTTAGAAATCAAAGAATAGATTATATATATTTAAAATAAAAAGAATAATGACGCTACAATTCGTATTTTGGAATTGTGATTTTAAACGATTATACCGGGAAATCCGACCATCGGATTTTCCCGAAACAGGAACCGTTGGGTCCGCTTTGAAAATATCTTTCCAATGATACCAAATTTGTAAAGATCCAACGGTTAGATTGTATGAATTGTTTAATTCAAATCTGAATAAAAGCCGTGCCAGAACGGATTACATATATATATATATATATATAACTAAAATAAAATGAATAATGACGCTGCAGTTCGTATTTTGAAATTGTAACTTTAAACGATTATACCGGGAGATCCAACTGTCGGATTTTCCCAAAACTGGAACCGTTGGATCCGCTTTGAAAAGATCTTTCCAAGGATATAAAATTTGTAAAGATCCAATGGTTAGATTTTTAGAAATGTGTAAATCAAATCTGAAGAAAAACAGCGCCATCGCTGCGTTATGGCCTGAAGCGTAGTTTAAATAAAAGGGGCTATTTTTAAATAAATAAAAATAGCGATAAATCATTATAAAATATTATAAGTGATCTGGAATGGAAATAAACTGAGTTTACTCGATTTATTGGATATTTGATGGTTGATTGTATTTGACGTGAAAATTATATTAGTAAACTGAATTATGGATGTCAAATAATTTAACCATGGAAATGAATTGATTTGAAATTCTAAATATACGTGAATTATTTGAAAAGGCTGAGTTAAATCTCATTTCAAATAATTGGTCGACGATTAGAAGTCAAAGATATGAAGACGGTGCAAGACCGATGATCTTCATCGAATGGATGGCTACTGATGCCTTTGATGGGAGTTGCTGCCCTGAAAGGGTTACAGTGGTGGTTGTCCGGACATACTTGTTGATCGTTCGGATGTGCGAGGACCTCTCTCCTATATTGGACATATAGGACGAGGAATAAGGTGCCTCCGGTTTCGTTTAGACCTAGAACGACCTTGTAAGTGGATGTGTGTCTGATGATGTAGATTAACAACGTGGCATGCTGAGATGCTGCGATCAAGGCTTTTGTTGAAAAGCAGAGCCTTGTGGTTGATGATCAAAGCACGATTTTAAATATCATAGCTTTGTGTATAGCATTAATTCGCGAGCGTCAAACCCCAGTATAGACCAGAAACGGGAGAGGGCCTCAGAGAGGACATGCGTTTCCTTCTTGCTAGGAGCGGTGTCTGGGTTTTACACGCCCGGATGTTTTTCTTATGTGGATGATGGATAGTAAGGTGCCTCTGTCATTTCAGTCTCTGCGAAGCCAATGGACGGTCTTTATGCAAACCAGATTTACGCCCCATAGGGCAGGGAAACGCAGTATTCAGGCATTTTAATCCAGTCCGTGTGGACCGGACCTGACGATCCAAGGGCCCATCTGAGTCTGTGCCCTGTGACATGGCAGGCTAGATTGTCTCGAAGCGGCAAGGACGATTCCTTGCCTTGGTTCATGACGGAAATCAAATTTCCAAATACGACATCGTGCGGTTTTGATTGTAAACCTATGTATGGCGACATAGTGGTATGGGGCACTTATGCCGTCTATGATTGATACTTATGATTGAAATCATTTTTGAAACATATAAACACCAGTAATAATATCAAATGCTTTTGTTTTATACGTATCAAGCATATTTTGGCCACTATAAGGTAAAACTCTATCCTCCGGTTTGCGTTGCATTATGTGATGGGACCTAAGTCTTATAATGGCTTCATTTTTATAAAAAGCATTGCTATGTTTAAACGATTTACTTGTTTTGAGCACTGGCGATCCAATGGGGTAAACCCATTCCGCGTTAGCGGCGTAGTCCTGTGATTGGCCTTATTATATGTTAAGTAGATTTCTCATACCAATCCCATGACTGACTCGTAGTTTGTTTCACTTCTAAACTCGGGTGCCCCTATTTCTACACGAGCAGCCTTGTATTCAGGTTTTTGCAGGCTCTTTCTAGATAGCTATGGAGCTGAAGATGGATTCGATCACTTTTTTATTTTGTTTAGCTCATGTTATGTATATTATGTTTGATTCCGCTGTAGACATTTTATATAAAGCTAAAACTGTATGTTGTACTAAGTGTGATTTTGTATACTGTGTAACTCTGATGATTATGTTTATTCAGTGTATTCTACTGTAAATTATCTGGTGTAATTATATATTTCTGTTCTACCGTTATTTGTTTATGTGTTATATTCCGAAGATTACCCTTGCCTCCGTGGAACGGGGGTTTGGGGTCGTCACAAGTGGTATCAGAGCTTTGGTTAAGCTTAGTTCTGGAATATAACATATTAACGAATTCATCAGAAATAGAATCAGTAGTATTCTATGACAAATAACTCATTTCAGATTGGATCAGTAATATCCTTGAATGAGTGTAGCAGAATAAAATACACCCCAATAGACATTTTTAAATTCAAGTATATGTCTCTATGCTTTAAAATACCTTTTCTATTGGCCTGACACTTTGTCTGCTATTTGCAGACATCGTAGAAAATGAGTGGCAGAAGTAGAAGAGGTAAGTCAGAACCAGATATTGAAGATCTATTAAAGAACTGTCGAAATCTGGGTGGAGTACCATTCTCGAGCAAAGAATCCATTAGTGAAACAAAAGCATGGATGTGCTCTGCTGAGAGAATTTTTGAAGGTTCAAAGCTTAGAGATGATCAGAAAAGATTACAGACATCTTGGGCACTCAAAGACGAAGCTTTAATCTAGTAGGTAACTGTCATTAAGGATAATCCAGAAGGTAATATTACTGGGATAGATTTAAAGAAATTTTCAATGAAAGATTTATTCCTCCAGAAACAAATGATCGGCTATATGATGAATTCTATTATCTGATACAAGAGGATATGACCATTCCAGAATATCATAATAAATTCAATGACCTTTCTCGTTTTGCCCTGCATCTAATTCAAAATCCTAAGAGGAAGAATCTGAGGTTTATTAACGGGCTCCAAAGAAAGTACCAAAGTAGTGTAACTGCACATATGAAGCTTCCTTTTTATGAAATGATATACATGGCTTACCAGTATGAAGATCTTGATAAGCAAGGCCTTTTGGAATATGAAGGGGAATGTAGTTCTAGCAACAAAAGGAAATTTGAAACTGATAGCCCAGAGACAAGTACGCATCCTGAAGCGACTACAAAGTCTGAAGGCAATAAGAGGCCAAAGGCCGGTCACAAAAAGTTTAAGGCAGTCGTATGTTTAAAGTGTAATCAGCAAGGGAATTTAATGAGGAACTCTAAATCTTCGAACAGACGTAAGAATGATTGGTCTAAGTCCGGTAAGAAGGCTCGAGAGGGCAAGGGATGCCATAAGTGCCACCAAGTTGGTCACATTGCGAAAAAATTTCAACTATCAAAGAAGTAGTACAAGTAAATGAAGTGGCAGAGATTTCGGCACCCTCAGTCAGTCAAGCGAGACCAGATGTTTTAGAAGGTATGCTTACTATCAAAGATATTCAAGTTAAAGTATTGTTTGATACGGGCGCATCACGAAGCTTTATTACAAGTAATGCGGTTAAGAAGTTGGATTTGAAGTTGAAAAAGCTCAAAGGGCCCATGACTGTCCATAATCCAGTAGGGGGTTCCCTCAATCTTAGTTGGATTTGTAGGGTGCCTGTCTTTTTTTCCCGTTATCGGTTCCCTGCCATCGCGATCGTCATGAATTTTACCAAATTTGATCTTATTTTAAGATTGGATTGGTTAACCAAGTATGAAGCTGAGGTTAAATGCGCTGACAGAGTCGTTAAGGCGAAGATTAAATCAAAGGACTATAAACCATACCATGCAAAGGTCCGAATTCGAATAGAAAAGACTTTTGGTCAGCTCTGGATGTTTCTCCTGCTCAAATAGAAAATTTTCCTGTCGTCATTGAGAATATTCCGGTCGACATAAAAAATATCCCGGTCGTCAAGAATTATGCGGATGTGTTCGAAGAAGTTGTTAGCTTACCTCCGCATAGAGAAATTGATTCCAAAATCGCTTTAATTCCGAATGCAAGGCCAATAGTTCACGCTATTCGAGGAATTACCTTGAAGGAAAAAGAAGGGTTAGATAATCAAACTTGACAACTTGTATGGAAGGGTCTGATCAGGCCTAGTTTCTCTGATTGGGGAGAAGCAGTGGTGTTTGTCCCAAAGTAAGACGGTACTCTCAGACTATATGTGGATTATCATGACTTGAACAAGAAGACGTTAAAGAATAAATATCCATTGCCGCGAATTGATGGTTTGTTGGATCGATTGAATGGCGCACAAGTATTTTCACAAATGGACCTAGCTATAGGTTTCCATCAACTTCGTATTGCCAAAGAATGTGATCATTTGACAACATTCAGAGGTCCAGATTTATTCTACGAGTGGTTAGTAGTGCCATTCGACTTATGTAACACTCCATCTTATTTTGTCGATCTAATGAACAGAGTACTTAGAGAAGTATTGAATAAATACGTACTGGTTTTCATTGATGACATATTGATCTTCCCTAAGTCGAAGAGCGAACATGCAAAAAATTTGGAACAAGTGTTAGAGATTATGAGAAAGAATGTTTTAAAAACAAAATTTTCCAAATGTATATTCTAGAAAGAAGAAGTCAAGTTTCTTGGCCACGTTGTATCAAAAGAAGGAATTTCTGTGGATCCCAGTAAGATCACAGCTATTCAGGATTGGAAGCAGCCAACTACACCCATAGAAGTCCGATGTTTTATTGGATTGGCCAGTTATTATCGAAAGTTCGTTAAAGAGTTTTTGAAGATATCTAGTTCCTTAACGAAGCTTATTAAGAAACATTCAAGGTTCAATTGGACTCCAGAATGTGAGACAGCTTTCCAAGAGTTGAAGTTAAGATTGACAAAAGCTCCAGTATTAACAATTATCGATGGCAATCAAGACTTGAAAGTCTGGACAGATGCTTCTAATGAAGGTCTTGGTGCAGTATTAATGCAAAGAGGTCACGTAGTCGCTTATGCTAGCCGTCAGTTGAAGCCGCATGAGAAGAATTATGCAACTCACGATCTTGAATTGTTAGCCTCATGTTTGTTATGAAAATCTAGAGACATTATCTATTGGGTGAGAAATTTGAATTATATACAAATCATCAATAATTGAAGTATTTATTCACCCAGAAAGATCTGAATATGAGGCAGTCGCGTTAGCTAGAATTTCTCGCGGTATATGATCTTGATATTTTGTATACTCTGGGGAAAGCCAATGTAGTGGCTGATGCGCTTAGCAGAAAGAATGTGACCATCGCCAATCTTATCATTACACCATCGTTGATTGATAAAATATCTATTCTTTAGAAAGACGATAATTCTGTTAAGGAGATGATTAAAAGAATTCAAAGGGGCGAAGTCTCTAGTTTCCAATTGGATAGCTCAGGAGTTCTAAGATTGAAAGGAAGAATTTGTGTTCCCGACATCCTTGAGCTCAAAAGAGAAGTATTAGATGAGTGTCACGAGTCCAAACTAAGTATCCATCCAGGGGTTAGTAAAATGTATAATGACCTCAAGCCAACATTCTGGTGGTAGGCGATGAAAAGAGACATCTCTATACATGTTGATAGGTGTTCTACTTGCCAATAAGCCAAAAGCGATCAACAGAAACTCGCTGGATTATTTCAACCATTGGAAATTCCAGGTTGGAAGTGGGAACAAATTTCTATGGATTTAATAGATGGTTTGCCTTGAACCAGGAGAGAAAATGACAGTATTTGGGTGATCGTAGATCGTTTCACGAAGACAGCCCATTTTATACCTGTCAGATCGAATAGAACCGCTCAAAGTCTGGCATAGATTTATTTTAAGGAAATTGTTAAACTGCATGGAGTTCCCATGAGTATCGTTAGTGATCGAGACCCGATTTTTACTAGTAAATTTTGGGAAGCATTCCAAGCAGAATTGGGAACAAAATTGAATCTAAGCACCGCATATCATCCTCAAACAGATGGCCAAACTGAGAGGATGAATCGTATACTATAAGATCTATTGCAGGCTTGTATTATTGATTTTGACGGATCATGGGAAGACCACTTGCATTTGGCTGAGTTCTCATATAATAACAGCTACCAAGCGAGCCTGAAAATGTCACCATTCAAAGCATTGTATGGTCTACCGTGTAGATCTCCCGTGTGTTGGGTTGAACCTAGAAATAGACTTGTATTGGGACCGGATATGATTCACGAAGCTTCAGACAAAGTCGATTTCAATAAGAAGCGACTGCAAATAGCTCAAAGCCGACAGAAGAGTAATGCAGATTCAAGAAGAAGAGATTTGGCTTTTTCTGTTGGTGACTATGTGTATTTGAGAGTTTCCCCATTGAGAGGAGTGGTCCGATTTAGCAAAACAGGGAAGTTGGCGCCTAGATTTATTAGTCCATTTCCTGTGCTCGAACGGATTGGAACTCTTGCTTATAGGGTTCAATTGCCTTATTGGTTGCCTGGAGTACATGATGTGTTTCACGTGTCATAACTTCGAAAGCATGTATATGATCCAGACTTGGTCGTGGATGAAGCCGCGCAACAAGATTTGGAGATTACTCCAGAATTGGCGGTGAGGAGAGAGCCGATAAAGATTATTGGCAAAGAAACTAAAGAGCTGAGGAACAAGAAGGCTCACTTAGTCAAAGTGCAGTGGAATGGAGATCCTAGAGACTGTACTAGGGAAACTGATGAGAGCATTAAGCAATCCTATCCCAATTGCAGAGTGGACATCTCTGATTAACTCTGCTGCAAGGTACATTTACCATATTTTGCATTTTCGTATTATTTCCTACTTTACTATTATTTTCATTTTTAGCTGAGTAGTTTTAAGTATAATCTGGCATTAGCAAGTATGATTTTTAAGTATATAAATGAACTATATATTTGAAAAAGTTCATCAATAAATTGATTACTGTTTGTGTTGTGTGATTATGAATTTGACTAATCAAAATATTGGAATGGTAATTAATCGGATCAATAAGAGAATGAAAGGTAAATTTATGCAAATTGAATCAAATATTGAACTAATTTGAAAATTGATTGAAATGCATGCATGTACATTATATATTTTTGAACAGGTAAATGGATTTGTTGTTGAGTAAAGAATTTATTTGCGTGCCCAACAAATAGCTAAACTCATTACCACAACAAATAGGTAAACCTTAATGAGTTGGATGCACAATCTTATTTATTATATCAACTCCTATGAATACAATTGGATGCGGAGTGCTAGTTGTTCTATGTGAAATAATAAACATCGCCATAGGATAGTAACAATTAATTTTGATCTACACTACATGGAATACTACGTGAAGATAGCATACTCCATCATATACCACATAAGCATTTGGAGCTTGTGTGACGTGGTTGAAGATTTACCATACAAGCGAGAGTCTTGTATGGCGATGACTGTATTACAGGTTAAACCAAAGGCTGATATGAACTATATAAAATGTAACGATAAATTGCCAGATTAATAAAAAAACACATGGGTCTGGAAATGACAATAAATACGTCTCTCTAGTCATTAAGGCACAAAAACCATGCATAGGGTGACGAGAATTTATTCTCTGGAGTTATGATATATACACACTCCCCTATGGACACCGGAATATATCACTATAAATATGTGTACGCTTTTTAGGATTTATTGGGTACCTAATACGGCCCAGTAAATTTCCAAACACCTCCCCGTACAAAGGAGGTTATGGTGAAATTTTTCGAAAATTAAGGGTGTTACCCAAATTTTTGAAGAATTAGAAAATTCTTAGAAACTGAAAGGTTAAAGAATGGAAGCCAGAATGAAAGTTAAGTTGGTTAGTTAAACAAATTCCAGCTTCATTCCTTTTCAGGGACGAAAAGATTTTAAGTTGGGAGATTGTAATAACCTGGAAAATTAGAACCAATTTAAAATTTTATTTTGGCAATTTTAATGAATTTTGAATATATAAAATAAATTATTTTAAATAATAATGACTGGAAATTCTTTTGGATCGACATTAAAGCGAATATATTTATTTTAATTATAAAATAAGGCCTGAAATGGCGAGGCAGTTTGAAAATTTGAATTCGAACTTTGACTGACTGTACAGGATGCAAAATAAAACGGATTTTAGTGAAGCTAAAAATATCTAAATCTGTTTAAGAATATCTTTCTAACGAATCTGAAAAATTGAAATTTCATAGCGGGAATCAAAAGTTATGGCCAAATGAATTTTCATAATGGTCGCAATGGAATAAATATAGCCCATAAAAATAGACATTTTGCAAACGACCTCCGTTTTCGATGAAACCATTTTTGTTGGATCCAGAATGTCAAATAATTTCTAGATTCCAAATTCCATAATTTTTGGAGTTAATATGTGAGCCAGCAAAAGAAAACGTGTTTGGTTAGTTTCAGTCAATTTGGATCGACCAGAAAATGGCCATTTTTCAAACGGTCTCCAAATTCGGCGAAATCAGTTTTGTTAGGACCGTATCTTCAAGACATAGCTAAATTTGCTTATTTTTGTAATTTTTAGAATCAGTATGTGGCCCCAGGAAATTAAAATGTACGTTCAAATCAAAAATTGAATGTTTTATATTTTAATTTGAAGAAAAACTAACTGAAGCAGTCGAATGGGCCTACGAAACATATTCCATTGTGTTCGGAATAGGGGTATTTAGCTAGGGGTGATAGTCATTGGGTTTGGATTGAAGTTCGTATTAGAAAACCCCATTTTAGAATTTAATATAAATTCCAATCAATAGGAAAATTCATTCATTAATTTAAAAAATAAAAAAAAGCGGAAGCCCCTTCTTTCTCCCCGATTGAACAATGGAAAGCTTTCATCACCTTCTCTCTTCTTTTCTGGCATATCCACGCAACAATACCCCTTGCTCCTTTGGAACTTTTTGAAGATCCTTCCATCCTCTTCAAATCCATATAGGGCACGCCCTCTGTCGTTTTGTGTGGAAGGTGATTCACCTCGTCAACGTACGACAATTCGAGCCCCCTCCACCACCTTATCTCGCCGTCGCACCCGGCGGCGCTACCATCGAGTTGCATGCCTCCCAAGGCCCTCCACGGTGGTACCCTCCGATCTTCATATTGCTGCAGCGATTTGAAGCCAAACCCAAACCTAGTTTGGAGCTAGTTCAGAAAGTTACGACCTTGGTTATTTTAAACTGAATATAACACTTAAAAGCACTGCAAAATACGATTAACTTATAAAAAATCGTATCTTTTTCATGTGTGGTCGATATCTAGTGAAACAAGAGATATTGGGACCGTGAGGACGTCTTCTACATTCTAGAAGAGACCGGAGAATTTTTTGGAGCTTCCTACAATTTTGAAGGAGTGGAAACCAAAGTGAGATTTCTAAATTCAAATTTGAATGGAATGGCAATGTATAAATTATATAATTGATGTATAAGTTATATAAGCATTGTACACCTCCTGTATAAGCATTGTATAAATTATATGTGTGATGTATAAGTTATATATACGTTGTAAAAATCATATGTGCGTTGAATGGAGTTGAAATAAAATTGAAATATATTTATCTATGTATATATATATATACTCCCCTCGTCCACAGACCATGGACGATATATATTGATTGTGATTGTTTGGGCCTTGGTTGATGTGAAATTTGGTTGATACATGCGAATGGTTGATAATGGTTGTTTGTGGTTGAAACAAAATTGGAATTGTTTGTGGGAAAATTCATTGTGATATGAAAATGATCGAAATATTTAGATATAAGGATAAGCCCCTTATGGAATGCCGCGAGGCCTAAGGTAGTGCGAGGAACCGTACTCGGGATGGAGCCGATTTTAAACCCCTTATGCCGAATTTTTTTGAAATGTTCATATGTTTGATTTATATTCATATGTTGATTTATATTCATGTGTTGAAATATATTCATGTGTTGGAAAAATATTCATATGACGAATAAATTGTTTGAACGATAAAAATCACATTTTTATCATGTATATGAAGTATATAAAATATTCATATTTGAAATAAATTGTTCTAACGATAAAAATCATATTTTTATTATATATATGAATCGCTAAAATTATTCATGTTTGAAATAAATTGTTTTAACAATAAAAGTCTCATTTTTATTATATATAAATGAATCGCTAAAAATATTCATTTTTGAAATAAACTGTTTTAACAATAAAAATCATATTTTTATTATTTATATGAAGTATTAAATGTAGTCACGTGTTGAAATAAAAATTTGTTCGGTAAAATTATTATTTTTATCAAATATATGAAACGAAATGGTTTGGAAATCAAAGAACGGATTATATTTATATATATATATAGAAATATAATTAAAATAAAATGAATAACGACGCTGCAATTCGTATTTTGGAATCGTGATTTTAAACGGTTATACTGAGAAATCCGACCATCGGATTTCCCCGAAACTGGAACCGTTGGGTCTGCATTGAAGATATCTTTCCAACGATACCAAATTTGTAAAGATCCATCGATTAGATTATGTGAAATATTTAATTCAAATCTGAATAAAAACAAGGCTTGAATGGATTATATTTTTATATATATATAATTGAAATAAAACGAATAACGATGCTGCAGTTCGTATTTTGACATCGTAACTTTAAAGGATTGTACTTGGAGATCCGACCGTCGGATTTTCCCAAAACTGGAGCCGATAGGTCCGCTTTGAAAAGATCTTTCCAATGATATAAAATTTGTAAAGATCCAACGGTTGGATTTTCATAAATGTGTAAATTAAATCTGAAGAAAAACAGCGCCATGGCCGCGTTATGGCCTGAAGCGTCATTTAAATAAAAGGGGCTATTTTGAAATAAATAAAAATAGCTATAAAACGTTATAAAATATTATAAACGATATGGAATGGAAATAAACCAACTTTACTCGATTTACTTGATATTTGATGGTTGGTTGTCTTTGACGTGAAAATTATATTAATAAACTGAATTGTGGATGTCAAATAATTTAACCATGGAAATGAATTGATTAGAAATTCTAAATATACGTGAATTATTTGAAAAGGCCGAGTTAAATCTCATTTCAAATAATTGGTCAACGATTAGAAGTCGAAGATATGAAGACAGTGCAAGACCGATGATCTTCACATCAAATGGATGGCTATTGATGCCTTTGATGGGAATTGCTGCCCTGAAAGGGTTACAGTGGTGGTTGTCCGGACATACTTATTGATCATTCGAATGTGCGAGGACCTCTCTCCTGTATTGGACATATGGGACGAGGAATAAGGTGCCTCAGGTTTCGTTCAGACCTAGAACTGACTTGTAAATGGATGTGCGTCTGACGTTGTAGATTGACGACGTGGCATGCAGAGATGTTGTGATCAATGCTTTTGTTGAAAAGCAGAGCCTTGTTGTTGATGATCAAAGCACGGCTTTAATAGCATAGCTTTATGTATAGCATTCGCGAGCCTCACACCTCGGTATGGACCAGAAACGGGAGAGAACCTCGGGGAGGACATGTGTTTCCTTCTAGCTAGGAGTGATGTTTGGGTTTTACATGCCTAGATGTTTTACTTATGTGGATGATGGATATTGAGGCACCTCGGTTATTTCGGTCCCTGCGGAGCCAATGGATGATCTTTATACAGACCATATTTATGCCCCATAGGGCGGGGAAATGCAGTGTTCAGACATTTTAATCCACTCCGTGTGGACCGGTCGTGACGATCCAAGGGCCCACCTGAGTCTGGGCCCTGAGACATGGTAGGCTAGATTGTCTCAAAGCAGTAAGGATGATCCCTTGCCTTGGTTCATGATGGAAATCCAATTTCCAAATACGACATCATGCGGTTTTGATTGTAAACCTATATATGGCGACATAGTGGTATGGTGGCACTTATGCCGTCTATGATTGATACTTATGATTGAAATTGTTTTTGAAACATATAAACACTAGTAATAATATCAAATGCTTTTGTTTTATACGTATCAAGCATATTTTGGCCATTATAAGGTAAAACTCTATCCCCCGGTTTGTGTTGCATTGTATGATGGGACCTGAGTCTTATAATGGCTTCATTTTTAT